>QNQO01008300.1:0-383681 GCA_003290165.1 Berberis thunbergii
AATCACAGAAATGTTAGCTACGGCTGTTTGGCCATCGCTGATTTGTTTGTTATATATATTTTTTAAAAATCACATTACCTACGGTTCTGGAACCATCGCTAACCTCTTTTCTATTAAATCACAAAAAACCTTAGCTACGGTCGTATTGCCGTCGCTAATTAGTTTGTTGTATTTTTTGTGACTAAAAAAATCACGTTAGATACGGTTATATGGCCGTCTCTAAGGTGTTTTCACATTTTTTTTTTAAAATCACAGAAATGTTAGCTACGGCTGTTTGGCCATCGCTGATTTGTTTGTTATATATTTTTTTTGAAAATCACATTAGCTACGGTTCTGGAACCGTCGCTAACCTCTTTGTATTAAATCACAAAAAACCTTAGCTACGGTCGTATTGCCCCGCTAATTAGTTTGTTGTATTTTTTTGACTAAAAAAATCGCGTTAGATACGGTTATATGGCCGTCTCTAAGGTGTTTTCACAATTTTTTTTTAAAAAAATCACAGAAATGTTTTGCCTACGGCTTGTTATTGGGCCATCGCTAATTATTGTTTTGTTATATTTTTTTTTTTTTTTTTTATTTGGTTTTTTTTTTTTTAAAAATACTATCATCTATATTACCATATCGGTTCTGGAACCATCGCTGAATCCTCTTTTCTATTAAATCACAAAAAAACCTTAGCTACGGTACGTATTGCCGGTCGCTACATTAGTTTGTTGTATTTTTTTTTTGACTAAAAAAATCACGTTAGATACGGTTATATGGCCGTCTCTAAGGTGTTTTCACATTTTTTTTTTAAAAATCACAGAAATGTTAGCTACGGCTGTTTGGCCATCGCTGATTTGTTTGTTATATTTTTTTAAAAAAAAATCACGTTAGCGACGGTGGTTAGACCGTAGCTAACAAAAAAATTTCTAAACATTAGCTACGGTGAGAATGCCGTCGTTAATGTTCGTAGTAGCGACGGGTTTTAAATAGCGACGGTTATTTACCGTCGCAAATCATTTAAATAGAGACGGTTTTTTAAAACCGTCGGTAATTGGTCGTAGCTAATTTCTGCTTTTTTTTTGTAGTAGATGATTCTACTGACGCTATATCTATGAGCTCCAATTTGAATTTTTGTGTAGAAAATTTTTTAAAAAAATCACATTGCTAGCGGCTAGAAGCCGTCGCTAAGGTGTTTCAATATATTTTTGTTTTAAAAAGTCGGCACGAAATATAAATTCACATTTTGGCTACGGTCCTAGGAGCCGTCCGCCTAGGTGTTTTCATAGAATTTTTTTTTAAAAAATCACAGAAATATTAGCTACGGCTGAAAGGCCCGTCGCTAATGTGATTGTTATTTTTTTTAAAAAAGTCACTTTAGCTACGGTCCCAAAACCGTCGCTAAATTCTTTTGCAAATTTTTTTTATATTCACATTAGCTACGGTTTTGGAGCCGTCGCTAAGGTGTTTTTCATAATTTTTTTAAAAAAAAAATCACAGAATATTAGCTACGGCTGAAAGGCCGTCGCTAATGTGTTTGTTATATTTAAAAAAAAAAAAACAATTTAGCGACGGTTTTCGACCGTACTAGCAAAAAAATTTTCAAACATTAGCTACGGCGAAAAAACCGTCGCTAAGGTTTGTATTAGCGACGGTTTTAACCTGTCGCAAAGGTTAGCGACGGTTTTATTAATTTTATATCTAAAACCGTAGCAGAATTTAGTGACGGTTTATGCCGTCGCTAACCGTTTAAATAGCGACGGTTTTTAAACCGTCGCTAATTTCCGTTGCTAAATTTTGCGTTTTTTTGTAGTGAACCCTGACAAAAGCAAAACCAGTACGATAACACATATCTTGTAACCCTTCCTCTCAAGTTCTTACACTCTCCAACGCCTCCTAGTTTGGAAAATAAAAGGAAAGAAGAAGATCAAATATTTTATTTCTAAAACATCAGGGCATGACACAACTTGACTTCCATTAAGGAACATATCACCTATACATGTAGTATAAAAATATTTTTCGGGTCTTCTTCCTTTTCATTTCATATGCTTATTAAAAGAAAATGGATCCCTAGTAATTAAAATACACCTGCACCTTTGAATCTAACAAGAGGCTTTACTAGTAGCCTCACAAAATAACTTCAATTATAAAAATGGTAGGCTTGGTAATGTCAGTGCTTTGGTTCCTTTCGCTCCTTGCTCATTATTTGGTCGACAAAGGAAAAAAGATGTAAATAAGGGAGGAATGGAGATACTAACAGATTGAGCGTTTATAGTGAATCATTTAGGTCAGGATCCAACATTTATAGGCAAAACATTTTAAGCATGCACTTATGTAGTGAATCATGGGGATCAAACATGCTTTCTAAATATATTGAAAGATTGAGAAAATATTTTGTAATTAAGAGGGGAATACTATTTGCTTGAAATAATGATTTATGGTGGATTTCTTATGTTTTTGCATGACTTTGTTTTTCAACCTTGAATATACATCTTTGTCATTTCCCTTCAAATGATTCGTTCTAGTACTTATTTCAACTTCGAGCTTTCCTTATGTCCAAGCAATGTCCATGTGTGGTTTACTTTGAGTATGGATAGAGTTCCCAATCACTACTATGCAAGTTTTACTAAGTAAAGCATGCATCTTACATGTTCAAAAAACTATCAAAGTTAAAATGTTAAACATTTCATTGTTCACGGTGATTTTTTTCTTCTGTAATTAATTGTCGAGGGGAGTTTTGGTGCTTCAACTAAGCATATGCATGATTGTTTTAACCTATGAGATGATTCTACTTGCGTTTCATTGATAGCATTTGAATATAGGAGTTTTAATTTATGTAAACGAGGTATATGTAATAAGGAAACTTTGTTTTTACAATGATTCCCATGTCGGACTTTTGATTTACGCATTCAATAATGAGCCCTTCAAGAAGGAAGCTTTGTTTTTCAATGGTTCACATGTCGGACATGTATTGGACACTTTATACTCAGATCATCAACTTTTTTACTTCATTTTAGAAGGATTCAATTATTTATAAATGTTATAAAGTATATGGATATTGGAATGATATACTTACTTGTATATGTAACTTATAAATTTGCAAATGAAAGTTGTGACTAAAAGAAAGTTTATAGCTTAACGAGTGATTCTACACAGCGAGGAAATGGGCGAGGGAGTGAGGTGGCGGGGGTGGGAGCCGTTCATCTTGCTCGGGATGCGCGCGTGAAAAGTGAACACACGCATCTCGAGTGAGGTGAACGGCTCCCACCCCACCACCTCACTTCCCTCGCTCATTTCCTCGACACTTAGAATTTCTGTAGCTTAACAAACATATAATCTTCTAGGGTACAACCACGAGACATTCATGCGATCGTATCCGTGTCAGACGTGAAGATCACTTTGTTACATACAGATAAACTCCACCAGAGCTTCACTTGACATACAGAGGTATGGCTTCTATCCTCCATTCCTATCAGATGGGGTTTTCTTATTTCTAGATATGAAATAAACTCCTTGTAATCCATTACGTCTATCCAATAAGTCAAGAGCATAATCCAAGCCAGACGTTCAATCTTTGTAAAAACAGCTGTCATTATAGCTCAGATTAAGCAATCTTGGAATAATCTTATATTCAGGAAAATCAGACTGAATAGCATTTCATTCATAGTAAACTACAAACAAGTCAGTATATTATCTCTAACAATTCTGGTGACTAATGTTAATTTCAACAGTCTAGGTGGAATCTAAATGGTTTTTTGGTTGTCAGTGCTGATAATGGTTATTCGGGTTGACCAATAAGCAAGTCTGCCTGAAAGTGTCTCTTTAGCTGCCACCGTTATCTCTCTTTAGCTTCATCAAAGAGTTGCAATGGTGTCAATGACAAGGGGATCACTAACACATTGGTAGTTTCAGATTCTGCAGACATTACTTCATGGGCAATAATGGTAAGGTTAATAACTTATCATGAAGCTGTCATGGAGGGAGGTTTATGATAAGCACTGATGGCTCTCTTCATGGAGGGGCAGGTAGTTTTGGAGATTATTAGAAATGCACAAGGTAGTGCTCTAACAGTAGCAGCAGGTTCAGCACCGTGGACATTTATTATAGTGCTCGAGCTTAACGGCGTGGAATTGGGAATCCAAATTAAGACAAATCACAACCTTCAAAAGATAATTGTGGCATCAGATTCATTAGCAGCAGTTCAGATCATTAAGAAACAAGAAGAACCACCTTGGCAAGCAATAATGACCAGTAGAAGAATTTGTCATCTAATTCAGGCCTTAGTGTCCTTCGACATAGTTATTTGCAGAGACAATCTCTGATCTCATGGTTAGCCATATAATTCCTTCCCTTTTCCCAATTTGTAGAAGACCAAGAGAGGGTTGGTTTCCCTTGTTTTTTGAACCATCGGGATATCCAATGCTTGCGTTTCTTCTTCACCGGCCTATTAGTGCGTTTGATGATAAAGGACTGATCTTCTCTCCCCCAAGGCTCATTTCTGCAATGACATCCAGTCTTGTTAATTTGTTAAGCAATGAACCTTGTTAGTCTATGGTACTATGTCTATGTTAGTTCATTTTTGAGATGTAAAGAACTAGAAATTTCTGGACTTTAAATTTATTTATTTGTAATCTTTTATTTATTTATTTATACATCGACTTATTTCTGCAGTCTAAGCCAAATATGTTTCACTGAAAAATTCTACTAGATCAAATCTTGTTCTGGGGCTCCTCCCAAGATTCCAAATTTAATTGCTGATATTCTCCCTTATTTCGAAACCCTCAAATAACTGTGTATTTTCTGAGTTACAGATAACGTTTATACAAGGACAATGCAACAATGTTATATTTCTTAAATTAGCAAATATATTGACAAAGAGATTCAGAAACAATAAGCGACAAAACGAGTTCAATGGAACGAAAGAAAGAAAACACAATTACTAAGATTTCGATGACCCAATAAGAAATACATAATAATCTCCTACTAGACTCGTGCAGTTCAATATATTTATTTACTCGAAGGCCCACTGGTTCTCCTTGAGAATCTCTTCCTCTTCTTCGGGACTCAAGTCATTCTTGACGTTGAATGTCTTCCGGATCTCTCATGGAGTTTTTCCCTTGATCATGTTCGCCACGATCTGGCAGGTTAGATCCAACAAACTCTTGACGTTCAAATAATTGGCAGCAAGAATAAGATCAAACAAGGTAGCCTGATCAACCTGGACAAAATCAGCATCCCACTTCTTGACCTCCTCACTATCTTCAATCTTAGTGGTGGTGGCCTCAACATGCGTCTTGCAATACTGAATCACCTTAGCCAAGATCTTTCCCGTAACATTAGGAACTGGGATGAAACTTCAGTCATCCTCAATCATGTTGACTGCAAAAACAACAAGAGCACACGTCCAACAAAAACTCAACCAACACCGCACACAACAAAAACTCAACGAAATAAAGTACGGTGACCAGGCTCTACTTAAAAGAGTTCGGGATGATTCCTTGTCCTTGTGGGAAACATTTTCGTTTTTAGAAACAATCTATCCCTGTCCCATCATTGTTTTTCTATTTGTGAATATCCTTTCCCTAGGGAAACTTGTTTGAAATTTTTAGTAATGGGACCGGACACTTTATGGTTCCTATTTTTGAATGCCAAACCCACCTCACTCAAATATACAGTGTTTGGAGTTGAATAACAAGCAAACCACCACGTCCACCTCTGCCAGCCATTATTCAGCCACTGCTACCACTGATTCCAATCACCAACGTTATCTGAATATAGGATACACTAGTGCCCACCACAAGGAGCCACCAGGCCATGCCAGTAGCCCACCACCAGAAGCCACTGCCATTATCATCTAGGAACGAGAAACCATAATAACTAAGTTAACGTCGTCCGATCTAAGGGATCAATATTCAAGTGCTGAACTTGCAGAAATATGAATGGCATCATTTGTTCAAATATGAAAACAAATGTTGATATAAGCTAGAACAGATGATCAAACAAAGGATTTTGTTAATGACATGGTTCAGGGATCTTCAAAATCCAAGCTCCCTTTCCAAGTAAAAAAAAAATGTTGTCATAGGCTAGATTAGATGTTCAAGCAAACTATTGTTGCAATGTTGGCTGACAAAGGCTTACGTTGATTCTGAGTTTTAACACAACTACCTCAATCGGCTACCTATCTGAAGACATTTCAAACCTTATTAGATCAGAGCCATCACCTTAGAAATGGTAATAATACCTTAGAACTAAGATGCAAGCATTCCAACCTAGCAAGAATATGACAAAGATCCACAAACAAAACATTATCTGAATTCAACTGTATATTAAGACAACAAAACAATACCATACAAGTTTCTGCATTGTTAACACAAACATCTACAGGGCTGAAAAACCAATACTAACATAGTGTTTAACACATCATTTGGCAAAGATACTGAAAAACTAATACTAATCATAAATTTTTACCACCTATGCATCTTCATTGCCATTCTTCTTAGTCCTTAACTGAAACTCACAAGACTTTCCACATAGTCAATAGCTGTGAAGAAATCCGGAATACCGGAAACCATAACATCCCTGCTAGTTTTGTTCTTGTGATCGTAAATGGCCACCTTTCCATCGCTCTTCCTTAGTAAAATCTTCCCATTTTGCAACAACCTGAAAGGCTTGAAGTACATCAGAGAACCAAATATCACAGCGTTGTCCAATGGTGAATTGTCTAGTCCAAGACTTCTTGGCTCCGTACTCCTCCATCACCCATACATCAAAATGACTATTGCAAACCTCACGGAACATACATAAACAACCTCTTAGCACACCCAATACACTACAAAAAAAAAGGCCTTTAGGGACGTAGTCAAAATTGTCGCTATAGACAACATTTCGTCGCCATAAATATTGGGCGACAACATATTCGTCGCGCAAAGGTTGTCACCACAGCTCTGTCTCGCAAGCCTTTGCGCGTCGAAAAATAATCTTCGTCGCTAAAGGTGTCTTTTGGCGCGACGAAACCACAGCTCTGTCTCGCAAGTCTTTGCGCGACGACAATACTCTTCGTCGCTACAAATGCTTTTTGCGCGACAACACTGCAGCTTTGTCTCGCAAGTCTTTGCGCGACGCAACTAAATCTTCGTCGCCACAAAATCATTTTTGCGCGACGACACTCTCGCAAATCTTTGCGTGACGAAAATAACTCTTCGTCACTATGAAATTCTTTTGCGCAACAACACTACAGCTTTGTCTCGCAAGTCTTTGCGCGACGCAACTAAATCTTCGTCGCTACAAAATCATTTTTGCGCGACGACACTCTCGCAAATCTTTGCGCGACGAAAATAACTCTTCGTCACTATGAAATCCTTTTGCGCGACGCTAATTTCGTCGCAAGAAATAGAATTGTTCTTTGTGCAAAATATACTTACGCGACGATCCCTTTCGTCGCATTAAACGTTGTCGGCATAACTCAATCGTAACGATCCCTTTCGTCGCGTTAGACTTTGTCGGCTTAACTCAATGGTGATGAACCTTTCATCGCACAAGATATTCTTTACGCGACAACAATATTCATCACTCTAATGTTGTCACACAAGTTACGTCGATCCAAACACGCTTGATCAATTCTTATGCGACGAAAATTTTTGTCGCTTAAAGTTCTGTTTAATAATTTTGAAATATTTTAATTCAAATATTTATTTTAATTAAATTTGAAATATTTATTAATTGAATCGTCTCACGCATAGAAAGGTTTGGCTAATTTATTTAAATACTATTAACTTTACAAATTAATAATGTAAAATCATAATGTACCCATTACAAATTAAAAAATTTAAACCGTACTGTATAGTTACAAATTAAAAAAACACATCAGTACATTTTTTAGGGATGTGGTGGCTGATGATGGTTTGTCGACAGTAGCGGGAGGCTCGACAAATTAATCCCTGACTGCTGGAGAGCCCCTAATAAAATATTCCACCTAGTTTCCTCTTGTGCTTGTCGTTCCCCCTCCCGGGCCTCTCGAGCCTCCCTCTCCGCCTCCCTTTCCGCCTCCCTCTCCGCCTCACGCGCTTTGGCAGCATTTAACTCATTCTGTAATTCCTCCACTTTCGACTGTAATGATGAAACGATTCCGACTGAGCGTTGCGAAGCTGAAGATGAGGTGTTGACCTCACGAACTTTGGCTTTTCCCATCCCCCGAACAATCTTTCCGGGTCTTGGACCTAGCGATTCCAATGTCTCCGTCAAAATATGTAATCCTGCATCAGGATTGTCCATTGTGAGTTGTTCAAACGGAGTTCCCGGAGGATGCTGCGAGGCCACTTGCTCCATGTAGGCATCCCGCCTCTCCACCATCGTTTCCTTGATTAAAAAAATTATTAAAAATTAATAACTTTTAAAACAACAGAAGTGACACATGCAAAAATGCAAAGAATAAAACATACATGCAACTTCACGGCCACCTCATTGCCAGATAGTGCATAAACATCCTTGAACATGTCGATTTCTGGGAATTTTGAACCTTCCTACAAAACATTGTTAAAATAATAAACCAATTAATATAAACATTTAATTGAATGTATTGACTAAAAGTAAAATAATGAAATGAAACATGAGTTCACTTACTAGACGTCGTTCCTCCACCCTGTAAGAGAAGGGCAATGAACCAGAGTGATGTAAAAAAAATTTTGACGTCGGTTCGCCTTGTTCGCCTTAGATCTTTTCTGTATAATTATTCAAAATATATATTAAACATATGCATTATTAAATATATAAAAATAAATATGTTTTGACTAATTAAATAAAACGTTAATGCTTACCAGAAATGTGGGAGTTTGAAAATGATCGCACAACCACACCCACTCATCAGGCCTATGCTCCAATTCAATTGGGGGTTGTGCCTTAGCACTATCCACATCAGAAAATGTTTGGAAGTATCGATGGAAATCATGTTTCCAATTCCTATATCGATCCACGCACGTACCGAAATTTTTGCCGCCATTATTCAAAATTTCACTTCCCCAAATTTTTGGCGCCAAAATTATTCTAATTTTGTGCGAAATTTTTCACCCCAAATTTTTTGCCACCATAAATATTTTAAAGGGGGAGCATTTTGTGCAACGAAATATTCTAATTTCGTCGCACAAACATCACATTTGTTTGTTTTAAACCACAAAAATTATATCATTATTTAATTAATTAATTGAACTTCGACATTCATTTAACAAATTTATGGTAAAAAATTCATAATACATTAACAAATTTAATTAAATGAACAAACAAAATACATAATTTTATTAATATATTTAAACGACCTAACAAATTATATTCCTTCAAATATATTTAATCTGAATCAGTAGAGTAATCACTTTCGACTTCTTCTTCAAGTTCATCTGACATGGTTGCCTCAAATTCTTCAAAACTCCATCTTTTTCAGGTGACACCTCAACATCATATTCACCATCAATCGGAGGAAGTTCGACAAATAACTCAAATGGTTGTTGGATAATGGGAATGTTTGAAGATGAATTCTCTTGATCAACGGTGTCGTCATCACTGTGGTCATCAGAAGCCTTTTCAGGAATGTCCCATATATTTCTGTGTTGGATCGTCTGGACTAGTTTCCATCCACCACCGGCTTTAAGATCATCTAGATAAAAAATTTGTTTTGCCATAGTTGCCAAAATAAAAGGATCATGCTCGTACCAAAGTGTGTTTGTGTTCACACTTACTAGACCATATTCACGTTTAATACTCCCGGCTTTATGTGGATTTGTATCAAACCAACGACACTTGAATAAAATCACCTGGCAACGGTCTTTGTACAGTAATTGAATTACAGATGTCAGTTTACCATAGAAATCAACATCGGCGGTGTCGCCGTCCCCAGGTACTGATACGCCGCTATTTTGAGTGCTCAATTGTTGTCTCGCTAATAACCAGGAACTTAACACCATTCACATAACAACCCGAAAATGTTTCAGATCGAATAGGACCTCTCGCCAGTTTTGATAATTCATCATCGTAAAGAGCCGAATTTACTTCCTTCAATTGTAACATCTATTCAAAAAAATTATATATATTCAGAATATGTTGGTGCGTCGCATAAGCTATATTTAGGAGACGCCGCTTTTCCATTCGTCGCGTAAGATATCTTCAATATTTTGTTGTGAATACTTTAGGCGATGACCGAGTTTGTCGCCCTAGGGTGTTGTTCAAAGTGGCAACGTTTAGGCGACGAAGGCTTTCGGTGCGTCACGTAAGGTATATTTAGGCGACGCCGCTTTCCCATTCGTCGCGTAAGATATCTTCAATATTTTTGTTGTGAATGCTTTAGGCGATGACCGAGTTTGTCGTCCTAGGGTGTTGTTCAAAGTGGCAACGTTTAGGTGACGAAGGCTTTTGGTGCGTCACGTAAGGTATATTTAGGCGACGCCGCTTTCCAATTCGTCGCGTAAGATATCTTCAATATTTTTGTTGTGAATACTTTAGGCGATGACCGAGTTTGTCGCCCTAGGGTGTTGTTAAAAGTGGCAAAGTTTAGGCGACGAAGGATTTTGGTGCGTCGCGTAGGCTATATTTAGGCGACACCACTTTTCCATTCGTCGCGTAAGATATCTTCAATATTTTTGTTGTGAATGCTTTAGGCGATGACCGAGTTTGTCGCCCTAGGGTGTTGTTCAAAGTGGCAACGTTGAGATGACGAAGGCTTTTGGTGCGTCACGTAAGGTATATTTAGGCGACGCCGCTTTTCAATTCGTCGCGTAAGATATCTTCAATATTTTTGTTGTGAATACTTTAGGCGATGACCGAGTTTGTCGCCCTAGGGTGTTGTTAAAAGTGGCAAAGTTTAGGCGACGAAGGATTTTGGTGCGTCGCGTAGGCTATATTTAGGCGACGCCGCTTTTCCATTCGTCGCGTAAGATATCTTCAATATTTTTGTTGTGAATACTTTAGGTGATGACCGAGTTTGTCGCCCTAGGGTGTTGTTCAAAGTGGCAACGTTTAGGCGACGAAGATTTTGGTGCGTCGCGTAAGGTATATTTAGGCGACGCCGCTTTCCCATTCGTCGCGTAAGATATCTTCAATATTTTTGTTGTGAATGCTTTAGGCGATGACCGAGTTTGTCGCCCCAGGGTGTTGTTCAAAGTGGCAACGTTTAGGTGACGAAGGCTTTTGGTGCGTCGCGTAAGGTATATTTAGGCGACGCCGCTTTCCTATTCGTCGCGTAAGATATCTTCAATATTTTTGTTGTGAATGCTTTAGGCGATGACCGAGTTTATCGCCCTAGGGTGTTGTTCAAAATGGCAACGTTTAGGTGACGAAGGCTTTTGGTGCGTCACGTAAGGTATATGTAGGCGACGCCGCTTTCCAATTTGTCACGTAAGATATCATCAATATTTTTGTTGTGAATACTTTAGGCGATGACCGAGTTTGTCGCCCTAGGGTGTTGTTAAAAGTGGCAAAGTTTAGGCGTCGAAGGATTTTGGTGCGTCGCGTAAGATATCTTCAATATTTTTGGTATGAATACTTTAGGCGATGACCACGTTTGTCGCCCTAGGGTGTTGTTAAAAGTGGCAAAGTTTAGGCGACGAAGGCTTTTAGTGCGTCGCGTAAGATATTACATATTTTTGTTGTGAATACGTTAGGCGTTCGTCGCGTAAGCTATATTTAGGTGATGACAAAGTTTGTCGCCCTAGGGTGTTGTTCAAAGTGGCAACATTTAGGCGACGATGGCTTTAGGTGCGTCGCGTAAGCTATATTTAGGCGACGAAATAGTGTGTCGCCATAGGATATTAAAGTTGGTCGTTTAAAGTGGTCGACACGTAGCCCTAGGTATTTTAGGGTGACGAAATATTTGGTTTTAAGGGACGACACGTTACCTAGGCTTTACTTGCGTCGCGACAGAGGTTATGACGCGACGAAACCGCTCGTCGCGTTAAGTAGTTAGCTATTTTTTGTACTTGCGTGACAATATTAAATATGTCGTCGCGCCATGATAAGTTTGAGCGACAAAACTTCCCTCGTCGCGCTACGAGTTGTCGCAAAAGGGGATTTTTCTAGTAGTGATAGAGTCAAACACAAATGCCCATCATCCGATTCCGGCATAGGCACCTCCTGGAATTCTTCATTCCCAATATCAAATGATACAATCACATTAAAGTAATTTGAAACAATGTTGTTAACTGAACGGGTCAAGATCCAATGAAGAGATTCATTAACAAGTGTACCGGACGATCTATCAGGAATATAGCCCGGAATGGCGCCAATTGTCCTCCATGAGTTGGTGCCAAGTGTGTGGACCTTGACTGCTGACTTATAAGAGTCAAAAGTTGACCCAGCTGGATGAAAGTAGATTACTTGCAGAACCTTGTATTGTTGGGTGAGGGAGGTGAACCCAAACCCGATAAGTGGAAACCGGGTCACTCCATGACCCGGAAACTGAACCAGGGATTCCCGTAGTAGGGTGAGCAAACGGGTCGACGGGTTGGATGTGAAGATGGTGGTTGGATCAGTGGATAAACAGAGGAGGCCATTACAGAACCCAACGACTTCGGAGTTTTGGAAGGGGAGATGGAGTTTGGATGGTGGAGTGGGTGAGTTGAAGTCGATGGGGTGGTGGAGATCGAATATATCTGGACCGGATTTGAAGAGGAGACAGAGATGGTCAGCTTGGGTCGAGTGATTGAGGTGCAATTTGATGAAATGGGGTGACGAGATGAGAGTGCGCCATGTTTTTGATACGCACTTGAATCGGAGAAGAGGCTTCACTGGAACCCATGAGAGGATTTGAAGAATTGCATCTTGTGGAAGATCAGACATGGAGGGAGTTTTATGGCTTGGACTCTGGTTGGAAACAGGGGCATGTGTTCTTGCGCTCAATGAAAGAGGTACGTCGGGTTGACATAGTAGGAAAGTGTTATTGTCCAAAGTCAAAGTAAAAGATTTGGACTTTTGAGCATGGCTTGGATTATTTGCATGACTTGGACCAGGATGCTAATCTACTGGATTCTCTGAAGTATATCAGTCCTTCTAGCCGGCCTGAGTCTTCCGCCTGGTTTTCACGTTTGGCCAGTATTTTTACATTTTTTCCCATCTCTCTTTAAACACTCTTTAAATATAACCACAACAAATGAGGGGTAAAAGGGTAATTACGCCCGGCTAGGCGTGAAAACCAGGCGCCAAATTCTATACCCCACTTATCCAATATATAAGTGATCCATTAAAACTAAGAGTGTGTTTGGTTGCATGGAATTCTATGTTATGAGAATTTATGAGGGGACTCCTACATTTTAGGCTAAATTGATGTATCATTCCAACATCCACCATTTGATTTTGTGATCAATAGTGAGAATGAAAGTCCCATGAACATAAGAATCACATGCTTTGGGGGACCACGGAGTGAGATTCTTATGTTCATGAGACTTTTATTCCCACCATTGATCACAAAATCAAATGGTGCTCAAATGGTGGATGTGGAATGATATATCAATTTAGCAAAAAAATGTAGATGTCCCCTCATGAATTTCCATGACATAGGATTCCATTTAACCAAACATACTCTAAAAGTTTGTGGTCTTTCTGCATCAACCATACCCATAGAAAAGCTCACTGAGGAGGGATCACTATCACTTTCCGTGAGGTAATGGTACACTTTTCACCAGTTTCAGCATCGAACCACAGTTTCATATTCAACAAGAGTGTATCTGAAGGGTAATCATAGCTCTCTCACAAGCAACAGTTATTACCTGAATCATTTCTTCTCGAGTAAGTCTAGCAAATCAGGTTTGGTAGCAATTTGTTGACCAAGTTTTGAGTTTTTTTTTGCACTTTTTATCCTTTCTATTTAAAATACAATCACAAACACCATCTATAAAAGGGGCAGAAGTGTAAAAAATCAAAACTTAGCCTAAAAGTAGCTATCAAATCTGGCTGTTTAGAATTGTTGTTTCTTCTTAGAACAAGACTTTCTGTATGTAAGAGTATTGTCACAAAACTATTGGGTGAATTTTTTTTTGACCAAACAAGGTTTTCTCTCACTTCTAAAAGCACAAGATTTCCATCCCCACTAATCTTTAGAACTCTCAGAGGTATCCAATGTGTCCAAATCTTGTCTCGTAGAAATTCGACAAGCAAAACAAATGTTAGATTGTCAATGACCACTTTTTTAGTGGCCGAAAATACTCTGATGCTTAACTCAGTAAATTTGTAAGAGAGAGTTTAATTTAAACAGAGTTCAGTTAAACTTGCATACTTTCATCGAATGTCCCTTTACCTTATAATGGTTGTTATTAATTCTTTGTGTGACTTAAGCATGTAGGACTTGAGGAGGGGATATGTTCTAACGTCTCTTCTTTTATGGAGATACGTCCTTGGGACAGTAACTCCCACCATGACTCATTTTCTTCATAACTTTTTTCCTCTTTAAGGGAGAGATTCATTGGGCCTTTTTACTATGATTTGCTCTGAAGGCCCCTTTTGGGCTTTACTGTTTGGATCTACTTTTTTGGGCTTTGTGAGTCGGTTTTGAATTGAAATACTTGGTCATCGTGATATATGATCTTTGCCACATGTACGGTCGTGATGAAAGTCTTATTTGATGTATCATTAGCTACTCCCCCTTAGTTAGTGGTCCCCCTTAGTTAGTGGTCATACTGACGTGGCGACTAACTCTATGATGCTTGGATTTTTGACTTCATCATTACATTGCATTTAATGTTGTTATTAGCTATGGCTACGTTTGTTACTCCGATGTCTTGTCCACCTTTTTGTTTCGACACGATTTTTGGGATTTCGTGCAGCCATCGTATCTTGCACATCTTTCCATTAGCGATCTTTTCGTTCCTCAATCCTATAAAAGGGGGTGTGAGAGCTGTATTTATTTATTTATTTATTTGCGTTATCTTCATTACAGAAATTTGATTTTTTTCTCCTTTTTCGTTTTCGTTTTTGCACAATGTGTGGTCTCAGGATTCTAAGTGGTGAAGCGCTCAATACTTACGACTCTTTCTTTTTGCCCAAGTGGGCGATGTAGGCAACTCTAGATAGTGTTGGCTATGATTACTCATTGTCGGCTGACCTTGAGATCATCTTGCTTGGAGATGACAACAGTTCTTGTCGTCCAAGGCCTGGCTACATTGCATTGTACCCTGGCATGTTTCAGTCACGTCTTAGGCTTCCGACCAAAGAGATCTTTTGGGAGTATCTAGACTTTTGGGGCATCACTCCTGCTCAAATGGGTCCTAATGGCTAAAGGTTGATAGGTTCAACCTTGGCAAGGGTCGTTCTATCTGAGATTTCTATGAATATCAGGGTTTTGCATTCCGTAGTGGGGTTTAATGTAAGAAATAATTGTACCTTCTATATCCACTCTCCTGTTTGTTTTAGGAAAGTTAAGGATGATTACAAGGGTTGGTCGAGGTCCTAGTCTTATACGTCCATTACTTTTGGCTACTTCAAGTTACAAAATTGGCATATTATGCGGTTGTTTTTGGAACCCAAAAGGAATGAACTGTACTTAAATGTGAAGGAGCAAGAGTTCCGTGATTGGTTTAATAAGCTTCCTTGAGCCCCAATAAAGGTTTTCCTTACTACAGATGTTGTCAAGCACAGTGGATTGTACACCGAGTGTGGCAGAGCATGCGATGCTTACTAAGGCTCAAGCTGTTGAGGTTACTGTTGCTCATGCTGACAATGTCATCGTTTCTGGCGAGGGACAAGAACATACTTCTCTGATTGGCGTTGGTGATGTTAACATTGATAGGAAAGTGAGTTTCGTTAGGAAGCTTATGGATCTCAATGCTCCTGTTAGTGTTGGTGATGTTGGATCGAGCATTAGAAAGAGAAAACTTCCTAGGCTCGCTAGTCCGTCAAAGCTATTGGCGATCAACCCTGGTCGTATTCCGAAGAAGAAGCTACTTGCTGGTTCAGTTCATGGTGCTACTCGGATTCCTCCTCATCCGAGGACTTCTGGAAAAGGTGATGGAGAAGATGTTGACCTTGCTACTCAAGAGGCTATGGAGATAAATCAAGCTCTAAAGAGGAGCAAAAAGGAGGTGTCTCGTCCGTTGGACGAGCATGAGAAGAGCCTCATTTCTTCACATGGCGTGCCTGATTTTGCCAAGTTTTCTGATGATGATCCTCGTCTCCTCGATAATATGAAATTTTAGCTTGTTATCGAGCGGTCTAATAATCGAATAACACGTAGACCGTAGCTAATTTTGAATTCGATCCCATGTTGGACGATCAGGATGTTGCCCGTGGTTGTTCCCTCCATTGTTGCTGGCACATTGGAGTTGCATGTGTTTCCTTCTGTTCATCAAATTTTTTCTTATGTTCATCCTACTACTGTTGCTTTTAAGAAGAATGGCAAGAGTGGTATTTCTGTCATTCCGACTGTTCATTTGGCTTCTGGGGGCGGAGCTTCAATTCTTCCTGATCCCATTATTTTTCATCCACGAGTGGATTGGAAAGAGCCCAACCCTGAAGAGATATCTATCAAACGAATGGGAAGTTCAGCTGGTTCTCTAAGATTGGTATGCAGGATAGCGAGCGTAATCTCATTGTCAGGAGGCGGTTAGTTGATAGAGCTTTGATGCCCGTGCATTTGCCTAGTAGTCACTTTGATGAATGTCTAAAACAAATCATGGAGGGAATGAATCACCTCACTTACGTTGGTGTAATGGGGTCAGATTATAGGGCTGTGTGTGATTAGGTGGCACTCGTTGAGCAGAAGATGGCGAGGTAGGCTTTGGTTCTTTCTCACGTCCTCCGTCAATTTGATCCGCTGAAAGCCCAGTGTGCGGAGCATGAGAAGGCAATTGAGACTGCTTGAGCTTCATTGAAGGAAAAGGGGATTGTTCAGAACAAGTTTTCTTCTGAACTTGAGACCTAGGAAATGGAGTTGAATAAACTTCATTATTGGTTCAATGTAGTTGAGAAGGAGTTGTCTGGTGAAAGAGCTAGTCATGATGAGGTCATGTGTTTTGGTGCTAAGCAATATGCATATCTGAAGGCCGTTAAGGAACGAGTGGTTCTGTTGACTATTGAGCTTGCTACTGCTAAGTCGGTAGTTTTCGCAAGGCTTACCACTGTTGAAGGTGAACTTATGTCAACTAGGGATGAGTTTGCGGCAGTCGCTGATAGATTGAAGATTGTAGAAGCGGCAAATTGGAAAGAATTGCTAATGGTCGTCTTGACCTTATTGATTTTATGGAGCCTGGGGGTTTAGATTTGTCAAGATATCGTGGTTTGGTTGACCAAGTCTTCGAGGATGATGAAGAATTTATTCCAGATCCGCTAAGTGATCCGGTTGATGGGGAACAATCATTTATTCCTTCGTCCGAACTCGTGCCATTAAGTGACAATGTTGCTGATACAAATACCCAACCTCTTATGTATGCCTCTTCTCGAGTATTTCTACTAACCCCTCTCCAATCCATGCAACTTGTTTTTTTGATGTAATAAAGTAAATAATTATTGAAAATCTCATTTTATCTACAAATTGTCGCTTGTATTCTGTATGTCTCTTTGACTAACTTATTAGTCTAGACTTAGTTGCTTTTGCTTTTTCTTTTGCTTTTTCTTTTGCTTTTGACATTTCTAGTTTAATTCTGACTTGTTCGTCCGAATTTCTTATAAGTATGCTTCGTGGTTCGACATATTAGTCGTTTAGAAGCTTTTGTGAGTAAATCTGACTTATACATCCAAAATTTCAAACGTATTTCAAGGTCATGCATTTTAGTTGACTAGAAGATTCATAGATAAGTTTGGCTTATATGTCAAGGCTCTTATAAGTTTACTTCATGGTTGATCAGACTAGAAGTTCTATGTGTATGTCCGACTTATTTGTCATGATACATATATTTTAGCTTTACTTATAGTCTGATTCATTAGTCGTGCTAGGTGTTTTATGAGTAGATTTTTAGTTTGACTTTGACGTCCTGACTAAATTTTATTATTTAAACACAATATGAAGGGTTTAAATTTGGAAGTTTTATTAATAATACTTCTTCAAGTTCCCTACATTCCACGGTTGTGGTAGTTGTTCACCCTTTATGTCTTTTGACCAGTATGTTTCTAGTATGTTGATTTTTACCACTTTGTATAGTCCTTTCCAATTCCGATTTAGTTTAACCACGCCTGGTTCTTTTGTGTTGAGTTGTATTTTCCTGAGCACCCAATCGGCGACATTGAACCTACCAGGTTTTACTTTTTTGTTATAGTAGCTCGCCATCCGTTGTTGGTAGGTTGTTGTTTTGATCGAAGCTTTTTCTCACTTCTCTTTGAGGAGATCTAATCCGACTCTTAGGGCTTCGTTATTATTCTCTGCTCGGAATTCTTCGATTCTGAATGTTGGCATGCTAATTTCTACCGGTACCATTGCTTCAGATCCGTATGCGAGAGCAAAACGGGGTTGCTTTGGTTGGAGTTTTTTTCGTTGTTCTATAAGCTCAAAGGATGCCTGGTAATTCAGAAACCTACAATCCTTTTGATGTTTCAAGCTTCTTCTCAATTGATTTTAGAATTTTTCTATTTTTCACCTCGTCTTGTCCGTTTGCTTGCGGGTGAGCGAATGCTGAAAAGTGTTGTTTGATATTTAAGTTTTCGCACAACTTATTGACTTTTTTGTCTTTGAATTGCTTTCCATTGTAAGTGACAGTTACTCTTGGGACTCCAAATTTGCATATATCTTTCAAAAGAAAGTTTTTGATTTGAGCTTACCAATATTTGTTAATGGGTATATTTCTACCCATTTAGTGAAGTAATCCACCGCTACAAGGAGGAATTTCTTTCTGTGGGACATTGGAAGTGGTCCTACGATGTCCATTCCACATTGTGTGAATGGCCATGGACTGCTAATCGATATTAAATTTTGGCCTGGCGTGTGAGTATATGAGGTGAATCTTTGGCATTTGTCACCAGTGCGAATGATTTTGTTTGTGCCCGCTTGCATTGTTAGCCAATAGTAACCCACTGTTAAAGCCTTGTAGGGTAATGTTCTTCCTCCAAAATGGTTCCTGCATATGCCATAGTGAATTTCTTGCAGAACATAGTCGGCGTCATCGGGTGAAAGGCATCTTAACAACGGTCATGTGGCAAACCTCTTGTAGAGTTTATCATTAATCATTGTGTATCATGCTGCTCGGTTTTGCAGTTTACGTGCCTCCATCTTATTCGTTGGAAGTGTAACACTTTGTATGTACGCCAGGATTGGAGTTTTCTAGTTGTTTTCCTGATTCATTGCACATGCTTCTTGCACTTGATTTTCTAGTATGGAACTTTCCTGTATTGTGACCAGCGGATTACCATTTTCTTCAGCTCGTGATGCTTCATTGGCTAACTTGTCAGCTCTTTCGTTCTCTACTCTTGCACATCGTTGAATGGTTGTAGCTTGGAAGCTTTCCATCAACTCAGTAGTCTTTTGGTGATAGGCTTTCATCCGAGCATCTTTAACTTGGAATTCGCCATTCAGCCGATTAACCACCAGTTTGGAGTCAGTGAAGATGTTGATTTCTCTCACTCCTGAGTGTTTTACCAATTGTAATCCAGCTATCACTACTTCGTGCTCAGCTTCATTGTTTGTTTGAGGCTTTGAAATTGACTTTTATTGCATTTTCCAACGTTACGCCTTCTGAGTTATACAAGATTATTCCAACTCAACTTCTCATCCCGTTGGATGCTCTATCACAGCACATGATCCATTTGTGAACAGTTCATTTGGTTTGTTCCTTTTTTTTTATTGATGTTTGGTTGATGTTCATTAATGCCCATGAATTCAACAATGAAGTATGCTAATGCTTGAGCTTTTATTGCAGTTTTAGGAGTGTAACTAATGTCAAACTGCCCGAGCTTTATTGACCATTTCACCATCCTTCTGGATAATTCTAGTTTGTGCAGCACTAACCGAAGTGGTTGTTCGGTCATGACGATGATGGGATGAGCTTGGAAATATGGTCGTAGCTTTCTTGAAGATACAACCAGGGCGTGTGCCAGCTTTTCCAAAGTCAGGTAGTTAATTCTTGTGTTCGCATATGTTTTGCTGATGCAGTAGACTGGCTTTTGTGCGCATTTCTCCTCTCCTATTAATGTTGAGTTGACGCATGTTCTGACACTGACAAGTATAAATAAGCATTTTTCCTGTTTTTGGTTTTGACAGCAGTTTAGTGCTTCATGTGTACATTTTCAGGCTTTGAAAAGTTTTTTCGCATTCTTCATTCCACTTGAACATTTTGTTTCTTTTCAAAATTTTGAAGAGAGGAAAACATTTACCTGACGACTTGGAAATGAAATATGTTCAAATTTGTTATTCTACCATTGAGGCTTTGCATACGCTTGATGTTAGTTGGCGAATGCATCTTGAGAAGTGCTTGTATATGTTTTGGATCAGCTTTGATTCCCCTGATTGACCATATATCCAAGGAATTTCCCTGATTCTACTCCAAATGTACATTTCTCTAGATTTGGTTTCATTTTGTATCTTCGAAGCTAAGAGAAGGTTTGTTCGAGGTCTTTGATATGGTCTTTGTAGTGTAAGTTCTTGTCTAACATATCATCAATGTACACCTTCATGGTCTTGCCTATCTGATCTTTGAACATCATGTTGACAAGACGTTGGTACGTAGCTCTTGCATTATTCAGTCCGAATGGCATCATTAGGTAGTAGTACGTACCTCTTTGTGTTATGAAAGATGTTTTTTCTTGGTCAGACAGGTGCATCTGTATTTGGTTGTAGCCAAAGTATGCATCCACGAAGCTCAAGAGTTTGTGTCCGGCAGTGGCATCCAGTACTTGATCTATATGTGGGAGTGAGAAATTGTCTTTTGGGCAGGCCTTGTTCAGATCAGAATAGTGTACACATACTTTCCACTTGTTGTTCTTCTTCTTTACCAAGACTGTGTTAGCCAACTAGTCTGGGTAATGAGATTCCTTGATTATGTCTGCAGTGATCAGACGATGCACCTCCTCATTTATTGATTAGTTGCCTGAGGCAGTTGGCCTTCGTTTCTATCGGACTAGCTTCCTATCCGGATTGACTTGCAATCTGTAAGTAATGACAGAGGGATCGATACACATCATGTCTTTCATCATCTAGGAAAAAACATCTTGGTTCTTTCAATAGTTGGATCAACTTTTTTTTTTAATTAAACCTCCAGTGGGGAGGGGCAACTATGGGATGTCAGACCTTTATTATTCGAGAAATTTGTTTACACATGTCGGGGGTACATGACGACTTTACCCAAATATAAAAACAATTGGACATTAAAACAATTAAATAAAACCAGTCCATGCAATAAACTATCCTAACTACTTGACCAGACAAGGCCTGGTACATAAACCTTACTAAAATAGGCAGGCAACAAAGACTTAGAACAAAGTAACCATTTGAATCTTGCAACTTGATAAAACCGAACTTGCACATTGCGCACAAAGCCAGATTTGCATTCCTAACAACCATTAGAACCTTGCAAAGCTGATAACCAAACACTGCTACTTGCACAAATTGCAATCCTAACATTGCCAATCTTGCAACCTGCACAACATGCACTCCTCTATCCAAACTTGAAACTGCACATTGCAACTTGCCAATATACCAAGTTCCAGCCATAACTAACATTTGAAAGTTGCTATCATACCAACGTACAAATCACTCTTGCAAAACCCTTATAACGAGCAAACCATTCGAATTTTAGGCAGCAGATAAACAAATTGAATCAGCATCTTGGCCAGTTCGCTTCAAGGAACGTAACACATATTCCAGCCCGACTTTCAGCCACCAAATAGCATGGGAAAATTCAGAAACTCTAACCTGCATATTCAATCATCCCAGGACAGCAAGTCTGTTAAGAGCAGGGGACATCCGGACAGAGCACCCTGTAAAAACATAGCACCCTGTCCTGACCACCACAGATCCAAATTTACTGGCAGTAGCGGTCAACAATTCCGCCACAATTGTTACGCGTCCACGACACTCTAATTCAATGACAAAACCCTGCATTTTAACATCAGAGATTACCCTACTCATACCCATGCCGAACATATGTCGTGTGGCAACTGTCTAGCAAAATCAAACCCGCAAGTCCCTAGGTAAATCATGCGCTCCAAAGGTGGTAGTCTTGCAGTTTTTTTGCGCTCTATCAGCTAGCGCATTCGCAACCGCATTGGTCTCTCTATAAATATGTTTGCATTCTATCAACATTCTTTCCGCCAACAGCTTAATTTCTCTGAAAATGTTCTCCAAATGCCACCGAATTTTAAAAGTCTCCCTAAACCAACCACAAACAAGATCCGAATCCGATTGGACCATTACGTTTCTCAAACCCAATGAGGAGCAAAGACGCAAACCTTCCACAAGGGCCAACGCTTCAGCTTTATTGTTTGTTCCTTCCCCGAAGAACAATTGCTTTCCAACCACACAACGACCCCTAGGGTCTCTTATAATCACACCTCCTGTTGCCTTATCTTTCCGAGAGGAACCATCAACATTAAGCGCCACAAAATCTCCAGGAGGAGGGATCCAATATACAATTCTAGCAAAAGTTCTTCTAACCAGAATCTCATTTAAACCAAGCACCCTTAGAGAAGTCTTGTTCTGACTAATTTGTTTCAAAGTTATAAAGGTATTAGCTAAACTCAAATTACGCCTAATGTTTAAAATCACAAAAGCATAATTTGGAGTAATATCTTCTTAGACACCCTTACATCTTTGCTTCCAGATTTCCCATAGGATAAACATAGGAATGAGTAAGTATAACACACCTGTTTGCGAGGTCATCTTTGCTCTTTTGAACAAAATTTGAAGCACTGTGGAGATCTCTGCTGGTTTCCTTATATGTACATAAAAAATCCCATCAAAATGACTCCATAATTTATCCGCCAAGTTGGCCTCCAGAAATAAGTGATTCAAAGATTCCGTCATTGGATTAATGCAACACCGACATCTCGAGGCGAGGCTAAAATCGGACCTATACAACTCCCCGTCCACTGGCACTCCTCTGCGCAAAAGTTTCCAAACAAAAACTAAAATTCTTGACGAGATAATGTTTTGCCAAATTTTTTTATTTAGCTTCTTTTTCACCCCTTGCTTTTGTAGCAATTCATAAGCAGAATGAATGGAAAAATGACCATTCGGATCCGGCCCCCAAACACACCCATCATCATCATACTTCTTAGCCCGCATCCTATCTGCAAATAGTCCACGTGCCATCTATCTGAGGTCTGAATTGACCAGTTTGTAATCTCCCATTAACACTTCCCTAACTGTAGGCCAAATCCCACGATTGATAAAATCCTCCGATCTTTTGAAAGAGATCACAAGATTCCAATTTTCTTCAAAGAAACTGATATTACCCCTGCCAATACACCTGAAAGAATTGCTCAAAGTTATGGATTTACAAGACATGAGCTCCTTAAAAAGTGGGGAGGCCCCACACTTCACAACTTGGCCACTCAAAGGAGTTTTAGGCAACCAATATTTTTTTCCTCATAAAAGAAGCCTAAAGGGTATCGGAAGAAATAAGTTTCCATAAAGCTTTAACATGAAAAGCCTGCATAACTATTGACAGGTTTCTGACACCCAATCCTCCTTCCTCATGCGGCAAACAAATCTTGTCCCATGACACCCATTTTTTCTTCACCTCACAATCCCCCCAAAAGAAATCTGCTAACAATCTATTAATTATTGTTATAACTTTATTGGGTACACACATAGCGCTTAGAATGTAAACAAGAATTGAGATTAGAACATGTTTAATTAAGACCATTCTCCCTCCGGGCGATAACAGTTTTGTTTTCCATCCTTGAATACGTTTTTGAATTTTGCCAATCATATCTTCAAAGTAAGATAATTTTGCTTTCTCTTGAAAAACCGGCCCTCCCAAATAAGTCAAAGGAGAACCTTTATATTGGAATCCTGTAAACCTCTTCAAAGCCACAATTCTTTCCACTGCCACCTTATCTTCCATCATAAAAGAGCTTTTTCCTTAATTCATTTTCTGATCAGCATTGCAGTATTTTTTCAGAAATTCCATACACCCTTGAACTGAAGATTTCCTTCCATTTAGAAAAATTAAAGTGTCATCTGCATAGTGTAGATGAAAAACAGGACTACAGACCCTAGGCGTATAATAATACCCTATTTATCCTCTACTGAAAGCCCTTTGCAAACCCCTACTCAGAACCTCCGAGGCGATGATAAATAAAAATGGTGAGAGAGGGTCCCCTTGTTTTAAGCCTCTTGAAGACTTAAAATAACCTCTATAAGCTCCCTGTAGAAAAACTGAAAAACCACAACAAGCTATACAAATGGAAATAATATGGAAAAATCTGGTATTGAAACCAAACCTATTGAGCACCACGAAGATAAAATTCCATTCAAGTCTGTCATATGTTTTTTCTATTTCAATCTTCAACACCACATTACCTCCAAATACCTTTTTATGGATATCTCTTACCAATTCTTGTGCCAGGCCAATATTTTCCCCAATAAACCCGTCTCTAACAAAAGCCTCTTGTTCCAGGGAGATCATGTTTGGTAATACCAATGCCAATCTATTGCAAAGAATTTTACTAAAAAATTTATAGATTACACTGCAAAGACTAATGGGGAAAAAATCAGAGAAGAAACCTGAATTTTCCTGTTTCGGGATCAAGGCCAAGAAATTTGCAGAAAAAGACGTCGAAAGAGCCTCCCCCTCAAAAAACTGTATAGCCGTTTCTCCCACTTCAACAGTTGGATCAACTTATGGCTAGTTTCGGGTGGATTTTTGTGCCAATTCGAACCGTTTTTCCTCCCTCTTCACCATCCAAGTGGATTGTAGTTGTTTCTTCGTCGGTATGGTACTTTGTGTATTCAAGGTCGTTTGAGAAACATGTTGTATGCGAATGGAGTGTCGGTAACAAGAAAGTATGTCAGCAAGACTCGTTGTATACCCGGTTCTCCTACATCAACTGGTAATCAAATCATTCAGAGTGGACGACATTGTTTTCCACTAAAACCCACAATTGGTTGATCGTTGGGTATGAGCATTTCCTCAGTGAATTGCATTTGCAGAATGCTATTAGGTACAAAAGGTTGGCCGAGATACCAGTGTCGAACAATATTCTTTTGATCTCTCATCTGGCTATCAATACTGAAATCATTAGAGCGTCATGATGAGGGAAGCATACTCCCTTTGCATCCTGTTTGGAGAAGTTCAGAGATCGCTAGGTCGTTCTGACCCGTTGTACGGAAAGCTCCAGATATTGAATCCTTGTCAGTGAATCCCGGACTGATCGCTTCAATGATCGATTGGATAACTCTCTCTCTAGCTATGCCATGCAAGACATATATTAGTTCTCTTGTTTGCTAATTTGACCCGGTGGTAGTGTTTGTCTTATCTTTCCCTTTAGAAATTTTATCTTTCAGCCCAATGAATTCTCTGAGCCGTCCTTTCTGGATATGGTGCTCAATTTAATCCTTCAAGTTGTCACAGTCCCCGGTGTCGTACCATGGTCTTTATGGAAAGAGCAATACTTGCTCTTATCTCGCTCACCTTGATCTCCTCTCATTTTGTTGGCCATTTGACGTTCTTCCATTTCAGCATGGCTTTTAGGACCTCAGCTTGACTTGTTTTCAAAGCCATGAACGGTTTGTACGTCGTGTTGACTGAATTTGTTGATCGTTCATATATGCATCTTCCGGATTGCAGCTTTCCAGATTCTTGTCTGTTGAACTCAAACCTGTCATTGGTTTGATGCCTTTATAACTGGCCATTCTCCTCTCGAGGCACGTCGTATCTTAGTTTTTCTTCCCTCCTCTCCTAACCTGCTGAGGAAGGTATTTTCTCAAATTCGTTATTCTTCTTAGCATCCAATGTCTCCTCGAGGGTGATGTATTTTTGGGTGGTCTTCAATAGAGTCGTCATGTTCTTTGGATGGTCCAAGTTCAAATAGTTGTAGAACGACCCTCTTTTGAATCCGTAAGTGAAGGTGGCAATGGTCGTGTCGTCATTGCATCCATCAATCATAGTTAACTCGTCAGTAAAATGAGTAACATACTCCCTGATGGTTTCCCTCAAGCTTTTATTTGATGTGTAGCAAGTAGTTTTCATCCACTGGCTGCCAATGAAACTCATGATGAAAGCAGTGGCTAACGCTTGGAAGGAGTCTATCGACTTGGGTGGTAGACTGTTGAACCAGCTCATGGGCATGAACGTGAGGCTGGTTGGAAACGTTCGACAAATAATAGACTCAGTGCTTTCTTCCAGGGCCATCATGTGATGGAAATGTTGAAAGTGGTTTGTTGGATCGGTAGTTTCATCGTAATTTTCAAACTTTGGAGGAATAAACTTATTTGGCAGAAGGGTTCTCATGAGTGCGTCGGAGAATGACAATCTGGCCAATTCGTAAAGCACATTGGGGTTCGTAACTCCAATTCGAAATGGAAATGGTGGAAGAATTCTATTGCTCTGGGAACCATCTCCCTATGGTTCATTGCCTTCAAGGTTTGGTTGTCGAAGTTTCGCAAGAACTTCATTGTTTTCTCAAACATGATTGGTAGAGTTCTGTTGTGGTGGTGTTTGGACATTGTTGCGCCCCGATTTTAGAGAAAATGAATGTCCTTATTTCCACGTAGGATTATCTGTCTCCCCAAAACTCGGGATGTAAAATATCAATAACAACACAAACATTTAGTAGCAACAACTAAAACATAATTTAGAAAATTGAAGCAAATTAACCAGAAATAATCTAACCAGAAATCTCTTTGATGTTGTTGGCCCCAATAACGAAACTCTGTTGGCATTGCCCAAAAATCTCTAAACCTGAAAGGCTAATCGGCTACATTCCCAAAGGAATGTACCCAAGAAGCAAAAACTCACTTGGGTCAGGGAAGTAGTTGGTATGAGTAATCTCAATCTCTAATAAATGAAATAAGTTATCTAATTTAACATTAAAATTTCATAAATAACAAAATGACACTCAAAGACTTCTAGTTCCTCAATGAGGCAAACATTACATACTAATAAGTTTTGTTATGTTTAAAATATACATTTATTTTACCAACACTTACAAAGTGAAGGTTGAACATAGGAAGTTTGTTTTGCAAAAATTGTCAGTAAACCTATCATCTTGCACGAAACTAACGGATAAATTTCTAAGTTAGCGATCCTTATAAGTACAGTTTTCAAACAATGATACAAATCATAGTCATAATACGTTATTATTCAAATATTAACATAACACATTTTCTACCTTTAGGAAGACATATAGTTTTCATTCAATGGTCGAATGAGCATTTAGTTTCTTCCCTTAAGGCAATCATGCACATACACAAAAAAAATTAGCTTATTTTCCACAATCACACTCTTCTCTTGCGTCGAACACACCTCACCCAAGTGTTCCTCCATTGCCTTCAAAACCACTTGGAGCATACATGTTCCAAGTAGGGTGTTACCTCGAGGAACATGTCATCTCTCCTGAAGTTCAATCCATGGCAAACATTTTCTAAATACTACACGCACTACTGAACTTAGATGGAACAACGTACCCGATATGCAAACAAGTCTGTATACAAAACACATTTTTCAAATTATTTTTTGAGTTGTGGAAATGAGCATAAAAATCAAATAATTCTCAAGACTCTTTTATGTTGATACTTTGTCAACCATAAACACATCGACCACAATATTCACCATTTCTTTTGGGGGAGCAAATAACATTTTCATAAGTACATTTTCTATAACACCGCATGGATTAACACTTATTCATTATAAGAATTAACATGTCAATTTGCATAACCTTAAAATTCAAGTTTCCAGTATGATCACGTACTAAACACGCATTTCAAGTTATAACACAAAATGCAATTACGAATTTTACAAAATAATACTAATACCCAAATCATTCCATAAATCTCTTTTTACAATAACATTTATGAATATCCAAAAATACCTAAATTTAAAAAAGAGAGAAAAATGAGAAACTCACTTCACCTCTTTACCTGGTCATAATAAGTCACAATAGCTTTAAATAGAGATACACAATAACAAGTAACAATGCATGATGATTACACAAAAAGACATAATTTATTCTAACAAACCAAAACTCCATCAAAATAAATTTACCCATTTCAACCGACCATGATTTTCTCAAACTCCACTTCATCCCAAATATAATTTGAAACTTATTTGGTATAAAAAAAATCCATATCACATAAAAAAAATTCTTCCAAACAAAAATATATGAAAAAATAATGGAGGAAAACTCATTGAACACTTAGTGCGAAATACTTTAAAAGTCTTCGAGAAAAAAACTTCTCTCAAATTGGAACCGCAAATCTTAAAAAAAAACGACAAACTCCGAACACACGCACGAACACGGGTACTTGCAAAACCGTGCACTTAGGCACGTTTCTCCTTCCCTCTTCTCTTCTTTCCTTTCTTTTCTCTTTCTTTTATTTTACTTTCATTGTGTTTCACTGATCAGAGAATGCAAACACTAAGTAAACAAATCTTTAATCACGGAAAGCAACCCATTTATTTCATTGTGTTTTTAAATCCTTTTTGTTTTCTTCCACAAAACAAACTCCACCAATCAGTAACTCAACAAACACTACAATATCAATAACATCAGCAACCAAGTAACCATCAAAAGAACTGAGAAGAACTTACCAATCACTACCTCCCTTAAACGCTCACATTAATCAATCAATCACTATTATTAACCCTTTTAAAACAAACTGTCTCCAAACACGCACTCTCTTTCACCAATGCCTCCTTAACCAGACAACACCACATCTCAGCCAATCCATCAATCTGACACAAAACCTACCGATTCAGCCCTGTTCGCCTTTTCACACACACTGGTCACCCCTCCATCAAGTTTTGTCTTCATTTTTCCCCATTTCTCTTGACAGACCAACCATCACTGTTGATTACTCTCATCTCAGCCTCGGCGTGAAGCCTTGTCGTCCTTTACCTCCTTCCCCTTGTTACTACACCTCTCCTTCTCTAATGCACTAAACAAGTTCCCCCTACTCTATTCTCCCCCAAATTCTATCTTGTTGGAACTGTCACAGAGGTAGCTCAGAGTGAGCTCCTGAGACCCAAAATTACCGATTTTGGATTGTTTTAAACGAAACCCATCGTCCGATTTGAGGAGAAAGTCGGTGGTTTTTCCGAGTTTCTTCCCCTCTGGGGTGGTTTCAGGGTTTTGTGACCCATTTGAGAGATCGTTGTCTACAAACATAGTTATAAAGAGAGACAAATCATAGAATAAAATATCTAAAACTTGCAAAAAAAAAAAAACCATCTCTCTGTGGTTCAGATCCGATCTGAGATCAAGATCATATCCGAGAATATCTCACCGCCTCCGCTGTGAGAAGATCAGATCAAAAAATCTCTCCGCCTCCATTGTGAGAAGATCATATCAGATCAGAAAATCTCTCCGCCTCCGCTATGAGAAGATCTCTCCGCCTCCATTGTGAGAAAATCAGAAAGACCATAAGATCTCTCCGCTTCCGCTGTGAGAAGATCAGATCCAAGAAGATCAGATCAAGATCTCTCCGCCTCCACTGTGAGAAGAGGCGTCTGCGGCTTCGCCTCCGCTGTGAGAAGGGATGGGAGAGGGAGGCGGCCTTAGATCGGTCTCCGCTGTGAGAAGAGAAGAGGCGTCCGCGGTTTCCTCGCTAGTTTCCTCACCATTTAGAATTTCTAAAGAATGTGAGAATGAGGAAATTGTGAGACTCTCTGTGAAGAATGTGAGAATTTCTGGAGAATGTGAGAATGTGAGACTCTCTGTGAAGTTGAGGGGAGAGAGAATTTATTAAGTGAAGGAGTCGAGCCGGGCCGGTTACCCGATGGGCTATAGAAATGGAAATCGAGGCTCGGACCAGAAACTTCGAGCCGGGCTGGGTTTTTACAACCAAAATTTTTTGAAGTAATTAAAACCGATCCGGTTATCAGTTCGGTCCAGATTTTCGATCCTAAATGCCCACCCCTAGTTTATATGCATGTGTTGAATGAACATTATTATCTTGACCCTTAATTCAACCAGAGCATTATTATCTTGACACTTAATTCAACCAGATAGAGAAAACAAATGGGAAACCAAATGTACCAAATTTGGGCATGACTTGCGAGATTATGGGAATTATTATAAGAGAAGGGCTCTTTGTTGAATGCAGATTTGAACTCAAATTTTCAAGAGAATTAATAATAGAAGTACAAAGCATTGTGATGCTTTGTCACCAAGGACATAGCCTCATCGCTGCAATCAAACTTTTAACCAAGTTATGCACCCGGGCTTTTGGTTAGCTTTTTGTCCTTTTATTTTTACATTCAAATATTACACGCTTCAAAGTTATTTTGCATAATCATTGGAAACACTATCACGACTTTTATTTGTGCAATTTTACGTAGGCAAGGTAAGTTTCTTGACACCACCATTTAAACTCTTGACACCACCACCTCCTCAAAAAATAAAAAATTTGCCCCTACTAAGTGACACACCGATTTAAACCCCCAAACCCAAATCACTTTTTAGTCTCGCATACACCCACCTCCCCCTTCACTGTCCAGTAACTAGGGGTGGGCAAAAATTGATTTAAATTCGGTTAATCGACCGAACCAAACCGATTATAAACGGTTCGAAATCGATTTACGGTTTTGAACCGATCGATTTATAACCGAACCGACCGATTAATTAGATATATATAAATAACTAAATAACAGCTAGGTGTCAATGCTTGATTAGTGCAACAAATGCACTGCAGTACATCCTGTTGCACTGAATCACCCCATTTTCTCAAAGTTTTGAATTTTGGGCTAAAAATTGGGTCTGTAAAAAATTGGACATGTTTTAATAAAAGTCTTTCAAATGCTTGAGCCTGAAATTTTGGTCCAACCGAACCGAACCGATCCGAAATTCAATTCAACCGAATTCATCGGTTTACAAATACAAAATTCGATTTCGATTTGGGTTTTGGGCAAACCGAATGAAATCGGTTTGAGGCTCAAAACCGAACCAAACCGACATTGCCCACCCCTACCAGCAACCACAACAACACCAACACACAACAATAACTTCGTAACAACAACAACTACATCAATTGCAACAACAACAATGATCTTGTAGCCCCTCCTTCATTTCTTTCTGTGACAACCAATATCATATATATGGTTTCGTCGAAATCGTCGAGATTGCGTTCTAATCTCCGACAGCCTACATTAGCAGATTCTAACCCAATCTCGTCAATTCCCAATTATTATTATTTTCAATATTGCAACCATGGGCTACCACAGTAGCTCTTAATCTCGCTGCCATGGCTGCGAAATTGAAAAACAATATGGTTATTGTCGAAATTGGCAAGATTGGGTTAGAATTGTGCAACCAACAATGTGAAATTGATAATAAAAAATGGACCTCACCCAAATCAACGAGAATGGAATCCAATCTAGCTGGCCATGCTTGCGAAATTGAGAAACATTCTTGCTGATTTAAAGAGAATCATTTTTTCGAGCTACAAGATTGGATTTCGATCTCGCCTACGCTCCTACGATATCAAGTCCAATCTCGCAGCCATTGTAGCACGGATTGGATGAAGGGACAATGAGAAGAAGGGGTGGGCATAACATGTTTGCAGTGAGAGGTTTAACTCACAAATTCAACTTCTTTCACACACGAGCCATCTGTTATCTGCCTCTTATGGCTTCCTCTCCAACCAGGTTTTACTTTCTCCAAAATTTCCCCTAACTTCGTTTCTCCCGTGAAGCGAGTGGGCATACACAATACAAGCTTTCATTGAACTGGCCCTCAGTTGCTTCATGATTCGCCTCCCTCGTATAAGGGGCGAAAATCATTGGACACAAGATACCCCAAGGTGATTTGTTGAATGTTTGGTTCTTGATGAAGTTCTGGAGATAGCCACAACAGGGGGAGGCAGCAAAGTGCTCAATGAGGTGGAGTGGATTTGGGGTTTAAATTGGTGGTGTTAGTTAGTAAGAGCTAATATTATAATTTCTTTTAGTGCAGTGGTGTCAAAGAGTGAAAGTGGTGGTGTCAAAAACTAATACTTGAAAATTGCCTCGGCAAAACTTGTTGGATATGTAACTATTTGTATTCAACTCTTCGATCGGTGCAATATTGTTTCCCAATCAAGTTTTGTCCAAGTGATTTGACTTATATCTTTGAGGAGTTTTCTAAAAGAAAGTTGCCCCCATTGTTGTTAGACTGTGCACCCCACTAGTCATGACTTCAAATCGTAAAATCATGTGCACTTTCAAACTTGAATCTTCTTAAGGCATTCTTGACCCTTCTTGAATATTCTTGATTTGAATGGTAATTCCTAAGTCACTTTTCCCAATTCCCATGATATTTTTATTTATAGATTATGTTTTACTTGACTTTAAAGTGATAACCCCAAACCTGCTAAATTGTACAATCGAAGATATTTTGGTAAGGTTATTAGTAAAGCCTTTATTCCTTTATTACATTCAAGTGTGTTAGCAAGGCTTGGTGTAAACTACTTACTAATTATCCTAATTCCATTTAGAAGCATCAAATTTATGCAAAGGAAGTATACTCGGACAATGGCTTTACATTACGAAGTAAAATTAACTTGTTACTTAAAACACAATTATTGTTTCACAAATATTAACACCCCATACCTTTATATATATATATATATATATATATATATATATAGAGTTAATTAATTATTATTTTTTATCATTTTATTTATTTATTCAATTGTTTAAATTATGGAATGGACTCAAGCTCAAATCTTGTTTCATTTGAGCTTAATTGAATAAATTAGGATATAGAAGGGGAGGATTTTACGATAGAAATAACTGTAACAAAAATATAACCTAATAGAATAAAACACATCATCTTTTAATGCTTCATCTCAAGTTCTTATGCTCTCCAACACCTCCCTATCTTGGAAAATGAAAAGGAAATAAAAGAAGAAGAAGAAGGAGGAATATCTTATTTTCTAAAAAATCAGGTCATGATAATTTGGTATCAGAACCTTTGGTTAGCCTAGGCTAGTTAGAGTCTAAGTGATTTTCGGAATGTGGATATGGGTGAGTAGAAGTTGATTTGAATTTAAGAAGATATGGTCTAGAGAAAGGCTTTATATATATGTGACGAAATTCCTTTGAAGTGTATATATTGTAACACGCCTGAGTCTTGTATAGTGTGCAACCTTACCCTTTGCCACAACAAGTGAACCTTTGGTAAGCTTCCATGCACCATTACCAAAATAATTAATATGCCCTTGTTTATCTAAAACAAGTCCAGAATCAAGTTCAGGTGAAGATCAGGAACATGAAGTACATCTTTCAAAGTCAACGTTCAATCCGTATTACTCTGGACACACACATCACCTATTCCCACTATTTTAGAGTTGTTAGTGTTTCCCATCTTCACATTGCCAAAATTTGTTGCTCTATAAGTAGTGAAATAGTCTTTCCTTGGGGTTGCATGATAAGATGCACCAGTGTCAATAATTCATTCACTTCCTTCATTTGCAGCATGCAAACATTCACTTTCGCCATACAAAAAAGCAACGGGTTCATCAGTAACAGCAGCTGTAGCTTATTTACTATCACCATTCTTCATTTTTCCCTCTTTCAAATCTCTTTTGTAACTATAACATTGTTTTCTGAAATGGCATGGTTTACCACAATAATGACACTTAAAACTTCTATCTCTTGACTTTGATCTTTCTCTTGACTTATCACGGTTCTTATCATAACCATGATATTTCTTATATTTTTCTCTCCTCCTATTTTCAGTCACAAGTGCTTGGGAATGATCAGTATCGGCAGACTTCATTCTAGTCTCTTCATTAAATAAACTAACGGTAACCAACTCCATGGTAAGTTGTCCATTCGGTGCTGAATTACTAACTGACACCACCAATGTTTCCCAACTATCTGGTAATGAGCTAAGAAGTATTAGTGCTTGAATTTCATCATCTAACACTATCTTCATGTTGAACAACTGATTCACCACACTTTGCACCTCATTCAAGTGCTCAACAATGGAACTACCTTCCTTGAATTTCAAGTTCACTAACTTCCTGATCAAGAAGGCCTTGTTTGCAGCGGTTTTCCTTTCATATAAATTCAAAGAGCATGTGCAGACGTCTTAGCTGGCACGTGATGAAATACCGAATCATCTAACCATTGTCACTATTTTGCTTCCTTTCGCTACTTGCTCGTTTATTTGGTCGATAGAGAATAAAAATATGTAGAAGAAAAAGATGGAAATAAGGGGAAAATAGAGGTACAACATATTGGAGCGTTTGAAATCTGGTGAAGGGAAACATTTAGGTCAGGATCCAACATTTATAAGCAAAACTTATAGGCAAACACTATTTGCTTTCTAAATATATTGAAAAGATTGAGAAAAAATATTTTGTAATTAAGAGGGAGAGATGAACTATTCACTTAAAATAATCATCTATCGTGGATTTCTTATGTTTTTGCATGGTTTTGTTTTTCAACCTTGAACATACATCTTTTGTCATTCCCATTCAAATGATTCGTTATAGTACTTATTTCAACTTTGAGCTTTTCATATGTCCATGTGTGGTTTACTTTCTGAGTATGGATAGAGTTCCCAATCACTACTAATGCAAGTTTTACTTAAAGCATATGCATGATTATTTTAACTGATGAGATGACTCTACTCGCGTTTGATTGATAGCAATTGAACGTAGGAGTTTTAAATTATGTAAATGAGTTTTATGTAAGAAGGAAATTTTTCCAAACATACCCTTTAGTGATATATGTAACTTATAAATTTGCAAATGAAAATTGTTATAAAATAAAGCTTATAGCTTAACAAACATATAAACTTTTAGGGTACAACCAAGAGACATTCATGCCATCATATCCGTGTTAGACATGTTGGTCACTTTGTTAGATACAGATAAACTCCGCCAGAGCTTCACTTGACATACATAGGTATGGCTTCTATTAAGTCAAGTACAAACAAGTCAATATATTATCTCTAACAATACGGGTGACTAATGTTAATTTCAACAGTCTAGGTGGAATCTAAATGGTTTTTCGGTTGTCAGTGCTGATAATAAAATTAGAGAACAGAGAGATCGAGCGTGTTTCATGATGGCCAAACATCATCCTACTTACCATTGCCCAACCAATAAGCAAGTCTGCCTGAAAGTCTCTATTTAGCTGCCACTTTCCTTCATAGCAGAGACCGGAATAACGACTGGCAAATAACTCAAGTCTCTCGCATGCAAGGAGCTGAGCTGTTGTTGGATGTCATGTTTTGACCCTTGAAGTGAGTGGGCATACACAATACAAGCTTTCATTGAACCGAAACCCTCAATTGCTTCATGATTCGCCTCCCTTGGATGTTATATGGGGTGAAAATCGCTCAAACACAGGATACCCCAAGGTGATTTGTTGAAAGTTTGGTTCTTGATGAGGTTTTGGAGATAGCCGCAGCAGAGGGAAGCGGCAAAGTGCTAAAGGAGGTGGAGTGGATTTGGGGTTTAAATTGGTGGTGTCACTTAGTAAGGGCAAATATTGTAATTTCTTTTAAGGTGGTGGTGTCAAAGAGTGAATGTGGTGGTGTCAACAACTAATACTTGAAAGTTTATCTTTCTAAGATAAGTTTGTTATTGTCTTGGCAAAACTTGTTGGGTATGTAACTATTTGTATTCAACTCTTCAATAGGTGCAATATTGTTTCCCAATCAAGTTTTGTCCAAGTGGTTTGACTTATATCTCTGAGGAGTTTTCTAAAAGAAAATTGCCCCATTGTTGTTAGATTGTGCACTCCACTAGTCATGCCTTCAAATCGTAAAACGCTGTGCACTTTAAGACTTGAATCTTCTTAAGGCATTCTTGAGCCTTCTTGGATATTCTTGATTTGAATGGTAATTCCTAAGTCACTCTTCCCAATTCCCATGGTACTTTCTTTATAGATTAGGTTTTACTTGACTTTAAAGTGGTAACCCCAAACCTACCAAATTGTATAATCGGAGATATTTTGGTAAGGTTATTAGTAAGGCCTTAGTTCCTTTATTACATTCAAGCGTGTCAGCAAGGCTTGATGTAAATTACTTACTAATGATCCTAATTCCATTCAGAAACATCAAATTTATGCAAAAAGTTGCAATGGCATCAGTGAGCAAGGGATCACTACCACATTGTAGTTTCGGAGCGAGTATTAGAAATGCAAAAGGTAGTGCTCTAACAGTAGCAGCAGGTTCAGCCCAGTGAACATCTATTATAGTGCTTGAGCTTATCAGCATGGAATTAGGTGTCCAAATTAAGACAAATCACAAACCTTCAAAAGATAATCGTGGCATAAGATTCATTAGCTGCAGTTCAGATCATTAAGAAACAAGAATAACCACCTTGGCAAGCAATAATGACCAGTAGAAGAATTTGTCATCTAATTCAGGACTTAGTGTGCTTCGACATAGTGCATATATATAGGGAGAAGCAAGCCGAGCAGCAGACTTAGCCAGGCTTAATCCTGGTCAAACCTTCAGCGAATTTTCACACACTCCTTTGCAAAAGACCAAAAGAAAATGATTTTGAGGATGTGAGAGGAAAGAAGTATGAGAGATTGCAATGTTGTCGGTATATATATTTAAGCATTGGATCGATTGTAAGAGAAATCTGCATATCAATGGAACATTCAAAATCTAACACTCTTAGAGGTAAAGAACAAGAAATCACTGGATTTTAAATTTATTTATTTATAGATCGACTTATTTCTGCAGTCTAAGCCAAGTATGTTTCCCTGAAAAATTATTCTAAATCAAATCATTTTCTGGAGCTCCTCACAAGATTCCAAATCTTGCTGATATTCTCCCCTTCTTTCAAAACTCTCCAATAACAGTGTATTTTTCCCAGTTACAGATAACCTTTATGCAGGGAAATAGAGAATTCAGAAGCAAATAGCCGAGAATGACTACTCACATTGAAAATAAGCGACAAAACGAGTTCAGTAGAACGAAAGAAACAACACATAATTACTACTTATTTGATAACCCAATAAGAAATACATAAATAATCTCCTACTAGACTCATGCAGTACTGCAATATATTTATTTACTCGAAGGCCCACTGGTTCTCCTTGAGAATCTCTTCCTCTTCTTCGGGAGTGAAGTCATTCTTGATGTTGAATGTCTTCCGGATCTCCTCTGGAGTTTTTCCCTTGATCATGTCCGCCACGGTCTGGCAAGTTAGATCCAACAAACTCTTGATGTTCAAATAATTGGCAGCAAGCATAAGATGACACAGGGTAGCCTGATCAACCTGGACATAATCAGCATCCCACTTCTTGACCTCCTCGCTATCTTCAATCTTAGTTGTGGTGGCCTCAACATGCTTCTTGCAATACTCTATCACCTTAGCCAAGATCTTGCCCGTAACATTAGGAACTGGAATGAAACTTCCTGTGCAGTCATCCTCAATCATGTTCTTCATAGTCTCTGATTCCATAGCAACAACCTCATCTACTTCGAAATCCTCCCCATCAGAACTCTTCAAAACAAGTTTCTTTGCCTCTGTAGACATGATGATGACTGCACAGCAAGAACACGCGTCGAACAAAAGCTCGACGAATGCAGCACAGAACGAAAGCTCACACAAAGTAGGTACGGTGACCAGGCTCTATTTAAAAGAGTTTGGGGTGATTCCTTGTCCTTGTGGGAAGCGTTGGTAACGTTTCGTTTTTAGAAACTGTTTCTATTTGTGAATATCTTTTCCCTAGGGAACTATGTTTGCAACTTAAAATTTTTAGTAATTAGGGATAGCAATCGGGCGGATTGGGGCGGATTTAAGCAAATTCATCCCCGCCCCGCTGAAAATTGCGGGGATTAAAATCCGCCCCGCATATCCGTTTGGTATTATTTTTCAAAACCGCCTTCGCCCCCAGACGGATCTGCGGATATCCGCCCCGCCCCGATATCCGCATGAAAATTTCTTTCTACAGTATTACCTATTACGATCATTTATGCATTAAAAAAAACATACAACAAATTTATAAAAAAATAAACATACAACAAATTTTAAAAAAAATTCAGATATCTGATTCTGAATCTCTAATATAAACAAATTACAAAAAAAAAAAAAATCTAAAATTTACAACAAATTCGATATAAAATTACAACAAATTACCAAAAAAATCAGATCTGATAGATCGAAATGGAGATGAGATGAGATCAGATCTGATGAGATCGAGATCGAGATCTGATGAGATCGAGATCAGATCTGATGAGATCGAGATCGAGATCTGATGAGATCTGAGATCGATATTTGAGGTCGAGATCAGATCTGACGTCGAGATCAGATATGAGGTCAAGATCTCATCATATCTGATGATATCTGAAATCAGATCTCTGATCTGATCTGATGATCTGATCTCTGATCAGATCTCAGATCAGATCCAAGATCAAATTTGATCAGATCTTAGATCTGGATCTAAGATCTTATTGCTAAGATCAGATCAGAAGGATAAGGAGATCTGGAAAAGGAGATCTGGAGAAGATTTGGAAAAGGAGAAGGAGATCTGGAGAAGGAGAAAGGGCGATCTCTGTGAGAGGGAGATCTCTCTGCGATGGAGGCAGATCTCGCGGTCGACGCTGTGTGAGGGAGCTCTCGAGGTCGACGCAGTGTGAGGGAGGCAGGCAGATAGCAGGAAACTTTTAATCTCTCTGCGATGGAGGCAGATCTCGCGAGTCGCTGTCGCGCTGCGTGAGGGAGGGCGACGTGGTGTGAGGGAGGGCGACGCTGCTCTGAGAGTGAGACGAGAGCTTGTGCTCTCTATGTCTGTGAGAGGGAGTTGGTGAGGGTGGGGGGAGGAGCATTTGGTGAGGGTGAGGGGAGCGAATGAAATGAAAATGATGAGGGCGAGGGGAGCGTTTGGTGAGGGTGTGAGGTGTGATTTGTGAGTGATTTGTGAAAAACAGTAAAAGGTTAATCCTTTATATAGGCGAAGGGCTTTTTTGTAAATTTGTTAGTTAAACGGATATCCGCGGGGCGGATATGGCCAAATCCGTATCTGCCCCGAATAGTGAACGGATATTTTTTGGATACCCGAAACCACCCGAAAACCCATTCAGCCATATCCAAAACCGCCCCAAACGGATTGGGTGGGGCGGATATCCGTGAAAATCCGCCCCACTACCACCCCTATTAGTAATGAGACCGGCCACTTTTTTCTTTTTCCTTTTTTTTTTAAATTAACCCAGAAAATTCTATACTGCCTATTTGGTTCCTATTTTTGAAAATCAAAGGAACCATGCAAAACCCACCTCACTCAAATTTACAGTGTTTGGTGTTGAAGAACAAGTAAACCACCACCAGTGGCGGAGCCATGATTTTCATATAGAGGGGGCAATTATAACATATCTTAATTGAGAGCCGAGTAAATTATATATGTTATCTATACGTACACAAATTTTCGAGTTTTGAAAAATAAAAAATTTAAGTTATTTATTGATAAAATGATGAGATATCTTTTAAATGCACCAATACGAATCTATCTCCATCGACAAATTGCATGTAACTTCTACAACGAATAACTATTCAATTTACATTTGTACCTTAATGTAAAGACTTTAATTTGTTTCTGTATATAATAACAAAAATTAGAGGAAATTAAAGATAGTCCAAATAATAGAAAAATCGTTAAATTTGTATGATAGAAGTTAATTTTATATGTAAAACATATACCCAAGTTGTCCTAAACATCAACAGTTTGAATCTATCTTTATGTTTTGTGTACCGCCCGTCAATTTTGTGGACGACATTCTCTTTAATTTCATTGAAAGCCAATCTTTTAGAACGAAGGATCAAGATGGTAATCCCAAGTGAGGTTCTGATGACAAGAATGATAGAGATATAATTAGAAGAAATGGTGAACTATGAGGGAGCCTTTTTTTGAGGGGATAATAATTTGAGGGGATAATAGCAAGTTTAGTTTTCTAAGGGGATAAAATAAAGTATTTCAAGTTTGAGAAGGGCAAAACTTTGCTTAATGATAATGGCAATTGATGATACATTAAAATAGACCATCATCATTATCGTACACGTGGCAGAAATCGTCCATCACAAGATTAGGAATCCCAAAACCGGGTCCGCTCATAAAGCCCAAAGAGGGCAAGACAATTCATAAAAAGCCCAAACAGTGCCCATCAGAAGAAGTCATAACTAAGGTCCAAATCTAGGCCTGAGCGAGTTCTCTAATAATGAAGAGAAACGTTGCATGAGAAAAAAGTTGTAGAGGGAGTTACGCCTCAACGGGCACGTCTTCATAAAGGAGGAGATTGTTATGAAGAACGTTTCCCTCCGTTGTACCTCACATGCTTAAATTGCACAGAGAATTAACCGCGACCATTATATAAGGTAAAGGGAACAATCGACAAAGGTATGCAACTTCAACTGAGTTTTGTCCAGATTTACTTCCTTCTCCAACAGAGTTGCTACTTAAGCATCGGAGTGCCTTCAGCTACCAAAAAGGTGGTCCATGGCAATTTAACATTTGTTTTGCAGGTCAAACTTACAGGAGGATGAGATTTGGAAGCATCAATTTAACGTCGTCCGTGAGGAACGACATGTTTCCTTTTTGAAAAAAGAACCACAATAACAAAACTCACTAAAATCTGATCAATGAATCAAGAGGCTATCAAAACAAATGGAACACTCGACAGATCCTCAACCCAACAACAATCACAGTAAACCTCTTACAAGCGACGCTACATTGCCAGCAGCTCATGATCGAGACCTAGCAATAACCACCGGGCCAATTAAGCTGACGGTCAAAATCCATAGCAGGCAGTAGCTCAGACAACCTAGACATCTGGCAACGTTGCTATGGACCTTCGGGTAGATTTGCTCATGACCTAGATGAACTACATGATGAAGATGATGAAAATCACGAAAGGACCACAGTACCCTTTTCATATCAAATAGATAGAAGCCTGAGAAGACGATAAGGGAATATGTTACTCGTTTCACTAATGAGCTAACAATGATCGAAGGATGCAACAATGACACAACTATCGCCATTTTACTGCCAGACTGAAAAGATGACCCTTTTTATGCTCTCAACCTGGAACCCTCAAATTTAACATGGTGATTCTGTTGAAAACTACCCAAAAACACATTTCTCCTGAGGATATGACAGCTATTAGGAAAAATAATGATCACAAAAGGAAAGGTAACTTGAAGAAGGGGAAATGAGGGAGGAAAAAAGAAGAGACAATAGACCCCAAGAAGATAGAATTAAGTCAAAAAGGCATCAGACCAATGGGAGGTCCAAATCCAATCAGCAAGAGGTTGAAAAGCTGCAGTCGACAAGGCCCAGACATGAGTGGGTAACAAGTGTAATGAAAAAGACATACAAACCGTACACAACCTTGAAAACAAGCCGAGCCAATATACTAAAACACATGGCAAAATTGGAGGACGTCAACTGTCCACACAGATTGAGAGGAGACCCGGAAGGGAGAGATAAGGGTAAGTATTGTTCCTTCTGCAAGGATCACGGGCACGATACCAAAGACTACAATAATCCAAAAATGAAATTGAGCATTGGGTTCAAAGAAGGCGACTCCACGAATTCATCGGAATGCCAGACAAGCAGCTCAAAGTAAAAGAAAAGGCAAACATCACTACCGGAGCAAAGAATAGTCCAGGGAACTGATATACGCCCTACACTGCATAGTCGGAGGGAGCAAAACAATCAACCAAACTGAATAAGAAAACATGAACACCTCCCACTTGATCTGATCTATACCGAAACAAGAACATTTAAGCCCTCAAACGAAACCAGACAAATTAATATACCAATTTACGGCAAAGAACATCGAGAAGTTAGCATTCCAAACAGAGACCAAACAACTAACACAGTTCGAAGATCCTATTGATAGATGCAAGCTTAACCCGTATTACTAACGACGAAATTGTCGATGACATATTCAATTTGACCTTGGCATTTTGGTGCTGATGTGATCATGATTGGACAATTTGGCGCTGATGTGAGCATGATTGGGCAATTCAACACTGCTCAGTTATCAAATTAGGAAGCATCCCGATTCCATTAGCTACAATAACATATTCAACGAACGACGAGATGCAACAAACAATTTAAACCAATAGCAAAACCGACAGCTTGAATACATACTACAAGACGATGCGGAACAAAGAAACAAGGACGTAACCCTCTAACAACACAAGGATCAACATCAATCAAGCAAAGGTCACAAGGCTGAAACAAACCACTCTACAACCTAGTGTCACCTTTTGGAAAATAACAACCACTGGGGTTTATCAAAATACCTGAAAGGGGAATATCAATAAAACTACAAGTTCAAAATCCCCATCTTGTGCCCGACAAAAAAATCAAGGCATCAAAGCTCGATAATATGGAGCAATCGGCATATCAAGCCAAAAAGAATCAGGACACAAGTATGATATATACAATAAACTTCTGGTCTAATCAACCACGAAGTAAAAAGTTTGACGAACGAGCCAACTTACTCATAAAAACATTGGGTCGACTAATACGTCGAACCAACAAAGTAAAAGTTTAAAGAAAGAATCAACTTACTAAAATAAAAACTTCGGATTAACTAATGTGTCGAACCAACGAATTAAAAGTTGGACGAACGAGCCAACTTATTCACAAAAAATTTGGGTTGACTAATGCGTCGAACCAACGAAGTAAAAGTTGGAAGAACGAGTCAACTTATTCACAAAAAAATTGGATCGACTATACGTCAAACCAACAAAGTAAAAGTTGGGACGAAATAGCCACTTACTCATAAAAAATTCAGGTCGACTGATACGTTGAACCAACGAAGTAAATGTTGGACGAACGAATCAACTTACTCATAAAAACTTCGGGTCGACTAATACATTGAACCGGCAAAGTAAATGTTGGATGAACGAGTCAAATTACTAAAATGAAAACTTCGGGTCGACTAACACGTCAGACTAATGAAGCAAAAGTTGGGATGAAATAATAAACTTACTCATAAAAAACTTTGAATCGACTGATACATTGAACCAACGAAGTAACAATTGGATAAACGAGTCAAAATACATGTAAACAACTCCGGCTCGACTGATACGTTGGACCAACGAAATAAAAATGGGGACGAAAGAGCCAACTTAAACACTTCGAGTTGACTAAAGATGTCGAACCAACGAAGTAAAAGTCAAGACGAAATAGTCAACTTGCTCAAATAAGTTTCGAGTCAATTGGCACGATAGAACGAACAAATAAAGTCAACCTATTTCGGTCAACCAACACGTCAATTCAACGAGGCAACAACAAACATGTCAATTAATTCAGCCCTATACATCATATCAAGAAATTCATACATGATTCAAAATGTAGCTGTCAAGTCCCCCTAGCCGATCAAACAGTCGAACCGGAAAGCAAAAGCTGGAGATACATAGTACAACTTATTTCAACAACTACGACGAACCTAAAAGTAAAAAGGTATGAATCAATTCACATGCTACGTCACATGCAATGATTCAACACACACAACCCAAGACAAATAAAGACTACGATGGAAAAACATGCAAACAAGAATACCAAAAAGGAAAGTTATTGTCATTGGTAAAACCATTCTATTACATTCGGGGAAGAAGGTAAAGAAGTGGGAGATAAAATGGAGGCAATCACAACATCATTGGCGACATCATCTGATGGACAAAAGGCAGCCGCATCACTATAGCAGGAGCTCTCTCTTCGAAATGAGAAGAAAGCTATGGTTCTTCGACCATTGGATCACTCGAAGAGCCCAAAACACCATTTTCATTGTCTTCATCTTCGAATGCTTGATCAACCAAGTGACAGTACTCGGATAAATCAACCCCAAGGCCCTTGATATAGTCAAAAAGCTCAATCCACCCATCAACAACTCACTTCCAATCTGTCGCCTCCTTGATTCGAAGCCTGTCCTTAACGGCAACAAGTTCGTTCATAGGCACAATAAGTCGTCCCTCAGCGGTGGTAAACATCTCGGAAATATCTGCCTTGACATTGTTGAGAACAACTATTAACTTTTGCACCCGTTTCTCGGCAACATTGTGGTTAATGGACTGCTCGACCACGTGCAACCTCATCATGAGTTGACTTCTTGGCGAACAACTCCCTCTCCTCGTCATGCAAACGCGCATATACCCCATCCAATCGGTCCTCAAAGACTCAAGATCAATTGCAGACTTATCCGCATACCCTCAACCTCAATCAACGAACCCCGAGCAACCCCAGTTATTTTCTCCTATTCCGTGCATCATACTTTCAACACATCGAATAGATAAAGAACGTCACTACACCACAAATCCTCATTTTTAGCATACCAAAAGCGCTATAGCTGGATAAGATAGCTTTATTAGACACGCAGTGTCAGCCAACGCTATTAAAAGTCTGGCTTTATGATAGCATTTTTGGAATGCTATTAAAAATGCTCTTTTAATAGCATTTTTAAAGGCTATTGTAACACCTTATATAGTGTTTATAAAATGTTATTGTATAATGTTAAATGTTGTTGTAACATTTTTCATAGCGTTTTATACAACTTTTATAGATTGTTGTAAAATTAGTTAACCACGACGTTTTAAAAGTGCTATTAAAAGTCTATGCCAAATGTTTTTTACCCATTTGGTTTTAGCTATGTTGGTATCATTTGCAATGTTCTACCTACTATTAAAAGTGCAACAGTAAATAGAATCCGACCATGTAAGAAAATCCTTATTTATAGCATAATTGCACTAGTTTAATACATGGTAGAAATATAAGTACAGTTGTTATTACAAAATATTTAAACATAACATGAAGTCATTTCTTCAAAGTACATAAACTCATTTTCCAATCATTTTTCCAATCACTTTGTTCTTCTTCATCTTTTCTTCTTCATCCTGCCAAATAAACATAAATATATCAAGGTTTATTCCTGATAAGCAAGAGGTTATAAATCTTGCTAGAACAAACAATGATCCCTGACATATGTAAAACAAATAAACCACAAGTAAAAGGATCCCTCACAGTCATATATACATCATATAAACCTCTATGATTATTCTGCATCAAAACCTCTATAATAAAGGAATCCTTGAAAATGTACATACAAATAAAGGCACTCACAATCAAACTTCTCTTTCATGCAATCACTTCTTCCTTTTGTTTTGGCTTCACGGAAGACATCAGATTTCTAGAATTTCTATCAGCTATGTACAAGAATATCAGATGGAACATAAGGGGCTGACATAAACTAGTAGAACAAATTATGGCGTCATTTTTTAATTCCCTCCAGACCAATAACAATGCTTGAAGTTTTCACATATAAGCATAGAACTAAGCCTCACCTGAAGAGGATCTGGTGTTGTCAAATCCTCAGTTTCAATGTGACGATTATTGCTACTGCCAGTCATTTCAACGTGATGATTAAAGTTACTTCCAGTCATGTTAGCCTTGCCAACTCTAAAAAATTGATATCCTTCTTCTCAAGGCTCGTCAAATCTATAAAAACACATGTTCTATCAAACATTTGCGGCATCTGACATGCAAGAAAGAAACAAATTAAACTAAAATAGCCAGTAAATGTATTAGTTAACCAAGGGCTCCTATATATGTATATGCATCCTGTCATGAATTTTTATGAAAAACTATAAAGTTTCAAGACTAAAGATATTTTTAATTCATTTATGTAAAGCTGCCTGATGCAAGCAGTAAAGAAAAGGCAAACTCAAGACGGAAGTAAAGGAAATGCTAAAAGTTGCTCTCAATGAGACTATAAAACAATTAAATCTGATTGAAAATATTCAACGCCTGGGTGTCTCATATCACTTTGAAACTGACATTGAAGACACATTGCAACGAATTAATGATGCCTCATTCGATCACAATGTGGACAACAACTCTAATCTGTATGATGTTGCTCTTCGGTTTCGACTGTTGCAACAAGCTGATATCATGTATCACCAGGTAACCTTTATCTGTAGATTAGGATATTCATTTATGTCTGTGTGTTTTTTTTCATCAAAGAAAAAAATTAATTGCTATGAATTATTTTGATGGAAACACATGTATTTAAAATTTCCTTGAGAGGCTTCCCATGTATTTATAGTTATTAGTAGATCCCAAGTATACTTGAGACAGTACAGCTCTTTTGGAAAGAGTATTCTGAAAATGGGGTAGAACAATTCCTTGAGAGGCTTCCGAGCACAACACATTTTCACAGTGTTCTAAAAATCGCTAGGTGCTGGGTGGGCGGCGAGCAAGTGCCTAGCGCCCAAGGGCCTAGGCGAGTGCCTAAGCGGCTCCTAGGCGGTCTTAGGTTTTGTATTATTACTTTAATAATTTACAAAAGTTAAGCATAATACCTTATCAATTACATCCAATTTAATATCAATATACATATGCAAAATTTAAAAACATGAAAAATTAACAATCGTGAACAAAATTTATTAAAACTAAAATCACAGAAGTTGGTCATGATGGGTACTTTATATAAATTTGAATTTGTGTACTCTTTTATTTTTCTTCAAATTGCATGAATAACCTCAATTATGTTTGATAAAATCTACATTAGTAAATTGGTACCGGCAGATCCTTTGAGAATTTCATTAAGTAATCATCATTTGCTACATTTAGACATATATTGAATAAAAAACAATTAAATAGTTTATTTCTAAAAAATACGAAAGAAAAATAAAATAAGAACACAATCAGCCTTATTAAATAATAATAAAATAAAAAAAATAAAAATCGCCCATACCGCCTAGACCCCGCCTAGGCCTCCTAAATCCCGCCCAGACCCGCCTAGACCCCCCAGACTGCCCAGAACCACCCAGACTGCCCGCCTAGCCATTAATCTGGGTGGTTTTCCACCTTCCAGCGCCTAGGCGCCGCCTAAGCCGATTTTTAGAACACTGCATTTTCACGGTTTCGATTTTGTGGAACATTGTGAAAAAAATGATTGCGTGTTTAGTGGTGGGAATTCTAATTTTCTTCAAATTCATATGTTTTATGTCACATAAAAGAATAAACATTTGAGAAAACTTTCTTGATACTAAAAACCATTGCAGAAATAACGATCTTCATCCAAGATTGACATTTGGAAAGTATCATCAGAATCAAACCAGCATTTATCATACTTACTTATTATATGGGATTAGTCCCCTTGAGAAATAGATTGCATAACGACAATTATCCACTACACATTTCACCCTGTTAGTATCATGTCCATCTTCAGGTTTTAAATATGCTACAGCTGTGCTAAAAACAACATCCGGAGTTCCCTGAAGAATCCATTAATTTATCAAACAGAATAGGAGGGGAAGGCAATAATGATGCATAGTCTAACATAAACTTAATGTATGTGCGTGTAGTAGATTAGGTTAAACATTCTCACCCTGTCAATATTGAGTCATATGGAGACATAATCTATGATTGTTTGCTGAAAAGCTCACACTATGCATGTTTTCTTTATATAGAAAACACCATTTCATTACAACCATTCAATGAGCTTGAAATATACAGTAACAAGAGAAGGAAAATAGAATAACAAAATAAACAGAGTACGCTAGAGCTTATCTCACTAATGAGCTATAACAAACAGACCTAGTTAGAGGACAAGCCAACCCAATTTATAAAGCAAACATGCGTCGGCCACTGCCCTAGAATACCCTAATTTTGGCCCCAAGCCACACCATGATCTTGATTTCATTGCAAAACATCTCAGAATCTCTAGGTTTCCCCTTGAACATCCAAAATTTTCTCTCTCCAAAGACATCAAATTGTAGCAATAGGAATTCTATCCAATAGCATTATAGGATCTATTCAACCAATAGCACGTACAAACATTCAAATTTTAAATATGAATTTCAGAACAAAAAAATATGAAGTTTCCATTCAGATTTTAAAGATAAATTGCATACTACATGCAAACCATTGTTGTGATTTTGATCCAATCGTGCTGCAATAACAACATAACCTAATGATTGTATTTATTTATATTTATTTTGCTTCTTATTGGATGTAGTATGGTTGGTGAAAACTTCAGTCGAAGTGCTACAAAAAAAGAAGAAAAATAAAATAAAATATTACTATTTCATAATATGTCCGTCTCGTTGCCATTACACATGCAATTATCATTTTGTGCATACCTATTTCTTGACGAGATGAGCGTGTGCGAATTGCTGTTAGGATGCCAATCCTATTTAGTATTTACTTGAGATTTGAATGTCTTAATTAGAACAATATTCTATTTTAGGGAATATTAGTTTGTTTTGAATTAGGAGTTATTGTTTGATTAGAATTAGGGTTGAATTCAATTAGGAAGTATTATTTTAGGGAATATTAGTTTGTTTTGAATTAAGAGTTATTGTTTGATTAGAATTAGGTTTGAATTCAATTAGGAAGTATTATTTTTGCTTTCATTTATAAATACATATGATGTAATAGAGTTTAGGCAAGCAATACAAGTTTTTATTTTAGTTTATTGGTGCCTGATCCCCAATCAAAGGATCTAGGTGGTTTGATCTCCAATCAAAAGGTCAAGGTCTCTATTATCTAGTATTAGAGCATCATCGATTCTAAATCAGTTTTTTTTTTTCTTTTTTATTGTTACTTCGTTCTTCACCGGTCATCACTTTCAACAACACCGTTTCCTCACCTTCCGACCTCACAGATCTTAATCCAAAAAAAATAAAAAATAAATCTACCTCGCAACAACAACCTTCCTTCCACACACCCATCATCAACCATCCTCGCAACAACAACCTCCCTTCCATGCACCCGTCATCCACAGTCACAACCCTTCTAACTATCACCATTCAGATCTTTCCATCTCTTCCACTGTTCATCGCCAACTCACTGTCACCATCTCTGTCCATCTAACTAACTGTCCACTACCATTATCGCATCAAACACAAACTCGGCCATTGTAGCCCTCGATCTCTTCTTCACACAGCCTCCATCTCTCTTTCGCCTGACTTCTCTATCGACATCTCCCTCCTGTTCATCGCTTCAAACCATCTCACAACCGACCGTCGTCCAGTCTCCACCTCGCCATCCATTTTCTTTCTTCATCGCCTCCATCCTAATCGCATTCTTCTTCTTCAATTACAATAAAACACATGGAAGAAACAGTAGCAGAGATCAAAAGTGAATAAGCGAGATTTCAGTCTACTCACCGCGTTATTTACACCCATAGAGATTCTCCCTACTCTGTCCCTTAATTTTGTTTCGAATATTCACACCACACCAACAACCCTCTTTATAATGTTTGTTGCTGAATTACAAGAGAAAGTCGATGAGCTTACTGCTCAAGTTATCGAGATCTTCCCACCTCCACACACTTGAGACGACTAATGCCACTATTATAGAGGCATTAAGGAATCTCCAACCATATCGCCTGGCACCATACATTCAATCGGAACAACACCGACCAATTATTCCTATTTCTGGCAAGGGTCTCCGTATTGATTTATCCCGTTTCGATGGAACTGATCTGTATGGTTGGTTATTCCAGGCCGAGTAGTACCAGGAACTCAACGACCTTTCCCGTGAACAGATGCTTCCCATTGTCACTCTTCACCTTCAGTGTTATGCCAACTCTTGGTACCGATGGATTCGCCAATCAATGGGCACATTAACTTGGCAACAGCTTTTTAAAGCTCTTTGCTCTCGCTTTGGCTCTCGCGAACATATCGATCCGTGTAGTGCTCTTTCCAAGTTAGTACAATGAGGCACAGTTCGCTCCTTTATTACCGAGTTCGAGAAGCTATCTAATTTGGTGCCAGGTTTTTCTGAATCTCATCAAATTAACATTTTTCTATCAGGTTTGCAAGTTGATATTCAAGCAGGAGTTAGGATGCTACACCCTACCAGTATTACACATGCTTTTGAGTTGGCTTTATGTCAAGAAGATGCCATTAATGCTACTCGATCTAAATGCCTGTTCGAAATTTGGTTTACCCTATGACTGCTGCAAATTCTTCAAAGCTTGTTACTAGTATACCACCAGATGTTAAACGTTTGTCATGGGCTGAACAACAAGAACGTCGTGCCAAAGGACTTTGCTTTAACTGCGATGAAGTATATAAGCGTGGCCATCATTGTCCTCAGCCCCACGTTTTGCTCCTCGAGGGTAATGAGGAAGAAGAAGACGATTCTGATGTTGAGCCTCCTATTCCGGATCATACTTTATCTGAACCTCTTCTAGAGATTTCTTTTCATGCTCTTCTCAAGTCCCCACGGCCTAAAACCATGCGTATCACTGGACCATTAAAACACAGGATTGTCACTGTCCTTGTTGACTCTGGTTCAACTCATAATTTTGTGCACCCATCTTTTGCCAAACAATGTGAGTTTCCAATCCACAAATATGGGGTTTACGCGTCATGATTGCGGAAGGTGGCCAATTACATAGTCCAGGCTCTTATCGGGATGTTTCCCTTAAATTACAAAATTATGAGTTCCACGACCACTTCTTCCTTCTGGGTATCACTGGATGTGATGTGGTTCTAGGTGCTGAATGGCTTCGCTCTTTGGGTGTTATTACTTGGGACTTTTCCAAGCTGACTATGACCTTCTCGGTGGCAAATCGTACTTATACATTAATTGGTGACAATTCTCTTATGGTCATGTTCATGGATAGTACCCCAGTCCATCGTTCTTTACGACAGGAACGTCAAGACATTCTTTTACAGTTAACTCAGGAAGTTTACCCGGGCGCTTCCATTCCAGCTATCGTTCAGCCACTTATTGCTAAATTTTTGGATGTCTTTGGCAATCCCACCACCCTTCCCCCCGCCCGAGCACATGATCACCATATTCTGATTTTACCAGATGCTTCTCTAGTCAATGTTCGGCCATATTGTTATCCTCACTTTCAAAATGCCCAAATTGATAAAGTTGTATCTGAATTGAAGGCTGCAGGCCTTGTTCGACCGAGTACCAGCCCTTATTCTTCACCGGTTCTCTTGGTTAAAAAGAAGGATGGTCTTAGCACATGTGTGTTGACTATCGAACCCTTAATAAAATCACTATTAAGGACCGCTTTCCCATTCTGATTGTGGATGAATTATTGGACGAACTGCACGACGCATCGGTGTTTTCTAAGCTCGATTTACACTCAGGTTATCACCAAATTCGGGTTCATGAACTGGATATTTCCAAGACGGCTTTTCGCACACATGATGGTCACTATGAGTTTTTGGTTATGCCCTTCGGGTTGAGCAATGCCCCAGCCACTTTTCAAAGTTTGATAAATGACATTTTTTGTCCTCACTTGCGTAACTTTGTCCTAGTTTTCTTCGATGATATATTGGTGTATAGTGCCTCACTCTCTGATCACCTTCACCATCTTTCTATTGTCTTCGGGCTATTGCGCACTCATAAGCTTTTTACGAAAGCATCCAAGTGTTCTTTTGCTCAATCCTCTGTTAGGTATCTTGGGCATATTATTTTGGGTCTTGGTGTTGCAGTTGAAGATGATAAAATTACGAGTGTTGGCTCATGGTTGTGTCCTTCTTCTTTGACAGATCTTCGTGGGTGTCTTGGACTCACCGGGTACTACCTTAAATTTGTTCACGATTATGGTAAGATTAGTGCTCCTTTGACCCAGTTATTAAAGAAAGATTCTTTTATCTGGATTGATGATGCCTCCAAGTCTTTTTCTGCTTTTAAAACGGCCTTAACTTCTACCTCTGTACTGGCTCCTCCTGATTTCAATGCTGAATTTTATATTGAATGTGACGCGTCACATGGTGGCATTGGTGCGGTACTTATGCAAAGAGGTCATCCCCTTGCATATTCAGTAAAGGTCTTTCTGGACGCAATTTGAACATATCCATCTATGATAAGGAAGCAGTACAAAAATTGTGGCCTTATCTTCTGGGTTGGCACTTCAAAATCTATACAGATCATCATAGTCTCAAATATTTTATGGACCAACGAATTTCCTCTCTTGAACAACAAAAGTGACTCTCTAAATTACTTGGATATGACTATGAAATCATTTATCGTTCTGGTTCCGACAATCAAGTTGCATATGCACTTTCTCGTTTGCCTTCCAACAGTTTTTTGTTGGCTCTATCTTCCTCGACATTTTTCAGTGTTGATAAAATTAGCCGGGAGTGTCATCTCGATCCTTCCATGCGTACTATTAGTCTCTATTAATTGCAACCATGGAAGAATCTTGTTCTTGGACAGGAAGTTTGCACCTGCGCTGATGGTTTGTGGAAGTGGAAATGTTGGTGAAGAGGGAATCCATAGAGAATATGAAGATGAAGGAGAGCAGCATAAGAGCAAGCGAGTTCACAAACAAACGCCATTCCTCTCTCTGTCTCTACACCTCTGCTGCTAGAGCATGGCAGATCCCCAAATAAATTGAGATCTAAGAGAGAAGATAGAGTACATCACGCAGAGGTTTGAGGTGGCGTAACGGATCTATTGGTGGCTGCGAGATGGAACTGTAGCTGGCAACGTGAAGAGAATGTGGTCGAGAAATGAAGAAAGGGTGAGCAAGAGGTCGAGCAGGGAAAAGAGAGGCGAGCAAGAGTCGTTCTATATTAGGTTTAGTGTATCGAATATTTGGGGGAGAGGAGAGATAAGGTTGCACTTAAGTAAAAATTTTGGGGAGAGCCAAAAAGCCTGCCCATTTTACATAGTGTTTTATATTTTCTATGTCATTAAAAATTGACTTTCATAACACAATTGTAAAAAAGGCTATTATCAATGAGGAGTGTGGTGTAGTGGGTGAGAAAATACCAGCTACAGCACGACCAACTTCCGCTCTAGATAAGCCACTTGGTTACAACCAGCTCGGTAATCCGAGCCCATCACCCCCCATTAGTAAGATGATTCATCTCGTCCATTGTCAGTTTAAGACCATAGTCAATATGAGTGCTCAGATCCAACACAGGCATCGAAAGCCACTCCACCGACCGCCTGTGCCATTCGTTGACCAACTTACATGCACCATCCTGCACATCAAGTTGGGTAAACCAGAAGCACGGAGGAGCCACCTCCGAATGACTAGAAGAGAAGACAGAACAATAGTAACAACAGAAAAAACACCCTTACCCTTTCGCTGCACAATAGTCGCAGTGGGAGCAGAACAAGTAGCAGTACCAACGGGGACAAAAGAATCCAAGCGAGTGGGAAAAGAATGTAAAAACCTCGTCGTGTCGTTAACAGGAACATAAGGAGGTCGGGGAGAAAACTCCTCAAAATCCCGACTGTGACCATTAATCTCCTTAGACTGCTCAACTACCAGCTGAAGTATTTTATCATCAATAGCTCGAGATCATCATTAGAACATTCAACAATGTCAGACACACCATATGTAGAGAAGAGCCTATTCTCATTATTATCACATGGCGAGTAGTCCCCTTCTCACTCCTCTCCAGCACCGACTTCATCTCCTCGGCCTCCTTGAGAGACTAGTGATCCTCTTTCACAACCTCCCTATCAACAAAGCTCGAACGAGGAACAGTGCAACGAGTGGAGCTAGGAAGTCATTTCCTCTTCGGAACACTATCAGGACTTATAAACAGCTGCTCCGACAAACTAGCAGGCCTTAGGATTTTCTTTTTTCTAGAGGTCGGGCTAGCAACATCAATGCTAATAGGAGCATCGAGATCTGTAACATCTGAACTAGCTTTCTTATCAACGCCATCATTACCAACACCAACGGAGGCAACACAGACATCAATCTCTACAGCTTGCCTTTCTATTAGCAAAGTATGCTCAGCCTCGCTCATGTTGTACAAGCCACTGCGCTCCAGCATGCCATCGGAAATGAAAGCCTCCAAAGGAACCACGGGAAGCTTCAAGAAATGCTTGTTGGCCATCTGTTCTTCCGCAATCAACTGCAAATCCTTCCGCTTGTTAGAAATCCAAAAATACCTCACTATATGACGGCCTCGCAAGTCAAAGTAGCTAGAGTCGATACAAGTATAAAACTAGTATCGTGACCAACCCCCGATATCGTCATTAAGATTACCAAAACATGCAAAAGAACAAAGAAAGCACATGTTCTTGGTCACGACTAGACCAACTACCGAGTACAGAGTCCTAACAGCCAAGGGAATATCAAAGAGAATGGCTCTTGCATAAGTGGAAACCATAGCCCTCCAACTATTAAGACCCATCTAAGCAGGAGGGATGCCTAGAAATTCTAAATATGCCCAGAATAATTCTAGAACTGGAAATCAAAGGTCGGATTGAAACATGCACAGGTAGAGTGCAATATACACATTCCGTGGACAATAAGAGCTATCGCTTTGCCGGGGTAAAATGATTTCAAGGTTGGAGGGCAAAGAATATTCGGATCGAACATTATCCAACGTCACTCGAAAAACCTTATTGGGAGATAAGTAAGCTTTGGAAGCAGCAAGTTGCTCACCGTCCAGTAAATCACTGGCAGAAATCACGAAAAAACAAGAAAAACGAAGAAGGAAAGAAGAGAAAACCCTAATTTTAAAGATAACATAAAGAGGGAAACAAACCCATCACACCCCCCTTTATAGAGCCAAACAACAAAGGGACTACTCATGGGATGACGTGCGGGATATGATGGCTACACAAAATCCCAAAAATATGCGCGAAAATGAACGGATGAACAAGATATCGAAACATCGACTCACTAAAAGTTGCTGACTACATTAAATGTGAGGCAATGATGGAAGCGAAAGTCCAACCGTCAAGAAGTTAGTGGTCACATTAGCGTACCCACTAAATGAGAGGGGTAGCTGGTGATACATCAAAATAGATCGTCATCACTGTCGTACACATGCAAAAATGTCCATCAAAAGGATTAGGAATTCCAAAATCGAGCCAGCTCATAAAGCCCAAAGAGGGCACGACCAATCATAAAGGCCCAAACAGGGCTCGTTAGTAGAAGTTAGAACTGAGGCCCAAATCAAGGCCCAAGCAAGTTCTCTCATAAACAAGATAAACGTTGAATGAGAAAAGAGTCATGGAAGAAGTTACGCCTTCACGGATGCGTATTAGTAAAGGAGGAGAGTGTTACGAAGATTAATGTTTCCCTCCATCGCGCCTCACATTATATAAGGTAAAGGGAACAATCGACAAAGGTATGCAAATTTAACTGAGTTTTGTCCAGATTTACTTCCTTCTCCAACAGAGTTGGTGACTTAAGCATCGGAGTTCCTTCGGCCACCAAAAAGGGTGGTCAATGACAGTCTAACATTTGTTTTGCTGGTCAAACTTGCAGGATGACAAGATTTGGACGCATCGATTAGCAACGACTATTTGGCACCACAACTTACACTCACCCACACCACCATCTAATTTTTTATTTCCCACGACTTTCACTTTCTATCCCATACCACTGTTATCTTCCACACCACCCATAAAAAGAAAAACCTAAATCTTTATCTCTTTCCAAATTCAAAAAGATGGAAAACCCCATCTCCCTTCCAAACTCACTCTTTTATCACCACCACCATTCTTCTTCTCTAATCATCTTCTTATTTTTCTTATCTTTTTTTCTGCGTCTTTTTCTCTCATTTCTCTTTTTCTCTTGCCTCCGCATCCAGAGGCACCCCTCGTATCCTCTCCATTCTCTCAATCGAAATTGAAGACGAAGTATCACTACTACAAATATTAGTTTAGGTAACGCCACTTAGATAGCGCTTTTTTAAAGAGCTATCCAAGTGGGCGCTAGGATAGCGCTTATTTGTCTTTAAAAAAAAAATCAAAAAAAACGCTACAATAGCGCTTTTAAATTTTTTTTTCAGTTAAGCGCTATCTTAATTATGTCTTAGATAGCGCTTTAAAAAACGCTATGCGAAAAAACGTTACCAAAACTACCATAGCGCTTTTAAAGTGCTTGCATAGCGCTTTAAAAGCGCTATGCTACTTTCCTCTTGTATAGCGCTTCAAATATAAAATTAAATCTCGTTTTTTAAGATCTTGATATGATCGGAGGGTTAATATCAAAAGCCCTAATAAAAACCTAAATCTCGACCTTTGGTTTTGCTTTTGCCATTGTTTCAAACACAGAGAGAGGAGGGACGGAACAGAGGCGAGGAGGCGAGGAACCAGATCGAGGAGGTGAGGAACCGAGGAAGGACGCGAGGAAGGAGGCGACTCAGGCGAGGAACCGAGGAAGGAGGCGACTCAGGCGAGGAACCAGAGGAGGCGAGGAGGCGAGGAACCGAGGAGTCGCAGGGAAAGGACCAGGTTCGTCTCTCTCGCTCGACTCTCACTCAGTCACTGTTGGTGTTTTGTGCTTTGTGTTTTGTGTTTTGTGTTTTGTATTTTGTTGGAAAAAAAAATCTCAATGACTGCGAAATTGTTACGAAATTGTTTGGATTCGATCTTTGTCTTCTCTTTGTGTATGATAGATTGGACAAATATAAATATTTCATGCTTAGCTTCCACTAATTAAAGTGACTGTTCATAGAATTGTGTGCTAGTAAGAATCTTGCTAAGTCCCAAGAGTGGAAAGAACAAGTAAAAAATGTGGATTCATGGCAATGGAGATTGATGTATTAATGTTTTTTGTAGTATTGTTTTTAATGGATCGAGAATGGGTAAATGCGGATCGATTATCTGAAGAGTACAAGAAAGGGGTGGAAGAGTTTTGTGCTTATGCAACTAAGAATGCTAAAAATCCAATGTTCATTAAATGTCCGTGTCGAAATGTTTAAATGTAAAAGAGGTTAGTGGTCAAATGAAGTTGCACGAGCATTTATTGTGTCATGGTATTGACAAAACATATAAGGTTTGGACATATCATGGTGAGAGCAAAGATAAACGTAGCTCAATTGGCAAACGTAAACATAGTTTATCAAGTCAATTGGGCTCCCAGTTTGAGTTTATAAATAAAATGAACTCAAGTGATATGGGAGATGGTAATGAAAAATCTAGTCCTGTGAAGAATTCCCCAAGTCAAGGTACCTTTGCTATCTCAATCTGCGTTTAAATTTTAGTAATTGGTGTGGTTGTTTGTTTGGATATACATATTGTCTTCCTGTCATGTTCTTAAAATCATATGTTTTTAATCATGCTGTAAAACACTTGTCTTGGTGCATGTTATGCGATGCACGAACGTTTGGAATCTGATTAAGTTTAGTTATATTCTCTGCATTACTCAAAACAGCTCATGATAATTCTGGATACCAAGAAAAACTGTAGTGATCCAACTTAACACCTTCAATGTCTGAGCATCCATCAAAAAAATGTTATGATAGTTTAAACTTTCCACAGTTTGAAAATATGCTTAGCTTACACTACCTTGGGAGGCCATATAGGACAAGAATGGCTGTGACTTCACATATCCGAGTCAGCTTCTGTGGCGGTGAACTCATACCTAAAAGTCGGTTTCCACCAATTCTTGGTCTTCTAAGAATCTGAGACATTTCGATAAGGAGAAAAGTAAGGAAACTGTATTATCAATATCACTGCTGTAGTCAACTGCAAAAATCAAGAACATTGTAATATATTTCCAATGATGGTGGCCCTGACAATGGGACTTTGCCTCCCCCCTCAATGGAATACATAAGTCCAGTTCTGACCAGGTTGGATCGGACAATTTGTACCCGAAACTCCATCTTGCCATGAGTTTAGTCTCTGTTGTATGCCATTCCTGCACCCACCCACCCCTGTTATCCACCTCTCTATTGAAGAACAAAAATTTCACCAAAAAAATCAAAAAAAAAAAATTATCCTTTAATCTTTTTGTCTGGATTTCAGGCCTCTATTCAATAAACTATATGAGTTGAAGTATTGAAATGATTTTACAAATCGTTGAAGATTTAGTTGTATTAGAAAAGTTATTTTTGGTTCGACTACAACTTGTGCTCTATTACGAAAAAAATTATGAAGGTCTGTTTCAAACATTAATTTTTAATCAAGAATTTTGAATTGAAGTTTGTCAAGTTTATTAATTTTCATACCATGTCATGAGAAAGGGTTCATCCAAATTGTTGAAGATGTTTACATGAACATAATCATTAGTAGTTGCATTGATGAGTGGACCTGGGAACATCCCATTGATGGTTATAACCTGTTCATATACACCAAGAATCAATCATCAATGAACATATCGTACACTGAAAACACAAGCAATTCAGTAAACGTAATGTACTTACAGAACATAGTCAAACTCAAAAGGACATTGTTCCAGGTAAGATTTTTGTTTTTCATCAATGAAAATGTTATCAAAAGGACATTGTTCCAGGTAAGATTCTTGTACTTACAGAACATAGTCAAACTCATAAGGGAAGCAGTTTGATTGTTCGGACGGCTAAATATTTTTGCTTCAAAGTTGCCTGTTCGAGTCCAACTATCACACTGATGTATCCATCACCTTAAGTAGAGTGCTCTGTTTAGGTTGTGGAGCCTGAACCACTTGTTTAATAGGGATATGCGCATCCAAAGACTTGTAGTGATACTAAAAACCGGAGCCAGCATTATGCTGAGTGTGACGTGTCCGACACAGGTAGAACCTAGTGTTTGAATGAGGCTTCTTTGATTGGTTTAAACTTTTCTCAGATTTAATAACGTATTGTTGATGCCTTACGTGAAGGAGGCATAGAGATTTGCAAAACATAACTTCTTATGTTCTTGTTTTTATATTTCGTTGTTTTTTAGGTTGGACTGTTTGCACTTGTTTGAGGATGATTTGTTCTTTTCTTTTCTCACATTCAATCCCATAATATGAGGTTTATCCAAGAAATCAAACAGTTTCTGACTTCCTGAAAGTACATAACGAGTTTCATATGCAATTTGCTGGTAACCACTGCCATGTTTTAGGAATTTTTTTTGCTCTCTTTTAGTTGCCGCTACCTTGGAAGAATCTCCTTGTTACTTTCTTGTTCAGGTCTTTACCCTCTACCATGATCTCAGCTCAAGTTGTACCCTTATTGATCATGTACTACACAAATCTACTCATCCTATCAGATAAAAGATATCAGTAATTCAGTTCGTATCTCTCTACAACTTATCCGTTTCTAAGATCAACGAATGAATTCACCTCAACAACTCTGTGATCATCCTCCCTTTAACCTTTCTTACTTTTTCCCCTCGAAACAGACCTGTATGAAACAAACCACAAGTATAACTACAAAACTCTTTGATCATGCAAAACTCTTAGTTGCATAAGCACAAAACAGACCTGGAAAGAAACTGGGAAACTCTGTTTCTTCACAGAGTTTCTTTACAGGCAAGAAACTGGGAAACTCTGTTGTAAAGAAACTCTATTTTCAGTTCCTTAAAAATCCAACTCAATTTCCAGTTTCCTGGGAGGACTTGACAATTGGAGAACAGATTGGACAAGGTAGTAATCTCTGCATCTTCTGCAGATTCTGTCTACACCTTATTAATGCAGTTAGAGAATACAATTTTCTGCTAAGTTTCATCTTTACAAGCAATTTTAGTAAATTCACCGCTAATAACTGGAAATCATAGCAGCATGATTTTAAATTCATCCTTTTTCATGAACTTTCCCATAATGTTCTTCTCATCCTAGTTATGTCATTAATGAACTGCAGGTTCTTGTGGAACGGTATATCATGGTCTATGGTATGGCTCGGTATGTTTCTGTTCCTTTCCTGCCTTTTATTGACTGTATTGTAAGGCACGGGTTTGAAATGAAAGGGAGATCTCTTATATGATGATGAATATACGGCAGGTTATCTAGAAGGAGGGAAATTCAATATAGGCTGCTCTTTTAGGGTGTTCTCCTAATCATGAGGGTAATTAGAAGGGAGATCTCTTATATGATAATGTAGTTATGATATCAATTGAAGATCAAACTAGTTCTATCAAATTCAATACAAGAAACCCAGGAATTGACAATTGATTTTGTTAATGTGTTTGTTGTTTTCTTTCCATTTGTTGTGTGATTGTGTTTGTTGCTTCAATTGCTGAAAAATGTACTAATAATTGACATGTAATGACCTCTTCGGTATTGCTGTTCTTGTACAAAACTTGCAGCAAGAGACAAGAGTTCCTGATGTGGATATCCGTGGTTCCTTTAAGGTAGATGAAAACTTGGACACTGATACATTGGAGCAGCAATTGGATGAGGTAACTAAGAAGAGGAAAGAGTTGCAACAGAAGGAAATCGATCTGCAGGCTATCATCATGGCCTGGAAACTAATGGAAAAGCCGAATAACTCTGGTTCGCAACGTAAAAGGCCAAAAAAGGCTACTCCCAAGGTAAATTGGTATTTCCAATTTTTCTTTGATATTTAAAATTTCTTTGGTTTGTTCAGTTTTAGTTTTGTAATATTGTTACTTGAGGTTTATAACATGCTCATAATGGAACATTATTTGGCTGGTCAAATAATGGGTATTAATTTTCTGTTTAAAATGGTGCAATTTCGGTTTGGGGGTTTTGTTGACTGGATGAAATTTTTTAGCTTATTAGTATCATAGCTTTCAGTAACTAATCGTGTCTGGGTTCAATGTTTATTTGGTTATGAGGATTATGGAATTACCAACTATGAGCTATATGTTTGTTAATTATGTTTTACTTTCAACAAACAGTACCCATACTCATCTTCTCACACCCCTTGTCAAATTTTATTTATTCACATTATTGTTCTCTATTGTTTGTAAATGGTGAAAACAGGTTAGATATGAAAAATAATGGACATACATAGGGGGATAGGCCAACACTGCTTATCGTTTAGTCGCCATATCCGTGACTCTGAGGTAGCAATACAGTAAGACTAGTAGATTGAATGCATGTGTGATAATATGAATCTCTAGTGCTTACTTTGATCATTAAGTTTTACATCTCATCGTTTCATACTCGAGTTGAACACTTGCCAATGCTTCCATATCCCCATTTCTATTCTCTATTGTTGGCGAGAAGTGTGTTGGCGAGAAGTTGTGACTCAGTAGTAGCAATATAATTGTACTTGTTTCTGAAAACATAAATTTGTAGTTTCCATGGGTCATAATAATAACTTGATTTGATCGATTCACTGTCCTCAGTGTATTACAAGCAACTCATGGTTTATGCTTTAGTGAAAATTTGCACTCTTGCAGTGATAAGTTTCTCTTATTTTAGAAAAAATGTAGTTCAGTTTAGTCTCTGAAATGTCCCATATGTTATTCATCTAATTTAGATACGAAATTCAATTGTTTGACTTATTATCTGTGGTAAACCTGCAGAGGCTATTTTTGCTGAGACTTCGCCTGTTGTGACTTCAGTCTTGGATGGCTACAATGTTTGTATATTTGCATACGGGCAGACGGGAACAGGGAAGACATTTACGATGGAAGGGACCCCAGATAACAGAGGAGTTAATTATAGGACCTTGGAGGAACTGTTCCGGATTTCTAAGGAGCGAAGTGCTACTTTGAGATACAGTTTGTTTGTAAGCATGTTAGAAGTTTACAATGAAAAAATAAGGGATCTTTTGATAGAGGATTCCAACCAACCAACTAAGAAGTAAGTTTTAAATTCTATAACCTTAATTTGAAGCAATGGCTAGTCTTAGATTATGAAACGATTACACTGACACCGGCACCAACACGTGTGTACTGTCTGACATGGATACGAGGTATCCGACGTGTTGACTTAAAAAACTCAATGTGGGGACATGCTTGAACATTACGATATTATCTGTTTTTCCTACAATAGAACTTATTTTTTTTCGAATGATACAATATTTATGAAGAATTGAAACCTTCAGAAGATACCTGAAATAATTGATGATCAAAGCACGGAGTGTGTTTTCTCAGAGTGTCCAATACGTATCTAATACATGATTTTTTTGAATACAAAATGTCCTAGTAATATTGGGTCTTAGCGGGTGTACTAATCTTACTGATCAAATTTATGAAGGTTGGAGATAAAACAATCAGCAGAAGGTACTCATGGAAATTCATGGCCTGGTGGAAGCTCATGTTCACAGCATAGAAGAAGTGTGGGAGCTACTTAAGACTGGAAGTCGAAGCAGATCAGTTGGATCAACCAATGCTAATGAGCTTAGCAGCCGCTCTCATTGGTAAATAGCCAGCATCAAATATTATTTTTTATTTAAATTGTTAGATATTGGTTTCTAAATCAATCCCATCATTTCAACTTTGGAAGCCTATCTAGGAAGCATTTAGCATTTAGTTTTTTTGTTTAATAGTTGCCAACTTCAGAGTCGAGGGCATTTTTAGAGCTATCATTTCATCCAAATAGTTTTTTGTGGACATTATGCAAGTCGCTAGATGAGGAGCTTGCAATCCTACAGTTTGACTTTCCTTTGCTCTAAAGATAACCATCTATTTTGTTTTCGTGGTTGTTTTCCTTTAGGATCATAATTGTTTGCTTGAAACTGTTTACTAAGAAAATTTGTGCTGAAGATTGATTGATCTGTTTGGCTTGTCTCATGATCCTAGTTTGTTAATCATAAGCATTTCTACGTATAGATAAGTTGGCAACTATTTCTTATGATAACTTTTAACTGTTTTCCAGAGGGGCATTGCTTATTCGGGAGTTATACGTTTCTTTTGTGACACTGAGCTGATGCTGCGGAAGTAGTTCTAGCCCCTATGTCATCTTGTCCATGTACTTCTAATGAATTCATTTAGACCTGTCAGGATGATGATGTGTAGGTGGAATCTTATATTGGTAATTCGTTTTTACCAAGTTTAAACTGCTAATTTTCATTGGTGACACTGCAGAGTATTTGTGAAGATTTGCCTCTATGGACCATGGTGTACTTGTTGCCTAATCTAGTTAGTTGGTCAAGTGAATTCCTCCTTGGCACTGCCTCCTCTGCATATCAGGTATCACAACTTCTACAATTTCCTCCTTAGTGTGTGTGTGTGTTGTTATACTTATACAATGCCATGATGCAATTTCAGGTTATGCGAGGATACAATTTGAAGTGGCGGTAGAATCTGAGAAACATTCAGCGATGCCGCAATGTACAGACGAAGTTAGGACTGTAGGAGAAGCTGTTGGCCATTTCATTACGTGGCCAAAAAGCTGGTGTATATATATGATAGCATATTAACAATTTTGTATGAATGCTTAAATTATATTTTGAATGAATGAGAAACAGTTAGTTATCATGTTGTGTCTTTATTGATTGATTGAACGTTGTCATTATTATATTAAATATTATATAAAAAAATATTATATGGTAGTTAATAAAAAAATACACCGAAATTAAATAGCGCTTTAGAAGCTAATTAAAAAAAATCAAAAAAAAAATTTTAAAAAATCAACAAAATTAAATAGCGCTCATAAAAGCGCTATGCAAGCTAATTTAAAAAAAAATTTAACGCTTAGATAGCGCTTAATAAAGCGCTATCTAACGAAGCGCTATTCAAGTACGCGCCTTGCATAGCGCTTTTTTGAGCGCTATCTAAGCCTATTTTTAAGCGCTATGCAAGCCTATATTTGTAGTAGTGTATATATATGAATTCGAAAGGAGTGTTGAAAGAGCCCATTAAGAGAGAAAACTTGTTATGCATTTAATGCTATCATTTGCCTCCAATAGAAACTAGATCGTAAATCTCAAACTATTTAAGATTGAAACACCTTTCACTGAACTTGTATTGCCTTTATAATGGATTGTTTATATGCATATGTTGAATGAGCATTATTATCTTGACAATGAATGTCAACCAGATAAAAAGAGAAAACAAATGGGAAACCAAATGTACCAAATTCGAGCGTGACTTGCGATGTTATGGGAATTAGTATAAGAGAAGGGCTTTTTGTTGAATGCATATTTGAGCTCCAATTTTCTAGAGAATTAATAATATAAGTACAAAGCATCACAATGCTTTGTCACCATGGATAGAGCCTCATCGAAGCAATCAAACTTTTAACCAGGTTATGCACCCGGGTCTTTGGTTAGCTTTTTGTCATTTTATTTTTACATTCAAATATTACATGCTTCAAAATTATTTTTGCATAATCATAGGAAACACTATCATGACTTTTACTTGTGCAAATTTAGGTAGGCAAGGAAAGTTTCTTGACACCACCATTTAGACTTTTGACACCACCACCTTCTCAAAAAATTACAAATTTTGCCCCTACTAAGTGACACATTGATTTAAACCCCCAAACCCAAATCACTTTTTTGTCTTACATACACCCACCTCCTCCTTCACTGTCCAGCAACTACAACAACACCAACAAACAACAATAACTTCGCAACAGCAACAACATCAATAGCAACAACAACGATCTCGCAACCCCTCCTTCATTTCTCTCTATGACAACCAATATCAGATATATGGTTTTCGTCGAAATCGCCAAGACTGTGTTCTAATCTCTGACAGCCTACATTGACAGATTCTAACCCAATCTCGCCAATTCCCAATTATTATTATTTTCAATTTTGCATAGGGCTGAACAAAAAACCGATCAAACCGATTAAACCGACCGAACCGATCTAAACCGATCGGTTCGGTTTGATTTCGGTTTTAAAAAATTCAAAACCGAAGTGATCGGTTCAGTTTTCGGTTTCTATGTGATTTTAACCGACCAAACCGAACCGACCAATTATTATATATATAAATAATACAATATGTTTAAAATAGTCGGTCAGTTCGGTTTTGGTTTGATTTTAGTGGGTTTGATTCAGTTACGGTTTGCATAAATTAGAATCGGTTCGGTTTCGGATCGGTTTTGTTAATGGTCGGTTTGATTTCGGTTTGAAATTTTTAAAACCGACCTAAGTCGGTTCGGTTCACGATTTAGGTGAAAAATCGAACTGTCGATTCGGTTTTTAGCCCTAATTTTGCAACCATGGGCTAACACATTAGCTCTTAATCTCGCAGCCATGGCTGCGAAAATGAAAAACAAAATGGTTATTGTTGAAATTGGCAAGATTGGGTTAGAATTTGTATCCAACATTGTGAAATTGATAATAAAAAATAAACCTCACCCAAATCGTCGAGAATGGAATCCAATTTAGCAGGTCGTGCCTGCGAAATTGAGAACCATTCTTGTTGATTTAGAAAGAACCATTTTTTGATTTCACCATCCTAGGCTGCAAGATTGAATTTTGATCTCACCTACGCTCCTACGAGATCGAGTCCAATCTCGCTGCCATTGTAGCACGGATTGGATGAAGGGACAATGAGAAGAAGGGGCGGGCATAACATGTTTATAATGAGAGGTTTAACTCACAAATTAAACTTCTTTCATACACGAACCGTCTGTCCTCATCCTCTTATGACTTCCTCTCCAACCAGGGTTTTTACTTTCTCCACAATTTCCCCTAACTTCATCTCTCCCTTGAAGCGAGTGGGCATACACAATACAAGCTTTCATTGAACCAAAGCCCTCAGTAGCTTCACGATTCGCCTACCTCGAAAGTTATATGGGGCAAAAATCATTCGGACACAAAGATACCCCAAGGTGATTTGTTGAAAGTTTGGTTCTTGATGAGGTTTTGGAGATAGCCGCAGCAAAGGGAAGCGGCAAAGTGCTAAAGGAGGTGGAGTGGATTTGGAGTTTAAATGGGTGGTGTCACTTAGTAGGGGCAAATATTGTAATTTCTTTTAGGGTGGTGGTGTCAAAGAGTGACAGTGGTACTGTCAAAAACTAATACTTGAAATTTTACCTCTGATAAGTTTGTTATTGTATTGGCATAATTTGTTGGATATGTAACTATTTGTAGGGGTGGGCATTCCATCCCGCGATCCCGTTCCCGTCCCGATCTCGTCCCGTCCCGATTTTTCCGAGTCTTAATGGGATTGAATAATTTCATCCCGATCCCGATCTAAAATGGGATGGGATGGGATGGGATGAAGATTTTCAATCCTGCCAATCTCGTCCCGTCCCGAACTAATTTATTAATATTAATTATTAATATTTTTATTTAATTATTTATTTTAGAATTGTGGATGCCCATACAAATATACTGATGTATATAACATTTTTAGCATCTCAATGAATCTCTCACACATATCTCTAGATTAATATGTAAATTACTAAATTTGTAATACTTTTCACTTTCTCAGTTCTCCTCTCTTTGATAAAACATTCGGTCATTCTTTTAGTTCGGTATATCACTTTTGTGTCATTAGACTATGAACTAGATCTTTTTGGTAGGCTGATGTTGTGGGACATAATGGACGCAGTATCAATGAATATGACATTGAGTTTCGCACTCTTAACATCCACACTAAACCTCAGGAAACGGAATGTAAACTTTGACCTGGAATATTACTAAAAGGCTTGAATCAAGCTTCAATTTCAAGAATGTGTTGACAAGAAGACAACAATTTGCCACCCTGTCCAAACTTATTTCAGCAGAGTCCAGTTGTAGATACATCCCTCAGTTGCTCTGGTTGTAGTCAACCTGATCACTTACATCACAATTTCTCCAAAGGAAAATTCATGCTTGATTAGGTGAGCGAACACGAGTTGGTGGATAGGGGGTACCACAACAATAGGGTGAAGGTGAGTTGATTTCCTTGGTTGCAGCAGGGCACTGCATGTACCCTTGAAGTTGGGGAGGGTGATGGAAAGTGAACATTCAAGCAAAGTACAAGTAATTTATTTTATTAAATTAGTAATTTTAATTCGGTATATGTTCTATGTATTTTAGAACTTCAGACTTCTAGACTTCTAGTTGATAATATGTTCAAAATGTATTCTCCAGATTAGCACGCTGATCCCGTCCCGTCCCGAATCCGTTTGGGATGGGACGAGGTCGAGATGGGGTTTTTCCCATCCCGTCCCGTCCCAATCCCATATGAATGGGATGAGATAGGGATGAGTATATCTCGTCCCGTCCCATGCCCACCCCTAACTATTTGTATTCAACTCTTCGATAGGTGCAATATTGTTTCCCAATCAAGTTTTGTCCAAGTGATTTGACTTATATCTTTGAGGAGTTTTCTAAAAGAAAATTTCCCCCATTGTTGTTAGATTGTACACCCCAGTAGTCATGCCTTCAAATTGTAAAACCCAATGCACTTTCAGACTTGAATCTTCTTAAGGCATTCTTGAGCCTTCTTGGATATTCTTGATTTGAATGGTAATTCCTAAGTCACTCTTCCCAATTCCCATGGTATTTTTCTTTATAGATTACGTTTTACTTGACTTTAAAGTCGTAACCCCAAACCTTATAATCGAAGATATTTTGGTAAGGTTATTAGTAAAGCCTTTATTCCTTTATTACGTTCAAGTATGTCAGCAAGACTTGGTGGAAATTACTTACTAATGATCCTAATTCCATTAAGAAACATCAAATTTATGCAAAGGGAGTATACTCGGACAATGGCTTTACATTCTCATTACTTAAAACACAATTATTGTTTCACAAATTTTAACACCCCATACTTTGTTTTTATATATATAGAGTTAATTAATTATTTTTTTCATTTTTTATTTATTCAATTCTTTAATTTATTGATTGGACTCGAGCTCAAATCTTGTTTCTTTTGGGCTTAATTGAATAAATTAGGAAATATAAGGGGATGATTTTAAGATATAAATAACCCTTACAAAAATAAAACCTAATAGCATAAAACGCATCATCTTGGAACGCTTCCTCTCAAGTTCCTATGCTCTCCAACACCTCCCTATCTTGGAAAAAGAAAAAGAAAAAAAAAAGAAGGAATATTTTATTTTCTAAAAAATCAGGTCGTGTCAATCTGGTATCAAAGTATTTGGTTAGCTTAGGCTGGTTAGAGTCTAAGTTATCTTTGGAATGTTGGTATGGGTGAGTAGAAGTTGAGTTGAATTTAAGAAGATATGGTCTAGAGAAAGGCTTTATATATATATATATATATATAGATTTTTTTAGAATTATCTTTATTTTGTTAAATCTCGGGACGAAATTCCTTTGACCCATAAGAGAATCGCCCGGATGTGGCATATGCACCCCAAGTCAATAAGCTCTTTTCTTTTAGCATCTCGTAGGAATAGGCAGGTTAAGGCCTGACAAAAGCAAAACCAATAAGGTAACACACATCTTTTAACCTTTCCTCTCAAGTTCTTATGCTCCCCAACACCTCCCTAGTTTGGAAAAGAAAAGGAAAAGAAGAATAAGAATAAGAAGAAATATCTTATTTTCTAAAAAATCAGGGTGTGACACAACTTGACTTCCATTAAGGAACAGATCACCTATACGTGTTACTATAAAATTATTCTTCAGAGTCTTCTTCCTTTTCATTTCATACGTTTCTTATAAGAAAATGGATCCCTAGTAATTAAATTACACATGCACCTTTGAATCTAACAAGAGGTTTTACTAGTAGCCTCAAAAAGTACCTTCAATTATACAAATGGTAGGCTTGTTATTGTCACTACTTTGCCTCCTTTCGCTACTTGCTCATTTATTTGGTCGATAGAGAATAAAAAGAAGTAGAAGAAAAAGATGGAAATAAGGGAGAAATGGAGGTACAATATATTGGAGCGTTTGAAATCTGGTGAAGGGAAACATTTAGGTCAGGATCCAACATATATAAGCAAAACTTATAGGCAAGCACTTATGTAGGGATCAAACAATGCTTTCTAAAATATATTGAAAAGGTTGAGAAAAATGTTTTGTAATTAAGAGGGGGCATGAACTATTTGCTTAAAATAATTATCTATTGTGGATTTCTTATGTTTTTGCATGACTTTGTTTTTAATATACATCTTTCGTCATTTTCCTTCAAATGATTGGTTCTAGTACTAATTTCAACTTTGAGCATTTCATATGTCCATGTGTGGTTTACTTTCTGAGTATGGATAGAGTGCCAAATCACTACTAATGCAAGTTTTACTTAGTAAATCATTCATCTTACATATTCAAAAAACTATGATGTTAAAATGTTAAACGTTTCATTGTTCATCGTGATTTTTTTCATCTGTGTTAATTGTCAAGGGGAATTTTGGTGCTTCAACTAAGCATATGCATGATTATTTTAACTGATGAGATGACTCTACTCGCATTTGATTGATAGAAATTGAATGTAGTAGTTTTAATTTATGTAAATGAGCTATATGTAAGAAAGAAACTTCATTTTTACAATGATTCGACTTTTGATTTATGTATTCAATAATGAGCCCTTCAAGAAGGAAGCTCTGTTTTTCAATGGTTCACGTGTCGGACATGTATTAGACACTTTATAGTCAGATCATCAAGCTTATAGCTTAACAAACATATAAACTTCTAGGGTACAACCATGAGACATTCATGCCATCATATCCGCGTCAGACGTGATGGTCACTTTGTTAGATACAGATAAACTCCACCAGAGCTTCACTTGACATACAGAGGTATGGCTTCTTTTAAGTCAGAGCATAATCCAAGCCAGAGGTTCAATCTTTGTAAGAACAGCTGTCGTTATCTCTAACAACACTGGTGACTAATGTTAATTTCAACAGTCTAGGTGGAATCTAAATGGTTTTTCGGTTGTCAGTGCTGATAATAAGATTAGAGAACAGAGAGATCGAGCGTGTTTCATTATGGCCAAACATCATCCTACTTACCATTGCCCAACCAATAAGCAAGTCTGCCTGAAAGTCTCTCTTTAGCTGCCACTTTCCTTCATAACAGAGACCTGAATAACGACTGGCAAATAACTCAAGTCTCTCGCATGAAAGGAGCTGAGCTGTTGTTGGACGTCATGTTTTGACCCTTTTCTATGGAACGGTCCAGGCCACTGGCTGCATCAAAGAGTTGCAATGGCATCAGTGAGCAGGGGATCACTACCACATTAGGCAGTGTCAGATTCTGCAGACCTTATTCCACGGGCAATAATGGTGAGGTTAATAACTTATCATGAAGCCGTCATGGTGGGAGATTTATGATAAACACTGATGGCTCTCTTCATGGAGGGGCAGGTAGTTTTGGAGCGAGTATTAGAAATGCACAAGGTAGTGCTCTAACAGTAGCAGCAGGTTCAGCCCCGTGAACATCTATTATAGTGCTTGAGCTTATAAGCATGGAATTAGGAATCCAAATTAAGACAAATCACAAACCTTCAAAAGATAATTGTGGCATAAGATTCATTAGCTGCAGTCCAGCTCATTAAGAAACAAGAAGAACCACCTTGGCAAGCAATAATGACCAGTAGAAGAATTTGTCATCTAATTCAGGCCTTTGTGTGCTTCGATATAGTGCATATATATAGGGAGAAACAAGCCGAGCAGCAGACTTAGCCAGCCTTAATCCTGGTCAAACCTTCAGCGAATTTCCACACGCTCCTTTGCAAAAGACCAGAAGAAAATGATTTTTGAGGATGTGAGAGGAAAGAAGTATGAGAGATTGCAATGTTGTCGGTATATATATTTATTTTATATAAAGGTACGAAGGTCCTTAACGCCCATTTAATCTATAAAAAAATCGGAAAAAATACAAGCACTGGATCCATTGTAAGAGAAATCTGCATATCAATGGAACATTCAAAATCTAACACCCTTAGAGGTAAAGAACAAGAAATCACTGGATTTTAAATTTATTTATATATAGATTGACTTATTTCTGCAGTCTAAGCCAAGTATGTTTCCCTGAAAAATTATTCTAAATCAAATCATTTTCTGGAGCTCCTCGCAAGATTCCAAATCTTGCTGATATTCTCCCTTCTTTCAAAACCCTCCAATAGCAGTGTATTTTTCCCAGTTACAGATAACCTTTATGCAGGGACAATGTAACATGTTTAGATTTCATAAATTAGCAAATATATTGACAAAGAGAATTCAGAAGCAAATAGCCGAGAATGACTACTCACATTGAAAATAAGCGACAAAACGAGTTCAGTAGAACGAAATAAACAACACACAATTACTACTTATTCGATAACCCAATAAGAAATACATAAATAATCTCCTACTAGACTCATGCAGTACTGCAATATATTTATTTACTCGAAGGCCCACTGGTTCTCCTTGAGAACCTCTTCCTCTTCTTCGGGAGTGAAGTCATTCTTGATGTTGAATGTCTTCCGGATCTCCTCTGGAGTTTTTCCCTTGATCATGTCCGCCACGGTCTGGCAAGTTAGATCCAACAAACTCTTGATGTTCAAATAATTGGCAGCAAGAATAAGATGAAACAGGGTAGCCTGATCAACCTGGACATAATCAGCATCCCACTTCTTGACCTCCTCGCTATCTTCAATCTTAGCTGTGGTGGCCTCAACATGCTTCTTGCAATACTCGATCACCTTAGCCAAGATCTTGCCCGTAACATTAGGAACTGGAATGAAACTTCCTGTGCAGTCATCCTCAATCATGTTCTTCATAGTCTCTGATTCCATAGCAACAACCTCATCTACTTCGAAATCCTCCCCATCAGAACTCTTCAAAACAAGTTTCTTTGCCTCTGTAGACATGATGATGACTGCACAGCAAGAACACACGTCGAACAAAAGCTCGACGAACGCCGCACAGAACAAAAGCTCACACAAAGTAAGTACGGTGACCAGGCTCTATTTAAAAGAGTTTGGGGTGATTCCTTGACCTTGTGGGAAGCGTTGGTAACGTTTCGTTTTTAGAAACTGTTTCTATTTGTGAATATCTTTTCCCTAGGGAACTATGTTTGCAACTTAAAATTTTTAGTAATGAGACCGGCCACTTTTTTTTTTTTTTTTTTTTTTTTAAAAAAAAAAAAAAAATTGGCCCAGAAAATTCTATACTGTCCATTTGGTTCCTATTTTTGAAAATCAAAGGAACCATGCCAAACCCACCTCACTCAAATTTACAGTGTTTGGTGTTGAAGAACAAGTAAACCACCGCCAGTGGCAGAGCCATGATTTTCATCTAGAGGGGGCAAAGTATAACATATCTTAATTGAGCCGAGTAAATTATATATGTATCTATACCTACAAAAATTTTCGAGTTTTGAAAAATAAGAAATTTAAGTTTTTTTTTTATAAAAATGATAAGATATCTTTTAAATGCACCAATACGAATCGGTCTTCGTCGACAAATTGCATGTAATTTCTACAACAAATAACTATTCAATTGACATTTGTAACTTAATATACATACTTAATTTGTTTCAGTATATAATAACAAAAATTAGAGAAAATTAAAGACAATCCAAATAATAGGAAAATCAATGTTAAGGAAAAATTGTTAAATTTATATGATAGGAGTTAATTTTATATGTAAGACATATACCCAAGTTGTCCTAAACATCAACAGTTTGAATCTATCTTTATGTTTTGTGTACCGCCCGTCAATTTTGTGGACGACATTCTCTTTAATTTCATTGAAAGCCAATCTTTTAGAATGAAGGATCGAGATGGTAAGTCTCAAGTGAGGTTCTGATGACAGGAATGATAGAGATATACCTAGAAGAAATGGTGAACTATGAGGGAGCCTTTTTTTGTGATAATAATTCCAAGGAGCCATTTAGGGCTTAACAATTATTCAATGTAGCTGCGGAAGACATTTGGGATTGATAATAGCAAGTTTAGTTTTCTAAGGGGCTAAAATAAAATATTTCAAGTTTGAAAAGGGCAAAACATTGCTTAATGATAATGGTAACTGATTATACATTAAAATAGACCATCATCACTGTCATACACGTGGCAGAAATCATCCATCACAAGGATTAGGAATTCCAAAATCGGGCCAGCTCATAAAACTTAAAGAGAACAAGACAATTCATAGCAGGCAGTGGCTCAGACACCCCAGATATCTAGCAACGTTGCTAGATGAACCTTCGGATATATTTGCTCATGACCTAGATGAACCACATGATGAAGATGATGGAGAAACTCACTCAAACGCGCACTCAGTTAGCCGACCCTATTCAAACACTGCCGCAACCAAACTTTACTAACCGAGCCCAAGAAAGCAACGAGGTTCCTGCACGACCTCAACAGAAGAATCTTGAAAGCAATGAACCTTCCGAAGATAAGACTCCATAGAACGACGAAACACTTGCTTAAATCTCGTTCAAGATTGGAGTCACAGACCCCAATGTAATGTACGAGCTAGCCAAACCACCATTCTCTGGCGCCCTCATGATAACTCCCATGCCAAAGAAGTTCACCCTACCAAAGTTTGAGGTATATGATGGCACCACCGACTCATACCATTTGCGACATTTCCACCACATGAGGGTGTTAAAGGGGAGTATGGAATCCATCCCATGTCGAAAGTTTTCAACCAGTCTTACCTTTACAGCAATGAGTTGGCTCAATAGCTTACAACCGAGGTCGATAGACTAATTCCAGGTACTAGCCATTGCCTTTATCACAAGGTTCATCGGACGATAAGGGAATATGTCACTCGTTTCACTAATGAGCTAACAATGATCGAAAGATGTTGCAATGACACAACTATCGCCATTTTTACTGCCAGACTGAAAAGAGAACCCTTTTTTATGCTCTCAACCTGGAACCCTCAAATTTAACATGGTGATTCTGTTGAAAATGCCCAAAAGCACATTTCTCCTGAGGATATGAAAGCAGTCAGGAAAAAATTATCACGAAAGGAAAGGGCACTTGAAGAAGCGGAAAATGAGGTAGGAAAAAAAGAAGAGACGATAGACCCCAGGAAGATAACATTCAGTCGAAGAGGCATCAGACCAATGGGAGATTTGAATCCAATCAACAAGAGTCCGAAAAGTTGCAGACAACAAGGGCCAGACATGAGTGGGTAACAAGTGTATTGAAAAAGACATACAAACTGTACACAACCTTGAAACACAAGCCGAGCCAATATACTGAAACACATGGCAAAATTGGAGGACGTCAACTGTCCACAGAGATTGAGAGGAGACCCGGAAGGGAGAGATAAGAGTAAGTATTGTTCCTCCACAAGGATCACGAACACGATACCAAATACTACTATAATCCAAAAAATGAAATTGAGCATTGGGTTCAAAGAGGGCGACTCCACGAATTCATCAAAATGCTAAACAAGCAGCCCAAAGTAAAAGAAAAGGCAGACACCACTACGGGATCAAAGAACAGTCCAGGGAACTGATATACGCCCTACACTGCATAGTCGGAGGGAGCAAAACAATCAACCCAACTGAATAAGTAAAACATGAACACCTCCTACTCAAGCTGATCTATACCGAAGCAAGAGCATTTAAGCTGTCAAACGAAACAAGACAAACTAATATACCGATTCACGACAAAGAACATCGAGAAGTTTGCATTCCAAACAGGGACCAAACAACTAATATAGTTCGAAGACCCTATTGATAGATGCAAGCTCAACCCGTGTTACGACGAAATTGTCAATGACATATTCAATTGGACCTTAGCATTTTGGTGCTGAAGTGAGCATGATTGGACAATTTGGCACTGGTGTGAGCATGATTGGGCAATTCAGCACGGCTCAATTATCAAATTAGGAAGCACCCTGAGTCCATTAGCTACAATAACATATTCAACGACCGACGAGACACAACAAACAAGTTAAACCAATAGCAAAACCGGCAGCTTGAATACATACTCCAAGACGATGCGGAATAAAGAAACAAGGACGTAACCCTCTAACAACACAAGGATCGACATCAATCAAGCAAAGGTCACAAGGCTGAAACAAACCACTCTACAACCTAGTGTAACTTTTTGGAAAATAACAACCACTAGGGTTTATCAAAATACCTTAAAGAGGAATATCAATAAAACTACAAGTTCAAAATCCCCATCTTGTGTCCGACAAAAAAATCAAGGCATCAAAGCTCAATAATATGGAGCAATCGGCATATCAAGCCAAAAAAAAATCAGGACACGAGTAAGATATATACAATAAACTTCTGGTCTGATCAACCACGAAGTAAAAGTTTGACGAACGAGCCAAGTTACTCATAAAAACTTTGGGTCTACTAATACGTCGAACCAACAAAGTAAAAGTTGAATGAAAGAATCAACTTACTAAAATAAAAACTTCGGATTGACTAATGTGTTGAACCAACGAAGTAAAAGTTAGACGAACAAGTCAACTTATTTACAAAAAATTTGGGTTGACTAATGCGTCGAACCAATGAAGTCAAAGTTGGATGAACAAGTCAACTTATTCACAAAAATTTTGGATTGATTGATACGTCAAACCAACAAAGTAAAAGTTGGGACAAAATAGCCAACTTACTCATAAAAAACTTTGGGTCGACTGATACGTTGAACCAACGAAGTAAATGTTTGACGAACGAATCAACTTACTCATAAAAACTTTAGGTTGATTAATACGTTGAACTGGCAAAGTAAATGTTGGATGAACGAGTTAAATTACTAAAATAAAAACTTCGGGTCAACTAACACGTCAGACCAATGAAGCAAAAGTTAGAATGAAATAATAAACTTACTCGTAAAAACTTCGAATCGACTGATACATTGAACCAACGAAGTAACAACTGGACAAACGAGCTAAAATACATGTAAAAAACTCTGGGTCGACTGATACGTCAGACCAACGAAATAAAAATGGGGACAAAATAGTCAACTTATACAATTCGAGTTGACAAAAGATGTCGAACCACTGAAATAAAAGTCAAGACGAAAAAGTCAACTTGCTCAAAAAATGAATAAAGTCAACCTATTTTGGTCAACCAACACGTCAATTCAATGAGGCAACAAAAAACATGTCAATTAATTCAGCCCTATACATCTAATCAAGAAATTCAAACATGATTCAAAACGTAGCCGTAAAGTCCCCTTAGCCGATCAAAAAGTCGAACCGGGAAGCGAAAACGAGATATGTAGTACAACTTATTTCAACAACTACGACGAACCTAAAAGTAAAAAGGTATGAATCAATTCACATGCTACGACACATGCAATGAGTCAACACACACAGTCCAAGACAAATTACGACTACGATGGAAAAACATGCAAACAAGAATACTAAAAAGGAAAGCTATTGTCATTGATAAAACCATTCTATTACATTCGAGGAACAAGGTAAAGAAGTGGGAGATAAAACTGAGGCAATCACAACATCATTGGCGACATAATCCGATGGACAAAGGGCAGCCACATCACTAGCAAGAGCTCTCTCTTCGAAATGATAAGAAAGCTATGGTTCTTTAACCATTGGATCACTCAAAGAGCCCGAAACACCATTTTCACCGTCTTCATCTTCGAATGCCTGATCAACCAAGTGACAGTACTCGGATAAATCAACACCAAGCCCCTTGATATAGTCAAAAAGCTCAATCCGCCCATCAACGACTCGCTTCCAATCTGTCGCCTCCTTGATTCGAAGTATGTCCTTAACAACAACAAATTCGTTCATAGGCGCAATAAGTCGTCCCTCAGGAGTGGTAAGCATCTCGAAAATATCTGCCTTGACCTCGTTGAGAGCAGCTGTTAACTTTTGTACCCATTTCTCGGCAACATTGCGGTTAATGGACTGCTCGACCACGGTACATGCAGCCTCATCATGAGTTGACTTCTTGCCGAACAACTCCCTCTCCTCATCATGCAAACGCGCATATACCCCATTAAAACGGTCATCAAAGACTCAAGATCAACTTTAGACTTATCCGCATACCCTCAACCTCAATCAACGAAGCTCGAGCAACCCCGGTTGCTTTCTCCTGTTCTGTGCATCATACTTTCAACACATCGAATAAACAAAAAAACGTCACTACACCACAAATCCTCATTTATAGCATACCAAAACCGCTATAGCTGGATAAAATAGCTTTGTCAGACACGCAGTGTCAGCCAATGCTATTAAATGTCTGGCTCTATGATTGCATTTCTGGAACGCTATTAAAAATTCTCTTTTAATAGCATTTTTAAAGGCTATTGTGACACCTAATATAGTGTTTAAAAAATGTTATTCTATAATGTTAAATGCTTTTGCAACATTTTTCATAGCGTTTTATACAACTTTTATAGATTATTGTAAAATTAGTTAACCATGACATTTTAAAAGTGTTATTAAAAGTCTATGCCAAATTTTTTTACCCATTTGGTTTTAGCTACGTTGGTATCATTTGCAATGTTCTACCTACTATTAAAAGTACAACAGTAAATATAATCCGACCATGTATGAAAATCCTTATTTATAGCATTATTGCACTAGTTTAATACATGGTAGAAATATAAGTACAATGGTTATTACAAAATATTTAAACATAACATGAAGTCATTTCTTCAAAGTACATAAACTCATTTTCCTATCCTTTTTCCAATCACTTTATTCTTCATCATCCTTCATCTTCTTCTTCGTCCTGCCAAATAAACATAAAATATATCAAGGTTTATTTCTGATAAGCAAGAGGTTATAAATCATGCTAGAACAAACAATGATCCCTCCCATATGTAAAACAAATAAACAACAAGTAAAAGGATCCCTCATAGTCATATATACATGATATAAACCTCTATGATTATTCTGCATCAAAACCTCTATAATAAAAGAATCCTGGAAAATCTAAATACAAATAAAGGCACTCACAATCAAACTTCTCTTTCACGCAATTCCTTTTGTTTTGGCTTCACGGAAGACATCAGATTTCTAGAATTTCTATTAGCTATGTAGAGCTATGTAGAAGAATATCAGATGGAACACAAGGGGCTGACATAAACTAGTAGAACAACTTATGGCATCATTTTTGAATCAGTCTCTGTCGACAAATTGCATGTAACTTCTACAACGAATAACTATTCAATTGACATTTGTACCTTAATGTGCAGACTTAATTTGTTTCAGTATATAATAACAAAAATTAGAGGAAATTAAAAACAGTCCAAATAGTAGGAAAATCAATGTTAAGGAAAAATTGTTGAATTTATATGATAGGAGTTAATTTTGTATGTAAAACATATACCCAAGTTGTCCTAAACACCAATAGTTTGAATCTATCTTTAAGTTTTGTGTACCGCCAGTCAATTTTGTGGAGGACCTTCTCTTTAATGACATTGAAAGCCAATCTTTTAGAACGAAGGATCAAGATGGTAAGTCTCAAGTGGGGTTCCGATGACAGGAATGATAGAGATATACCCAGAAGAAATGGTGAACTATGAGGGAGCCTTTTTTCGTGATAATAATTTGAGGGAGCCATTTAGGGCTTAACAATTATTCAATGTAGCTGAGGAAGACAATTCGGATTGATAATAGCAAGTTTAGTTTTCTAAGGGGCTAAAATAAAGTATTTCAAGTTTTAGAAGGGCAAAACTTTGCTTAATGATAATGGCAATTGATGATACATTAAAATAAATCATCACTGTCATACACGTGGCAGAAATCGTCCATCACAAGGATTAAGAATCCAAAAATCGGGCCAGCTCATAAAGCCCAATAAGGGCAAAACCAAACATAAAAGCCCAAACAGGTCCCGTCAGAAGAAGTCATAACTAAGTTCCAAATCCAAGCCCGAGCAACTTCTCTCATAAATAAGAGAAACGTTGCATGAGAAAAGAGTCGTAGAGGGAGTTATGCCTCCATGGGAGTGTCTTTGTAAAGGAAGAGACTGTTACGAATAACGTTTCCCTTCGTTGTGCCTCACATGCTTAAGTCATGCAGAGAATTAACCGCGACCATTATATAAGGTAAAGGGAACAATCGACAAAAACTTTAACTAAGTTTTGTTCAGATTTACTTCCTTCTCCAACAGAGTTGCGATTTAAGCATCGGAGTGCCTTCGGCCACCAAAAAGGTGATCCTTGATAGTCTAACATTTGTTGTGCAGGTGAAACTTACAGGAGGATGAGATTTGGAGGCATCAGTTTAGCGTTGTCCGTGGGGAACAACATGTTTCCCTTTTGAAAAAAAAATCACAGTAACAAAACTCACTAAAATCTGATCAACGAAGCAAGAGGCTATCAAAACAGATGGAACACTCGACAAACCCTCAACCAAACAACAATCACAGTAACCCTCCTACAGGCGACGCTACATTGCCAGCAGCTCACGATCGAGACCTAGCAATAACCACCGGGCCAATTGCGCCCGACGGTCAAAATCCACAGCAAGCAGTAGCTCAGACACAGATTTGATCATGACCTAGATGAACCACACGATGAAGATGATGAAGAAACTCACTCAAGCGTGCACTCTGTCAGCCGACCCTATTCAAACACCGCCCCAACCAAACTCTACTAACCGAGCCTAAGAAAGTAGCGAGGTTCTTGCAGAACTTCAACAGGAGAATCTCAAAAGCAATGAACCTCCCCAAGATAAGACTCCATAGAACGATGAAATGCTTGATGCAATCTCGTTCAAGATCGGAGTCACAGACCCCAATGTAATGTACGAGCTAGGCAAACCACCATTCTCTAGCGCCTTCATGATAACTCCCGTGCCAAATAAGTTCACCCTTCCAAAGTTCGAGGTATATTATGGCACCACCGACTCAACAGACCATTTGAGACATTTCCAGCACATGATGGCGTTAAATGAGAGTACGAAATTCATCCTATGCAGAATGTTTTCAACTAGTCTTACCTCTACAGCAATGAGCTGATTCAATAGCTTACCACCGAGGTCAATAGACTATTTCAAGGCACTAGCCATTGCCTTTATCACAAGGTTCATCTGTAGTCAGCAAATGACGAAAGGACCACAGTACCCATTTCACATCAAACAAAAGCCTGAGAATACGATAATGGAATATGTCACTCGTTTCACTAAACCACCACCAGTGGTGGAACCATGATTTTCATCTAGAGGGGGCAAAGTACAACATATCTTAATTGAGCCGAGTAAATCATATATGTATCTATACATACACAGATTTTTGAGCTTTGAAAAATAAGAAATTTAAGTTTTTTATTGATAAAAATGATGAGATGTCTTTTAAATGCACCAATAAGAATTGGTTTCTATCGACAAATTGCATGTAACTTTAACATCGAATAACTATTCAATAGACATTTGTACCTTAATGTACAGACCAAATTTTTATCAGTATATAATAACAAAAATTAGAGGAAACAAATGACAATACAAATAATATTCCAAATAATAGGGAAATCAATGTTGAGGAAAAAATCATTGAATTTATATGATAGGAGTTAATTTTATATGTAAAACATATACCCAAGTTGTCCTATACATCACAGTTTGAATCTATCTTTAAGTTTTGCGTTCCACCCATCCATTTTTTGGAGGACCCTCTTTTTAATGTCATTGAAAGCTAGTCTTTTAGAACGAAAGATCAAGATGGAAATTCCTAAATGGGAGTTCTGATGACAAGAATGATAGAAATATACCTAGAAGGATTGGTGAACAATAACTATAATTTATGGGGAGCCTTTTTTGGGGATAATAATTTGAGGCAACCATTTAGAGCTTAACAATTATTTCATGGAGCTGAGGAAGACATTTGGGATTGATAATGGCATGTTTAGTTTTCTAAGGGGCTAAACTAAAGTATTTCAACTTTGAGAAGGGCAAAACTGCGCTTAATTATAATATGCATTATTTTGAGAGGGGGCAATAGTTAAGTGGTCATTTGGGGGACTCACCAATCTCTATGTAATTATTTGAACAAACTTGAAAGATTGGGGGCGTACAACTGACCCCCATTATATGTTGTTCCACCACTAACCACCACTACACGTTCCCTCTGCCAGTCATGATTCAGCCACTGCTACCCCTGATTCCAGCCACCCACATTATCTGGATCTAGGATACACTAGTAGCCCACTACTAGGAGCCACCAAGAGCTATTACTGTGGGAGCAAAAATAATCCTTAGCACAACACGATGAGAAAACTAAAAAATCTGGGTCATTCTCAACAAGCCCAAAAATTATCCACAAAAGATATACATCCCAAATCAAATAAAAGTACAGAAAGCGCAAGTCTGGCCCATTGCAACTTGGCATAACACTCTTTTCTCAGCAGAGGAATAGTGTTTGGCGCCAACCACCATGCACTGAGCACACAAACCTATAGGAAAGGTCTCTCCAAACAGAAAGTTATAACTATCGACGGGAAGTTACAACCTTTGACAGAAATTACAACCATCAACAAAAGGTTACAACCATCAATGGCTCACGACTTGCCACGTGTTTCACTTGTTTACAAGTAATTGGCTCCAGACCTGCCACGTGTCCCACTCATTACGAGCAGTTGGCTTCTGAATTGCCACTTGTCCCACTCATTTGCGAGTAGTTAGCTCTCGACCTGCCACGTATCCCACTCATCTACGAGCAGTTGGCTCCTCCTACCTATACAAATAGAGACACACAATCATTTTTGGGTAACACTTTCCCGAATCTCAATTCCCTCTCTAAGAACATAGATAAATAAATACTTTTTTAGAGCTCTATTCTAACTTTGGTATCGGAGTCCTTGTGGCAGACACCACACCAGTGTCAATAATCTTTCTTCATCTTATGCAGACTATTCTGCATGATCAGCACATGATCTGATGAGAATTTGCATCCACGTATTGGTGTTTTCAATAAGAGCTTGAATCAAACTTATTGCAAACTCTCTTCCTTTAATAAAAAAAATCATTCATTCGCATTGAATTTTCTTTCACAGACACTTTTATTTTCAAATTTCTTTTTCAATACAATAGTGGGAACTCGGAACCAAATTAGCAAAATAATGTTGCATGGTCCTCTGTCCGTACCGAACCTCCATCGCCACCACCAGCTGGACAACCACCGTTAGCAGATCTAGAGGTTCTGTTACCCTCGACAGACCATCTGGCAAAGGAATTGAGATGAAACAACAAGAAAATATTGCAAGTTAGATCGCCAATTTTACTAAAATATTGAAGGGCCATACTCGGGTGGTAGAGCGATTGGCGAGTGAACAACCAATGCGGAAGACACATTATCATCTGCCAGCAGACCATGCACATGGGAGCAGAAGTAATCATCCACTAATAATCCCTCTAGAAGCAATCATTCAAGATTAGGGTTAAATGTGCTCTCCTGGTTTGGGACTCAAACGGAAGTCTTCACAAGGTTAGGCTCCCAAGCAACTGTGCACTCAAGGCTGGGGTCGTAAATGACGCTAGATATGAATGATCGACGCAGAAGACAAAATCCTAATGAATGTAAACAACGTGGAGGACCAAATTAACTTGTCCTGAATGCAAAATTCTGAATATGAGTAGAGATCAACCGCTAATAACTAAAACTGAAACCACCATGTCACTAAGCGGCGTAGACTGCCCTGACACACAATTGATCAACAAGATGCATCCAAGCCCTTGAGAGCTAATGATGCGGCACGATTGGCCAATGAGCAGGTGAGGAGCTTGTGAGCCATGGGAAATCCAGATGATGTTCTACGCAAAGAGGTGGCCTTGGTGAACAAATCACCTTTTACATATGACATTGAAATGTCTTTCAATTTTGAAGTGCCACCACTCTGCACAAAGATGACCCACTTATGTGCAAAGTATTTGCTACGACTTTACAAGGATCAGCCCAAGATTAGTTCTAGACTTTGACCCCTCAGTCGATCAACAACTTAGGAAAGTTCTCCCTTGTCTTCACAAAGGAACATTCATCCTTCTGAACCATCAAAAAACATATTGATTACCTCTTCAACATGAAAAAGAAGTCAAATGAATCACTCAGAGACTTAATCAAAAGATTCAAGGCAGAAAAATGAGCATAGTTTGATGTAATGACCAAATTGCATCCTCATCTTTTAAGAAGGATCTTCCCGCAAATCACTAATGCATATTTTATTAACCTAAATTAATAAGGTGATAAACCCTACTTGTTATACCGCAAGTGCACGAATGTCTAACTAGAAGACAATGACAAATACGGGTCGATCCCCGAGGATTGAAGACCACAATCGAATTCTAAAATCTATTCAAACTAATCTAAAATGGGGGTTACAACAATTGAACATTCCTAAATTAACAAAACTAAATTGAGCCACAAAAAATTTAATTAATAAGATAATTAGAAAGTGATTCGAAGCATCGAATCCACCACAAGTTCTTCGAGAGTTGTTTAAGTAACCTAAATTATTGTTTTCGAGAAGCATTACAACTAATCTAAGGCTTAATTCAAATTAACAATTAATTTTAGCAAAAGCCTAAACCCTTAGCATTGAGTGTCTTTCTACGACACACGCAATCATAGGCAACGATTGTGATTTCGCGAAATTATACAAAATTTTGCAGAAATTTTTGTTTTTTTTTTAAAATTAACAAAAAGAAAAAGGGCGAGAGAAAAAATTACATTTTTAGGGTTTTTCATGAAATTTGGGGTTTTTTTCGTAAAAAAAAAAAATAATACCAAACCAACTACTAAAATTTACATTTTTTTGAAATTTTTGGATTTTTTCCTAAATTTTGAGTTTTTTTTTCTAATTATAATTTATTATAATTATTTATTGATTTTTGAAACCATCCCTTAATTTCCTAATTATCACTTCTTCTACTTATATATTGATTTTTTAAACTAGCCCTTGATTTTCTAATTATACGTATTTTAGTTTCATTTAATGTGTTTAATATATTTATTTACTTGCATATTATTTTTTTTATATATTTTCATTTTTCCTAAAAAATTTAACGTTTATTCTTTACACACCTAAACATTTCTCAAAATATTTCTTAAAATCAAGAAACCGAAATTAACTCGAAAAATGAAAACACAATCCTTGATCACAGGTTTAACATAATTAATTAAAATATGTTTCGAATATCAACAAAGAGTACTCTAACTACCGACTAGTCTAGATATTATACCGGATATAATAAGTGAAAACAATTTATCAATATTAAGAAATTAATTGTATTTTACACCGAAGCATAGAGTAAACAAAAATTTTAATGCAACAGATCTAGAAACTCATAGTTTCATCTTCTCCTCGGCGTGGGGTTTAGACACCCATGGTGGTGGTGAATTTGGCGATTACATAATGGAGCTCCATTATTTCCTCACGTGGGTGTATTTTGGTGGATCTGACTGAAATCTTGGATGTGAATAGCTGGTGCAAATAGTAGAAGGCAGCACGTGGTGGTACTGAATAAAAAAGTTGGGTGCCAATAGTCAAACCATTTTGAAAAATAGTTTCTTCCCTCCAAAATTTCTTCTTACTCCTCACGTCTTCCCTACATCTCTTCTTCCACGAGTTGCTCCTATTTGTTGTTGGTAAGCTTGCGAGAAAGAGATAAAAGGATGAAAGGGAAACGAGAAAGTAGGGAGCAAGAGAGAGGAAGATCAGGGCGTGATGGCGAGGTGGAGAAGAAGAAGATGAACAAGAAGGGGTTGTGCCGATTTGTTGTCTCTTTCCCTATGTCTACAGTTGGTGGCAACGTGATGGTGTTTCTATCTGTGAAATTTGTGGAGGTGGATGGTGGGAGGAGAAAATTGTGACAATGTGGTGGTGGTGTGAAGGCGAGCGACGAAGGTCTCTATGTCTCTACCAACAGATGATGGAACAATGGAAGGGCGGCTGGAAAAAAGGGAAGGAGAAAAAAGGCATGAAAGGAGAGAGTTGAAAAATGGGGGGAGAAATGTGTGTGGCAGGATGGAGAATAAAAATTTAGGAATTTAGGTTAAAGCTTGGGCTTGGGTTTAGGTTAAGATGGGTTCGGGTTTAATTGTTCTTCCTAATTCTACCCGTCACTGTCACTTTGTACCACTTCGGGCAAGATCTTCAAAATTCGTCGCACTAAGGCGATTTCATCGTTTAAGCTCTAATTCCTGCCAAAAACTTAAAAACGAAACAATTATAATAAATACAATATTTGAAATACAAACAAATAAAAATTTGAAAATATTTTATGTAATGATTATGTGAATATCAAATACCTCCAAACCTATATTTTGCTAGTCCTCGAGCAAAAAAAAAATCCTAACTCACTTTTGCAGGAATCATTAGGATCACTTACCTTAAACATGCAACAAGGCTTTGAATCCCTAGATTACCTCTAGTGGACGAGTTATAGTCTCATGAGGGTTTCCAAAAATATTACCCACAAACATTACTGACTCAATCAGTTTCAAAAACATGGTCACTCTTATTTATTTTCCTCGGAGTAGTCATCTAATTGTCAGAAATTTCAATAAACAACTAACATTGTCACAGTCATATCAATAGATTTTAACAACAATTTGATAGTATCCAAAGGTTAAATGAATTTCATCAATCATTCTCAACTCGAAGTGTGTGTGTGTGCATTGCCTCATCAACATAACTCTCCATTTCACAAGGGAGACACGACTAGATAACCTTTATAAAGTACGTTTCGACTACAAATCTATCTTGTCACTCAGAAATGAATTACCCTGAGATTGGTTATTTATCACTCAGCCTAAATGTGAGGAAAAATTGGTTATTTATCACTCAGAGTATATGTGAGGAAAATAGTAAATTTTGGAAACATAAACATCTACATATAATTATCATGAAAAAACAAACTTTCCAAATAATGAAACGAATATGATCTCATGGACAGGAAACAATTAATTTGAGAATATTGAATCAAACACGTAGTTCTTGTTTATTCAATCTCCACATCTACGAACCGAACATTTACTTAAGATTAATCAAGTTTTTATTAGGTTGTAATGGGGCTAATATTATGGCTAACAATAATGAAAAATGACATTACAAGAATTCTCTTTTCTTTTTTTTAAAGCATCAATTTTTTTTTCAACGGCATGCTTTTCCCTTTTGTAAAATGAAACATTTAAGTATTGAGGATTCATGGAATATTTAGTTTCAGCTATTTCTATTTGCCCCTTCCAAAAATTGGGTAAGGATAAAAATAATATGGGGTATTACTCCATAATTGGAGTAGGTAATGGAGATGGGGTTTCCAAAGAAAAAGGCTACTAAAATGCCCAAAGGGTTGCAAACAAATATTTATTATTGGGTAGGCTAAAAGGCTAAAGAATGGTTCAAAGAAAAATAATGCCTATATCACTTCCTAAGCTCGGTATTATGACATCTCAACTAAATAAACCAAGAAGTTTTAGTGTAATAATTCAATTTTAATGTCATTCTCAAAGTAATCAACAAAGAAATAAGAATAATGAGATAATCAACAAGATCATACGGACTCAAGAAAAATCATAGTTTATTTAATAACCGCCTCAAGAAAAATATAATGGCTCGAAACTCACAAGTGTTAAGTCTCTACTATTATTCTAAGGCTTTCTGGTTAATATCTTACTCATCAACTTCAAATTATGCTAACTTGGGTTATAGTGCAAGACTAGTCAAGTTGAAAAATCTCATGAAATATATTTAACTTAAAGATAATATCAAACCTTATGTTCCTATTAATATATCATTGTGACAAGTGATAGCATGTATCTCTCAAATTTAAAAGCATACTTGAAAGCACATTCTCTTCATTGGAAATGAACTTCAGATTTTGAATGCATTTTCAAATCAAAAAAAAAATTTCACACAATTATGATAATAATCTATGTATTCAATGGAGATTAAGTAGAATACAGTAGTCAATCAGTATTGTTGTGAAATACATTTCAGTTATAAAATTTGAAAAAAAATGCACAAAAAATCATAATCCCCACCCCCAAACCTAAACCAAACATTGTCCTCAATGTATAAAAATAAGGATCACGATGAATGAAGGAAAAGGAAAAGGAAAAGATGAGGGTTAGAGTGATATTACCATGGTGAAATTTTTACCAATTTCGACAAAATCATCCACCAATGAATGCTGAAAAACATAAGAACTGTGGACTCGTCATGAGAAATTGATAAAAACACATACATGACACAAAAGAATGCATAAACGAAAAAATTACATATACTAGTTGTGAGTCAAAATTGTAACGGGGCAAACGAGTATGAGTGAAATGCAACTAGAAAAAACTCAAAAATAAATATAAACTAACCATAATGACACAACTGTAGCCGAGTTGCATCCCATGAGCGTTTGGTTTAGTCGTCAGCCTTACGTGTATTCTTCCTCACCAATGATGTACCATAAAATAAAGATAAAGAACATAACAAACACCCTCCCCTAAACCTAGATAGTTAGTCAACGATGTTCACTAGATCATATAGCAACAACCTATGAAGTTAAGGATCAATCCAACAAATATTAACAACCACATGCGGCACAACAGACACTAACACACTACACCAAAAATGGTCATTAGCAACGGTTTTAAACCGTGGGGGTAACCCATTGGCACGGCTTAGAACCGTGGGCTGTAGAGGCGTCGCTAAATCCTCAGTAACGGCTAAAAATCGTGGCAAAATATATGTTAGTCACGGCTTAAAACCGTGGCAAATCCTAACTACGGTTATAAGCCATTGCAAAGGTTTTAGCCACGGTTTTAAGCCGTGGCCAATCCTAGCCACGGTTATAAGCCGTGGCCAATCCTAGCCACGGTTATAAGCCGTGGCAAGTCATGGCCATGGCTTTGAGCCATTGCAATAGTTAGCCACCGTTTTAAGCCGTGGCAAATTTTTTTTTTGCTATCAAATGATTTTTTATTACATCTTATAAGTTTTATTTCTATAAGATAAAATTTTAATGTGCCAAACTTAAACGAATAGAGGCAAAGTAATGTAATTAATAAGATTATACAATTACATCAAATGTGCCAAACTTTGTTTCATGCTGTGCACTTTTTGTCATTTGTCAGTTGACCAGATTATACAATTACATCAAATGGTCAAAGAATATGCAATACATTTATTCCCATGGACTTGCCCGAAGAGAAAGCTTGAAAGCACCCATGCAGTTGAATGCAATAGCAAGAGCATGATAGCACACTGCAGTTTGAAAAAGCTATCATCATGCAAAATTGTCAGGTTCTACAAACTTCAGGCTTGCTTGGCCTTTTCTCAACTGGCATCCAATCCAAAACTTAGGATGGGTCTGTCTTACAGGAGTAGTTTCCTTGGGAATATTAACACGAACTAAAGACTCTAAGACACAGTGACAAAGACAATCATCTTACCTGTTGCTGGAGTGAAAGGGTGACATCTAGGCAAACTGCCTGGACTGCTTGCGCATGAGGTGGTTGTGAGCTATATATTTTTTCTGCAAGACGAACAGCTCCAGCAACAAGCTTTGATCCAGAAGGAAAATCAAGGCGTGGATGTACTCCGGTAAAATCCAAGAAGAGCCTTTGGAAATTCCCATGTTGGGCAGTACAAGTAACTGACACAAATAAATCAGTAAGAACAACAGATTTGTCCCCTGGGCCACAATACTTGATGCCACTAAGGCATTCATCTTTCCTTTGAGCTCTAACCAAAATTTCTCCAATAGTTGCAGTTGCCACAGCCCCTTTAGCATACAACAAAAGTTTCTAAAGTAGTAAAGTGAGAAGAAAAATTGTAAAGATCATAAGAAAATGGAATACATGTTATTCTATGCAGAGTTTGTGATGACTAGGTGTTGCTTTGGGTGTTTTCAAGCATAAGGGAAGAGGAAGACATTGTGTCTTTATGCCATGATTTGGGGTACTTGGCTAGAAATAAACAATCAAATAATCAGGTTTTGGTAACTGCAAGGGACCGGTTGACTGTGACAGGAATGAGTATCTTATGATCCATCTTTTCTTCTTTATTTGTTACACATTGCTAGTTATTTGAACCACTTCTGCAATCTTTGTTATAATGAACAGAGCATGAAACACAATGGCGAATGGGGTTCACTTCGAGTACTTTCTAATCAATTGGGAGTGTTTAGTAACACTAGAAATTCCAAGAAATACTGCTAACAATTCCATGGAATCTATTTGATCAGAGTCTCATAAATAACTTCAGTTTTTACTTGAGACATTATCCTTGAATGGCCAGGTTGAAAACGATACCTATTTTCTGCTCTATCAAAGTCAAAATCCCTAAACGTAATACTCCTCCCAAAATCCATCAAATCATATTTTCATATGCACTTTCTTATATCCTTCTTCATGAACTTAATACTCAGTGTGAGGAGAAGCTTGACTAATTCAAGCTTGTTCATACAGCAAACAGCCACACATAGGAGTCCCTATTTTCGAGACAATCTACCCTAGTATTGTTTTCTTCCACCTGATCAGACTATAAAAGAGAAACTTTAAAAGGGCCATTTTGTCACATAGGAGTCTCAACAAACAAATAATTTCTTCCAACATAATAATTTTTTCAACTATATGATTTTTCTATGATATATCAAACAATTAAGTACCTAGTGATTCCTATCTTATAAAACATATGCAAGACTTTATTCAAGAACTTTAAGAGACATTAAAACCAGGCTTAAGAGGATGGACATCTAGTAATCAGATAGGAAAAGATAGGAAACACTTCCAATTAAATCAAGTTGTACAGAACACAGTAAAAATGAAGAACCATTGAGCTTACCTGCCGCTTTGTATCTGTAAGGGTAAGACCATCAGAAGGACATCTAAGAGCTTGCTCCAGAAGTTGGGCGAAGTAAGTTGAAGACACAGAGTCCAAGTTTGTGTCTGCTACATATGTTTTGAGAAAAAATGCTTCAAATGATTTCTGAATGGAGATAGACTCCTCAGCCTTAGCCAATGCCTCTTCACAGTGACCAGTGTCATACAAAATCCATCCTTCATAGACAAGCCTTTCATGCTCAGACCTAGAGTGATTTCGAGCCAATCGCAAACTGCGCATCGCAACCTTTTGACAATTCAACCTATATTTGGCAATTAAAAATGGATTAAAATGTTGAACAAATAAAATTACTAGTAAAAAGTTCAAATTTAAAAATAAAACACACTTCCTATTATAAACATCCCTTACTTCATAAGAGAAAACTTTATCATTTTTAAGTTCTAAATATAGAAAATCATCAGTGCTACACTAAATAGATGGAGAGAAAAACAGGAAGAAGAAAAAAACAACGTTAACAAATATATACCCTCTATTATGGGGGAAAAACTAAGTAAAAGTTTAAGAATGAAATATGTACCAGCAACACAGATATTTTAGAACCTTCGAAAGATAATAATCTCAACAGAGCAAAGCCAAAAACTGAACACAAGTTTAAAGAATTGCAACATTTTCCTAATTTAATGCATTGCACTTACAATATAGTACAATTCAATGAAAATATTGAGAATAGCCAAAACATAAATAAGATGTTCAAGGATGAGCCACATGGAATTGGTAGTAGACTCTTTTTTTTGGGCAAGGTAAGCTAGACAATAAACTCCGTTTCTTTTGAGAGAAGTATTATTATGTGCAGTAATACTGAATCCAAAGCTAGGGAGCTGACGTTTTTTCAGGAGATGAGCATTGACGTGTTTATATATATAACAATCATTCAGAACATAAGGATTAAATTGAACAAAAAAATGCTTATTATAATCAATAATAACAAAGTTGGGTCATCAATCAAACTTATTGAATTTCAAGAAAGAGTTTCAGCAACTTACAAAGGCTTTAAATGCAGATTTTAGAGCAGACATTTTCATATATACAACATCCTGCAGAATGCAAAAAAATCCACATATAAACAACTTAAAAGGTCATTGTAAAACATATGTAAAGTAAAGGTAATGTACCTAAGGACCAGATATCTGATTTAGTACCATAAGGAATATCAAAGAGAAGTTTAGGGCACATATAGGTTGGAGTTCACTAGCTACTACTAATAATATGCAAAAGATGAAAACCAAGATCATAGGAGATCTTTTTACCATTAAATTGTTATTGATAAGCATATCTCTAAATTCTTTTTCCTTTAGTTATCTTCTTATATGTTTTCCAAACAATTTAGTTATTTATTTTATCTTGCAATTTGCAGGTTATTGAGAGGTTGTTGTAACATTCAACCCTATTGGTTTTATGGAGTTTCTTCTTGACTTGCTTTTGAATTTTTGGAGTGGTGCTAGATTCCTTTATTGACATTTGCTCCTCATGAAGGAAGAGTTCCACTCTTAACATTGCCTAGCGGCTAGCTTAGAATCTTGCTCTGCCTAGAAAACTTTGGGGAAATGTCTCTCACCTGAGTACATAATGTACTTTTCTTTTCATGAGTATTTAGAAGAAGAAGTGTGCTCTTAGACTTGATTAAGGTTTACACCTTGAAAAACTAAAATATCTTAGATAAAGGGACTCATTCTCCATGGGATTAGTTAGGAAGTCAATTGGCACCTAGCTATAAAAGTGTCGTTGGACATGGAGTGTACGAGTACACCTCTCTTTGTAGATGTTTTAAGTGGTATGAGGATCACGAGATATCCTTGAACATGACAAACAATTTTTTTCCAAACCAAATAATTGAAAAGTGCAATGGATATGCAACACTAGTACAAAGACTGAGAAGGCATGTTAAATAGTCATAACTTGAAGAGCAAAATTGTGTGATGTGCATGCCTTTGGTGAGTAGAAACGTAAGCAAGAAATGATATGCAAAGTGCCAGCTGGTATTATTACCTTTTCCTCATTGCGCTGTTGAGCACTTCGTATAAGCATGTTTGCAAACATGTCAACTTTCTTGGAGACTTCTTCAATTGTGCGAGCATTTGTCCCAAAAATAGAATCGCTGCAAATTTTTGTGTGGTAACCCACTGAGTCAAAACATATAAGACTGTTGTTAGAAGTTAGAACTAAACAAGTAACGGGATGATTGTTCCATTCATGGTTTTTGCTCTTAGTTCTACATAATTATATTGCATATTGCATCAAATTAAAATATATTCTTTAACAACATTACCTCCTAAGAAGTTTAGAAAAGTTCACTTTTTGTTTTGCAAGGCAGATGATGTGGAAGACATGGATTAGAATATGAAAAATCACAAACAACAAAAGAAAAAAAAAACTAACAGCAGAAGAAAAAAAAAGCAACAGAGTGCATCAGAACAGACCACTCTATCAAAACAGAGCGTGATGTCCAGTGTATTGTAGCACCGAAAAAAACTAGACAGAGCGGCTCCAATTCTTAATGTCTTGAGCTGGCAACAATGGCTCGTGCATGCATCAATTTTGTGGGTAGCTTCTCAGTAACTTATGTAGAAATTGCCTACAAAATTCAATCTTTTGTGTAAATCTTGAATAGCAGTAAAACAGTTCCAACAGATGGCACATTGTAGTTCAACTGAAGGATTTCAAAATTAACCCTGAAGCATGGATACTAATTGTTCAACTATTTGGAAAATACTACAATAAAATTAGATCAAGAGCTTTATCCAAGAATAGTCGTCAATAAGTTAGATAACAACAACATGGATACTAATTGTCAGACACGTTGGCCAGAAACGAGACACTTCAAGTTAATGTCAAAACCCTGCATATTAACATCAAAACGACACACAAGAGAACATAACACAAGCTTGATCAATCTCTTACTGCAACACCCACACACAAAAACAGAGCAAATCAATGAAACCCAATACAAGAAAACAACTCATTTTCATCCAAACATATAACATAAAACTGTTATGATTGGAGCAAAAATATAACATCATTCAACAAGAAGAGATTACAATACTTAGACCTCATTATCTCAGTCTAGTAAACCAAGGAAAAAAGGTACAAGGCACAAATCTCCATATTTCAGTGACTACTGGGGCAGTTCAGACCGCCCCAGTTGTAATTTGAACAGCCTATATATGTGCAAAAATTTCGACATTTTTATTGGTCCTTGACCACCCCATGCATATAAATCAGTCGTACATGTGAAATAGGTTTTTTGTGATAGCCTATCCACTTCATCAACACAATAAATTCTGTATATTTCTTTATTAACACTTGTAGAGCAAACAATCAGAATTGGGGGTTAAGACGACAAGCTAATGGTTTTTGATTGATTATGAGTTGGAGATGATGGAAAGATTATAAGCAAGGAAGGTTGACTTTGGTATTGGTTTCTGTGCAAAAGGGCTATCATAGTGACAAAAAAAAACCAATCAAATAGTTAATAAGGGAAATAAATCCTTAAATTTTGTCTTGTTTTCATACATATATGTCGCAACAAAAAAAAACCAATCAATTATAGTTAACTTATCTTTATAAAGCTAATATCTCATTACATAACCAGCAGGGAATGACTAGAATAAAGTTAATGCTTGCATACCTGACCTGCTCCAATATCAAAATAAGTTCCAAAACCCTCCCTGCTGTATCAACAAGCTACATAACCACAAACAAATTTACCTTCTTCACTGATTTTGCAGTAAACCATTTAGCAGCTGGTGATGATGGGGTTTGTAACACTGCATCATATCAACCAGTTTAGACCTAAGTCATAGTAAGAGCGAAGGAAAAATATGCAACCTCTTTCAAAGAATACACAAGACAGGGGAGGTACAAAAGAAAAGATGTTTACACTATAAGTACAAAAAAATAAAATAAAGAACAGATTCAAACTAGCTTATATGATCTCTATTTAAACATAATTTTTTAGCTTATATGACATAACAAGAATTATTTGCTTGCTTTATTTGCTTCCTTGCATAAAATTTAAAAGAAAATGAACCAAAGAAACAAGAAGCTAGTAAGAGCTGCTTGCTATAGCAAGCAAGCTGATCAAGTTAGACTACCACGTTTAATTACATGAATAGAAACTTAAGTAGCATCATAATTACATCCAAGAAGTTCATGGGGCTCCCGGTCTAATTGATAACATCCAAACAAACAGTGCCTGACCTGATATTTGAAACCCAATGAAACATTTTCAGTTATAACATTTCTCTTTACGTAGATCGACAAATCACAACCACTTGAAATTAACTCAAAACTGAAACACGGCGTTTTAAAATTCAATAGGCTTACATCTCATCAACATTTGGGTGGTAGATCTTATTAACAAATCCAATTGATGGAGATTTGTAGGGATAATGATCAGGGAGCTCTGCCCTTATCCTCCATACCCCTCCATGATAAGGACCTGCCAAGACCCATTAACAGAATAAACCAATCCCTCTGTGTAAACTGCAAATACCACATCCAACCCACAAGCAAAATGGACATTGAAGAAATGAAGTAAACAACTAGTCTACAGGTGATGCCACCATATAGAAAGACCATGTTATCATGGACTCAAATGCACAAAACCATTAGATTAAAAATGAGGTTCTAGTATTCTACAAGACTTTAACATACTTTGAAAATTCAAGAAATCAATCTAATTGAAAAGTCCATAACTTTGCCCCCACCAGTACAGAAAAGCATCCAATAGTGATCAACATGATTGAATCAAAACATCAAATACCCACAAAGCTTTGAATATCTACTCAAGATCAACATGATTAATTGACACAAAACTTCAAAAACAACAACTACCCATTACTCAGAGACTAAAACACATAAAAAATATCAAATTTTTACTAAGAACAAACCAAAGATGAAACATAAAGTCAAAAGTTTTGATGATTTACTGTCACTAGGTCCATTGAAATCCACATAGAACTCTTGCATGCCATCGTTGATCATCTCCACCTTGTAGTCACTCCTCATCCTAATTGATTGAACAAAAAAGGGTTAAAAAAAATTTAGTCTTTAAAACACAAAAAAAAAGACATCAAATACACACAATTAGAGAAGAAAAAGAACTGGGTATTAGAGAAATTAGACTTTACAGTTTCATCAAATCCATCTCTCGGCGTTTGCTTGGAGAAGACATGATTTCTCTTCTCAGTGTTTGTGCTCTCTCTTTCGGTGGTGCTATTAGACGATAGAGAAAAAGATGAGAAAAGAATAGAAGAGAAAAGAGAGAAGGAGATTAGCACACAAGTTTGAGACAATATTGAGTGAAATGTCAGGACTATAAATAAACACAAATTTCATTTCAATTTAGTTAGTCAAGGGGCTACACTTTCAAGGATTCATCCACTTAGGTGTGCTTACTACTTTTGACATACTCAACGTAAAAAGAAAATGTAGTTGAAGGTAAACTTTTCATTAGAATTGTCAAAGATAAACTCATAACTGCAATTTGCAGCTCCACTCTACCCATCAGAGATCCAAAAGCTGAAATATAATTGAAAACACCCATACTGAAGTAGAGAACATTGATAGTCTCTCCAATCTAACGTTCGTACGTCCTATTCAATGCAGTATTTAAAGCATGTTTGGTATCATGTTCATTTCATAGAACGTGAAGAAGCTATCATGTACATTATGTGATACACTTCATTAAGACTGCTAACATGAAAAGTTAAAACTTGTTTTGTTCCTCTAATCAAACATCTTCCAGTTCTACAAGCAGAATAAGAAATTGCAACAATACAAGATCATTGTTTTAGTACATGAATGCACATGAAGTAGTATTAACACATATATAAATAAACAAAAATGCTAGAAAACTTTGCAACCAGGTAATCTCGAAAAAATGATAAAATCCCAAAACCTGGTTCCCTAGCCTCGCTCATAAATAAAAGATATTACTTTCAGTCATTTCACCACATCAAGGGGAACTAAAACATGATTAAATTTGATAAGGCAGAATCTTTAACTAACACAGTTTTTTGCAGTAACTACATTAATAACAACACTCAATCAAAAGAAATGTTCTGCCCCAATAAATATTCTCTCCAAAGAGATTTAAACAACTTACACAGCCTGTTTGTGAGATGGCTTTCCTCTTTCGACCCCCTTTCTTTCCCTTTGTTGGCTCGAGCTCGGGCTCGGGCTCTTCCTTCTTATTCTCTGTTTCCCTAGAACACATCGAATTAAATTAATAAAAAAAACATTAATTGACTTCATAAACTAGACTCCAAAATGAACAAATGGGTATCTGAAAATTTACAAATGTTATGTCATCCATTTTTTCCAGCAGGAATTGAGTGTACAACTGAGTTTGCGTAAGAAGCTCGTCTTATTTCGAGAAGTGGGTATCGTTCAAAACCACCCCATTCGCGCTCTCTTCCGCCATAACCTCCCCACGAGCTCAGTGTTCTTCCTACAATGATTTGAGAAAAAACAATGATAATGTGAATTAGAGTGGTGACTCAAGTGAAAGATTAAACTAGAACAAAAAATAACCAAAAATATATTAAAAAAAAGAACTAATTCCAAACACAACAAATCTTACATTTCCATGATTCTTCCTAAGATCTAAAAACTCAAAGATATATGCATGCCATGGCTCCAAATACACAACAAATGCACCTAAACATATCATGAACAAAACAAAAGCTAATAAGGCAAACATTGCAAACAAACTGAATTTTACTACATATCAAAAGCAAAGAAAAGCACCACATTATCTTTCCTCTTGCCTCCCCCTTGCTAGATTTCCCCATCTCGGAAGAGAAGCGAAGACGATCGAAACGAAAATAGAGAAAGGGAGCTGCAAGGTGAAAACCCTAGTTTTTCCCCAATTTTCTTCGCCAAATCTGCTCTCCTCACCACTGTGTTTTTCCCCCAATTTTTTTCACCAAAGCGCAGTCTCCTCTCCCATGTCTGCTTTTTCCCCAAATTTTTTCGCCAAAGCGCCAAACAGCTCCCTCCAATTAAAGCGCAAAATTATTTTTTGTAACTACGGTTTTAAACCGTGGGCAGCTATAGCCACAGTTTTAAATCGTTGCAACTTTTTTGGTGTATTGCTTTTAGCCACGGTTTTAAAGCATTGGCCGTTATAGCCACGGTTTTTAGCCGTGTCAATTAAACCAACGGTTTAGAGTCGTGGCCACCTCCCTGTAGCTAAATTGGCCTTTTGGTGTAGTGACACACCCATAAAACTTTGAAGGCATCATGCAAAATCATAGAGAAAATGCAAATGAATTCGCAGTCGCGAATCCATAGGGATCCGGAGCATAAAGTGTCACAAACAGTGATATCCAGCAAATGACTCTTGCCTACACCTAAAAAAGGACATCCTAAGTCAGGTGTCAAATTAGAAGATAGAATATGTTGCACAATAGGATATTCAAAACTAAAATTATCCCTAAAAATAAGGGATCCACATGGGTAGACTCAATCAATGTGAAAGAGATGCAAATAGGTATGTTTATATATATATCGGGTGGTATAGGCTCCTCATAACAAATTGAATTGCATAAAGATGATGAACTAGACAACTCAACAACACCCCGAAACCTGGAATCAACACTACTTATGGCATGTAGTCTCTCATTAGATGTGTCTTTCGATAATGCCCTAACTATTTATTGAACAATGGGGTCATTTGTATCGTGAAAATAGTCGAGGCAGGACTCCAAACAATATTTAGAATCAAACTTCATGTGGGAGTCACTAAGAAGGCATCTGTCAAATGGGTCAACATGAAAATATGGGGAAGGGGATGGGTTAGGAATCAAAGTTGTTTCAATCACATTATCCTCAAAAACATCATCTAACTCAAGTTTCAATGTGCTACCAATTATGAATTGACCCTCTGGGTTTTGAACAGGGTGACTAGGAACTCTTCCTAGCTCTCAGTGAATGCCCGAGTAATATGACTGTTATCTCAAGTCTATTGATGGCTTCAGATTGGTTGAGTCGTGGCTTTTAACTCTAATATAGCCTGAAAATCGTGTTCACGCATTCGTTCTGTGCGCTGCATAAAACAGTAAATCATTTCCTCTAACCTGGTGTGTTGGTTTGTGGAACTTGGTTAAATTGAAGCATAACATGACTAGGGTTTGAGGAGCCTAGGAGAAAAATGTCCCCCTTGTTGTGAGCCATGAGCTTGGGAGAGATTTGGATAATTGCTGAAACCATGGTTGTAATAGTCGGATTGTGGATTATAACTAGGTCGCCAAATAACATTAAAAGAATGGACTTGCTCAGCAAAATATTCAGGATAATCATATTACAAATCACAATCAACTGTGGAATGATTAGGACTCGAACATGCAACTCAAACCTCAGATGAAACTAGGGCTTGGCAATTCAGACCCAAAAATTGGACCGAATCGAAAACCAGACCGATCGGGCCGATTTGGGTCGGTTTTAAATAGTATTTCTAATATTCAGTCCCAAACTTGGACTGGACCAGAATTTTTGGTTCGGGCTGGATCCCAATTCCTAGAGCCCGCCAATTAACGGTCCAGCCCGAACATTTAAAGCCATAAGTAATTACAAAGTCATTTTTAATTCTCTCTCTCCAAACCTTCCGTTTTTCATTAAGATCCCATTTTTACAATATCTTTCTCTCCCTCTCCAACTTGATCTCATCTGTTCTTAAGCATTTGAACAAATAGTTGAAGTTTATCTCAAGTTTCTAGTTCATCTATCTCATGGAGGTGTGGTGTGTGGTTGCTTTCAAATCATAGTGTTCAGCAGATGACAATTATTGAAGATTAGATTCTCAAGTCCTTTCAAGAACCAAAAGGTGGATTTGGATGTTTCGTGTTGTTGAACATCTCTATATATTTTTTCACAAATACTGTTCTCGTCAACTAAAATTTTTCCGTTCTTCTCCTCCATTGAGAGCAAACTTTCTTTTTTGTAGTTGGTATTGGGAGCCAAAAAGGAAGGTGAGAAGAGTGGTTATAAAGGATTAATTCGAATCCACCTTATTCTCCTCCATGGAGACACTCATAGTTGGCAAGATATTGTTGGGGTTTGGGGTGAATTGATTTTCAGAGTTTGGGACAGGGGGGGGGGAGGTTAAGAGTTGATGTTGGTGGTGATGTTGATGTTGTCCTGATGATGATGGTGTCTTGGTGGTGATGTTGATGTTGATGTTGTCATGATGATGGAAAAAGTGATGTGTCATGTTGTGATGATGATTCCTAAGGACAAAAAGGACTCTCCGCCATCCTTGAAATTTGACTGTTGGCTGAAGAAACAACTGGGCTCAACAAAACAAAGTGGATGTGACTGAGACCGGCTTGGACTGTAGTATCGGTTAACCGGCCCATCCGATCCAGTTTTGGTTCCATAAAATTAAAATTTTATAGGCCCGGTCAAGTTTTCGATTTTGGCTGTTTGGGCCAATTAACCGAACCGACCCAACCCTAGATGAAACACTAGTGGGAGGTAGGGGTTGATTCAAATTCATAATTGCATCTATTTTTTGAGCCATAGTCATAAAACTGCTTCTAGCTTCAAGGTAGAAGGGGAGAAGTAACCCCGAAAGGTTTTTCCCTCATCCATCTCCTTAATTTAGGGTTTTATCTTTTAATTTTTTTCTATATGCAAGCCTAACCTCTATATGAACATGATCTAAATCTACAAAAATAAAAACAATGGAACCCTAAACGACACCAAAATGATACGCAAACAATGAATAACAGACGACCTTAGAGTTTTGTTACTAATGCAGGGCTGAATTTCGATTCAATTTACCAAACCGTGCAAGCACACTAATTTCCTATCAATCCGCCACTATAGAATTTCTCTTACCTCTTTTTTTCACTTTCTAGCTCAAAGTGAAGTGCCAATTCAAGAACTATTTTGGATAGGATATGTTCCTTTACATGACTACTTTAAGCTTTCAAACTTCCAAAGAGGGACCCTATGAGCATCAAAATATCCTAGACAATTATCTTGCTATAAATCTTAAATAGTGAAGGCTTAGGTTCATGACCCTAAATAGATGGTAGTTAACCTATCCACGTCGCAGGGCATCAAAGTTGCAAATCAATCCTACACAGTTCAAATTTGCATGCAATACTACCTAAACCTACCAAACACAAGTGATCACAACAGAAACCGCGTGCAGTTGCTATGGGGAGAAGTTACTTCCAGCGTGAACTTCTTTCGGGGTTACATGCAATGTTAGCTAGAAGTCGAGTTGTCGTTGATCAGAAGCATTGTCCACTTAACAGCTCGCCAATTTCTGAGGGTATCCACGCAAATCGCAATCTGAAAAGGAAGATTTACAAGGTATATTTATTTATTTATTTGCTATTTTCCTTTCAATTTGTGTTTCACGACGTCCCCTTTTCACTTCGTTCCCACTTGAGCTCCTACGTGTATGATTGCCTGCAAAACAAATACAAAGATGATTAAACTCAACCTGTAAATAAATAAAACAAATAAGCAAGCGACTCCTAACACCGTTTCTAAGAAGAATTATACCTAATCTATAAACTAGGGGTGGGCACAGGATGGGATGGGATGGGACGAGATGGACCCATCCCGTTCATTCTAGATCGAGACGGAACGAGATGGGAAAGACCCCATCCCGACCTCATCTCATCCCAAACGGGTTCAGGACGGGATGGGATCAGCGTGCTCTATTTGTTGTCAAGTTTTTTGATAATCTAATAGGTATAAAACAATAAATTACTGCTGGAAACATAATATGTTGGTACAATGGTACATATGCTGGAAACATAATCTACTGGATGAGCATAATCAGCTGGAATATAATCTGAGCATAATCTGATTACATAATATGAATATAATCTGATTATATAATCAGAACATAATCCTTCAATATAATCAGATTATATAATCTGAGCTGTAACATATAATCATAATCTACTAGAACATATTCATAATCTCCCTTGTGCTTCGTCACGAACGCCAGCAAGAGATCTCTACAGGAAAATTCAACATACTTGATGCTGCAGCTTTTGTCATGCGGAATATTGAACCCAAAGGCAACATTGACAAGTCGGGAGTGCCCCGAAAGCACTTTAATCCCGACGTCAAGTGTGGAACATGTGACAGGGTAGGTCATACTACTGCTGACTGTCGTTCTCATCTCTCTTGTGATTATTGTGGATTGAAATCTCACACTATTGACAATTGTTGGAAATTTAAGAGAGTCGATCATACTAAACAACGACGTTTTCAAAAAGATCGTCCCAGGGACAATAATGTGTCTACTTCTTCTGATGTGCAGTCATCCAATAATTTTCCATTCACTTTCGAGTAGTGCAAGCAAATCATGGCATTGATCCACAACAAGTCCAAGGCTCACAATATTGATAATGTCATTTCTATTACTGACAGGTAAAGTACTCTCTTTCAAATCTCATGGCTCTTGTTCATCACGGATCCTTGATAGTGGCGCGACTAATCAAATAGTTTATAACCCTCATTTACTCACCTCTTCCAAACCTATCCACAATCGAACCGTTGAGTTTCCTGATGGTACACTTGCTATTGTTACACACATTGGCACCATGACATTCTCTTCTATTTTTACCTTGCATGATGTTCTGTGTGTTCCCTCTTTTAATCTTAATTTAATTTTCATTAGCAAACTCACAAAACATATCCTTTTTCTCACCATTTTTTTCAACAATTATTGTCCGATACAGGACCTTCGTTCGGGGAAAATGATTGGGACGACAACTGAGTTTGATGGTTTGTACTATCTAAACAGCACCACCACAACTTCCACCACTTGTCACATCACTCAAGACAACAACCATGTGTTATGGCACAATCGCCAAGGTCACATTTCAAATAAAAATCTTCATCTCCTTCCTGTGTCTTTTCGTGATGCTAGTACTTGTGTTTCCAATAAATGTGTTATTTGTCCTTTGGCCAAACAAACTAGAAATAAATTTCCTTTATCTCATATTTCGAGTACTGCTTCGTTTTCCTTATTACATGTTCACATTTGGGGAGGATATCACGTTGCTTCCCTTTCTGGAGCGCATTATTTTCTCACCATTGTTGATGATTATAAACGATGTACTTGGATTTATCTCATTAAACACAAGTCTGACACACGCACACTCTTAATTTCTTTCATTAATTATGTTGAAAACCAATTTTCTTCCAAAATTCAAACTATTCGCAGTGATAATGGACTTGAATTTTTTCTCACTGATTTTTATGCTTCAAAAGGCATTACCCATGAAACTTCTTGTGTCTCTACCCTTAACAAAATGGGGTGGCAGAACGCAAATATAGACATCTTTTAAATGTCGCTCGTGCTCTTTTGTTTCAAGCACATCTCCCTAAATATTTTTGGGGAGAAGCAATTCTGACCGCTGCCTATCTTATTAATCGCACACCGTCCTCTGTTCTAAAAAGCAAAATGCCTTTTGAGCTTCTCTTTAACAAACAACCTAACTATTCTCACCTTCGAGTTTTTGGTTGTCTATGTTTCACTTCCACACATGCCCAATGCCCTAGCAAATTTGATGCTCGTTCTAGTCAATGTGTCTTTTTTGGATACCCTCACGGGCAAAAAGGATACAAAGTGTATGATCTCACTCACAAACAGATCATTGTTTCTCATGATGTCATCTACTTTTCCTTATTTTCTGACAAAATGCACCAACACCTCACTGACCGATCTGACACACTTCCCCGACCGGCCACTCATGTTCCACTTTTTGATCCTCCAACAGTGCCTTTCTCTAACCAGTTGGACCACTCCCACCGACCGGTCGCCCAATCCGATATCACAGTCACCGCTCGAGCGGAAACCCAAACCCAAGCGGATCGACCCCATGCCCTTGTTCCACCCTTAGAAGACCCTCCCCTACCACCTCTCCCACCTCGCATCTCCACTCGTGCTACCCATGCACCATCTTATCTTCAACAATATCATCTTGATGCTCAATTGTCTTCCCGGCCGTCTCACTCATCTGCTTCGAACGTTGGGCCTTCTACAGGTATTGTTTACCCCCTTTCTGATTTTCTTTCCTATGACCATTTATCCACCTCTCACAAGGCTTACACCACTTCCCTTTCTTTAGTCAAAGAACCCACTAGTTTTATGCAGGCTATGCAGGATCCAAAGTGCGTCAAGCCATGAGATTGATGCTTTAGAAACCAATAACACTTGGACTCTCCAACCTCTTCCTCCTGGCAAGCATCCGGTTGGTTGTAAATGGGTCTATAAGATCAAACTTAATCCAGATGGTAGTGTTAAGCGCCACAAAACCCGTCTTGTAGCTAAAGGATACAATCAAGTTGAAGGTATTGATTACAAAGAGACATTTGCTCCTGTTGCTAAATTGACTATTGTTCGTATTCTCCTTGCTCTTGCAGCCACACAGAATTGGCATTTATGTCAACAATGTTTTTTTTATGGTGATCTTTTTGAGGATGTGTACATGAGTCTTCCTCCTGGATTCGGCCGAAAGAGGGAGACTCGAGTATGCAAGTTGAACAAGTCCTTATATGGTCTCAAGAAAGCATCAAGACAATGGTTCCTTAAGTTATCCTCTGCTCTCATATCAGCCGGCTACAATCAATCTAAGGTTGATTACTCATTATTCGTCCGATCCAAGGGTAACAGCTTTATTGCGATTCTCGTATATGTTGATGATGTAATATTGGCAGGTAATGATCTCCAATACATTGAAGAAACAAAGAAATTTCTAGTTGCAAAGTTCAAGCTCAAAGATTTAGGAAAACTGAAATATTTCCTTGGCATTGAAGTCGCGAGGTCGTCTAAAGGGATTGCTTTATCTCAATGAAAAATATGCACTTGAAATATTAAAGGAGACAAGATATCTTGGAGCAAAGCCTTCATGTTATCCTATGGATCAAAACTTGGTACTCACACAGGATGATGAAGATTTACTACCAAATCCCGCAACATACCGTAGACTTGTTGGAAGGTTGATATACTTAACGATTACAAGACCAGATTTAGTTTATTCAGTACATGTCCTAAGTCAATTTATGGACAAGCCTAAAATACCACATTTGGATGTTGCACACAGGGTCTTGAGGTATATCAAGGCTTCACCATGACAGAGTATTTTTTTCTATTCCACCAACTCATTACAATTGAAAGCTTATTGTGATGCAGATTGGGCTAGATGTAGAGATACTATGAGATCCATTACAGGTTATTGTGTCATACTTGGCGATATACCAATTTCTTGAAAAGCTAAGAAAAAACTACAGTAGCAAGATCTACAGCTGAAGCAGAATATATGGCCAATGGTCATGGCTTCTACATGTTGTGAGTTAATCTGGTTGAGGTACATTCTTAATGATTTGCACATTAATCACTCTCAGGCAGCTCTCTTGTTTGTGACAACAAGGTTGCACTCCATATTGTATCTAATCCGATTTTTCATGAGCGAACGAAGCATATAGAGATTGATTGTCATTTGATTAGAGAAAACATACAATAGGGCACTATTCAGACTGAGCATGTTGGAACGCTGCATCAACGAGCAGATTTGTTCACTAAAGCTTTGAGCACATATCAATTTGATCATCTTCTTACCAAGTTGGGTATTACAAACATATACTCCAACTTGAGGGGGAGTGTTAAAGAATAAAAGTCTACCTATATTACACAATAGGAAAGTATTACAGAATATAATATGTTAAGGAAGTCAGAATACAATAAGAAGTCTTAGATTTCCTATCTCTACAAGATTAGGTCATAGAATAGAAGTCTTAGGTTTCCTATCCCTACAAGATTAAGCTTGTATTCAATCTATAAATTACAAAAATATTTTCAATAGAATTATTTTCAAATACAAAGTTGGGAAAACACTTACTAGTTGGGACCTGATCACATTCTGTGAACTCTGACACTTCAAGTTTGCTAATCCAAATCACTTGAATTTGTTTGGCTACAATAATAAACAATATATTACCATTTTTTTAAAATAAAACAGCAGGTCAATATATTAGAGACTCACAAAGGATACCGGGTACCTCCTTAATGTTCACATAGAGATACCCAATTAGAAATATCTTTTAAAATACCAGTTATAATCCCCCACAGGCCACAACACAATGACCATTTTGATTTCAGTATAATGTTCAACACTTATTTAAATATAACGCTGAAGATTCTCTTATTCCTTTGACGCCAAATTACCCAAAGAGTAGTTGGAAACCTAAGTCCGATAACCAACACTAAAGTTTCCGGGCATTCCACTAACCCATCCATTGCTACACTCTGTTCCCCAATGGCGTTGCTCCTCTACTCTGGCTAATTAGACTACCCCACACTGATTTTTTTATTAGGCACGCTCGATAAACAAGTGATTGGTTGACTCTTCCTGTGCACCACAAAAGACAGCAATTTGCCAGTGCATGCCACTTTTCATCAAGTTATCAAGTGTTCAGAGTTCTCTCATAAATTATTGGCCACCAAAAAAAGGGTCGTTGGGGATGCCTGCGAAGTGGAGAAGATTTGACTATTACCATTGTCACATGGACTAATGTTATTAGTAGCAACAATGAACTTGTAAGTTGCCTTGACTCAGAAAATCTTAGTTTTGCTATCCCAAATCCACTTGTCTTCGTCAGAGTTCATCACCATCAAACTTAGCACTTTAGCCGATGCTGCTGCATCAGAGAAGCAACCTTCTGGATTCTCAATCATTAAAATGTATTTTAATTTATTCCAACGTAATTTTCCACCCAACACCCTAAAAGACTCGCACAAAAAAAATTGAAGGGCTATTCTTTCTTTTCAAAATTCTTGACAAAAATACGTTTAGCAATATTTTCTTTTTACTTGTAATGTCTTAATTCAAAATTAATAAAGAAACAATAGTATGAAATTATTTTGAACTTACAGTGTTGATGAGATCCATTGGTGTAGGAAGAACAAAACCAGCATGATAATAATCAATTCCCAAACCACCACTAATATTTAAATATTTGATCTCAAAGCCTTCAGCGCGAATCTAGTCAATATAGTTCACCATGAGGCTGGCAGCATCCCTGAACAAGAACACCAATTTCTATACCAAGGAATAATGTTGTAACGCTCGTGATAGTCCAAAGCAAGAAATCTTTCTTGTTTACTCGCCACAAGAAGATAGCCTCATCATAATCAACCTGAATATAAAAGTTATATTATGAAAGTGTGAAATCGTACCAATTATAGGTCTAAAGTTACATTTGATATGAACCTTCAGAACTTCATCATGCTCACCAAACCCAGTACAGCAGAAATCACGATGGCAACCAACGCATACTGAAAAATACACAATATAACACTTAAATAAATAACAATCAATTTAAACATCTATACTCTTGTTTTACAAGAGAAAGCATCCAATTGTCTCAGAGCCATATCAATGATCTTGATAGGCTGGCACCATGACAAACCAAGGATTTTACAATCTAAAGTTCATACAGGTATAGGACTTTCATCAGTTCCTTCACATAAGAGGTGGCCAGGTGGGTCATGGATGAACCAGATTGCAACTAAGGATATGCCAGCTAGATGAGAGATATATGAGCATGAGACTTGCATGGGTTGTGGCCTTGAGGTTGGATCAAAAGGCATCTTCTTGAGTGGTCACCTTGCCCTCAAAGTTTCAAATTACTTCCCACGGTTTCAGTAAGTGTCGATGACGTCAGTGAGGGATGTTCTGATATCTTGGAAACCCAAGGCTTGGGAAAGGAAGTAAGAAAGCTCTCATAGTCCCGCACTCACTATTCCATTCATGGACCTTAAGGATTTTTTAGGATCAATAGAAATTTGAAGAGTGGGGCTACAAAGGAAGCCTGAGTTTTGATATGTTCTATTTTCAATAACAATTGAACAATCTTTTTTGTTGGCTTTAATATAAGAGACATGATTCTTTGGACAGCCAAAGCAGGATTCAATTGCAGTAAATTGCTGGTTCCAATCCTATATGTTAGTAGAGTCATTTTATTATGAATAAAATGTTGATTGTGATATTATACCTGAGGTATTTCTCTAAATAATGGTGTCATGAACAAAAAAGCACATCCCATTATGATTCCCATAGTAAGTCCAGATAAGCCAGTTTTCGCATCACTTTCATGATTTACAGCTGATCTAGAGAAGGAACCTACGAATGATTAAAAGTATCTGTCTTTCAGAAGCACACTCATTAAGTCATTCAAAATGCAAAGTTCCACAAAATAACATTAATGTGAGGACAGAATGTGATGAAGCGCCAACAAGATATGCTTGCAATAAAAGATCTAATGAAAATTGCACCTGTTGTAGGGTAAGCAGAGAAGAATGAACCACATATGTTTGCAACGCCAAGACCAAATAACTGGAGCAAAAAATAAGCATCAGAATCTTCTCGTAGCGGCATGGAATCGTTTGTTGAGCCCATAGCTCAAGTGATTGAGGTGTTGCATCCTATCATACCAGTATCGATCCTAGTGCAGCACTCGTGCAAAACGAAAAATAAAAGTTGACTTATTGCATATTCACTGGTATAGGTATATCATGATAAGGTAATTGTGGAAACACTTTCTTTTCTATCAACTCCCATTTTAATTAATAAAACTATTATAAAAGGTAAACAGCCATCACAAAACCGATATGAACTGTAAAACGTCCATAATTCTTCATCACAATTCTTTCTTTTTTCATCCTGCATTTGACTGTCATTAATTGGCTTAATGGTTTCCCACTATTGTTCAACTGAAACTGTTTTTACTATTTTTCGATAACTGCTTGGTCAAGTTCTTGGCATACTTCTATGATTTTTCATCTCATGTTGAATTTTCTAAACGCCCTTTAGACTAAACTCTATTCACATATAACCAAATAAGAACATTGCCCTACCCATCAATGACTTCTCTTGAAACCAAGAAAATCAAGACCAGACAAAAAAAATCGCAAATGAGTTCATGTTGCAAAACATACCAGGTAGAACATCATCAAAAGAAGTGAAATTCCCTGAATTAACACCACACCGAGATTCCAACTGAGACTGAGCCTCGGATATCAAGTATGAAAAATCTGCCCCTTTGCTCTTCGGATGAACCACGTCAGCAGCTTGACCTTTGGGCTCAACTGACGAACTCTCTGAAGTTGTATCAAATTCATCCTCATAACGATCCCAATCGGACGGAAGCATAGATGAAGAACATAGAAATTGAGGCGGTTTCTCCTGGTTTTGCTTTCCCGGTGGGTTCTTTGAATTTGGATCTGAAGAAACTGCAATTGGTTGGGATTTTGGTTTCTGATGTGGGTGAGTTCTTTAATGTTGGTTCGAATGAGCCCTCTTTGATCTGGCCAGATATTTTGTGTCCATTGAGAGTAAGGATAAGCTCTTTGAAGGGGTTTTGATTGATTGGTCAGCAAACTTGTGAGATTGAATCAAAGAAAGATTAGAGATATCAATTCTGAATTCAGAAAACGATCTGAGTAGGTAGACCATAAAGAAGAAGAGAGGACTGACCTTGATTGATTGTGCAACCTAGACCATAAAAAATGAGAATACCCAAATTGTTTGGAGTCGCTTCAATGGCGATTTCGAGTTGAGAAGCCAAATTGGTAGAGAAGAAGAGATGGTGAGAGGAAGAGATGGGGAGAGGAAACCTAAGGGTGTGTTTGGTTGCACGGAATCCTATGTCATAAGAATTTATGAGGGGACTATATTTTAGGCTAAATTGATGTATCATTTCACATCCACCATTTGGTTTTGTGATCAATGGTGGGAATGAAAGTTCCATGAATCCTTGATCCCTATGTTCATGGGACTTCCATTCCCACCATTGATCACAAAATCAAATGGTGGTTAAATGGTAGATATGGAGTGATATATCAATTTAGGCTAAAATGTAGGGGTCCCCTCATGAATTTCCATGGCATAGGATTCCATGCAACCAAACACACCCTAACTTTTCAACTTTGCAAATGGAGAAAGGAAGAGATGAGAACAATAGATGAAGAGGCACTGAAGGAAGTACGGGTGGATTAAGTCTCTTTTACTGAAGGAAGTACGGGATGAAGAGGGATTCAATTTTTTTCATCAACGGGAATTCGAAGGTTTGTTTTTGTTTTTTACCGGCACTTTACAAATAAAACGTCGTTATTAAGTAAGGTTGTACCGGAGCTTTATAATAAAACGCCGGGTTTTTTGTATAAAACGTTGTTATTGAGCAAGGTTTTACCGGCGCTTTACAGTTCAAATGCCGTTATTGCTTAAGACTCACTTTTTTCACAGCGGTTTTTTTGTTCTTTACCGGCACTTTATAGTACAAATGTCGTTATTGCTTAAGACTTAATTTTTGTCATCCGCGGGAATCGTTTGTGGGTTTTTTTTTGTTTTTTACCAGCACTTTATAAGAAAAATGTCGTTATTGAGTAAGGTTTTACCGGCACTTTATAGTACAAACACCATTATTAATTAAGTTTTACCGGTGTTCTTTGATAATGTCGTTATAATGTTTAACAAAGTGGCGTTTTGAATTAAAGCGGCGATAATGTTATGTATCGATGGCCTTTTTTCCATTTTAGACTTCCTTTTTTGTAGTGATTGGAGCATGTAATGTAAACAACATTCATCATTTTGGAACACACGGTGTTCCATGTGTAAAATAAGCCACACTCTAGTAGTTGCAAACATACAATTAGTAAATGATACTTATTTCTTGTATATGAAAGGTTAAAGATATTAATTTATAATTTGATAGAATTAAACTTGCAAAATAAATTAAATCGAAAATAATTTAATAATTAAATAAAATAAATTGAGAATAAACGAATTAAATGTATAAACAAAATAAACTTAAAACAAACTCTAAACCTAATAGAAAGTAATGTCCTAATTAAACTAGTACTAAATAAATTCTATTACACTATAACTAAGAAATATTATTCCTAAAAGAAACCCGATCACATCAACATCCTCGAGTTGAAGAAGTTTGTCATCAAGCTTGAAGCCGAAGATGTTCAAAAAAGACAAACAACCACTGAAAAACACACGTTGAGATGACTTAGTAGAAGCCAACATCTAACATTTCGTTTATAGTTGCTCTGAACCCAAACACATAAAGTCAAAGTAAGCTACCAAATACAAAGTTCAAGAAGAGTTCGCAGTCAAAGGAGATCCAATTCAAAATTTTAATGTGTGGGTTCGCCACTTTCTAAAAAATTAGTGGTAAATAACTTGATCATAAGAAGTACTTGCATCATAGACTTATGGTGTTACAAGTTCATTGATTCGGCTGCAAATATCTCGATCTGTAACATCTGGTTCTACTAAATGGCTACTGGGGTGACCCCAAACATTCATCTTCTCCACGATGAACCTTCTACTTCTTCATCACTGTTCCACAGAGAGAATTCTAGAGGGAATTGTTGGGGCGAACATGGTGGTGATTCGGGCGAGAAATACATGGCTGAAGGAGCGGCGAGGGTAATGGCAGGGGTGAGGGAGGATCGAGCAGTCTGCCCGATCAACTGGAGGGGTGATAGGGGCTTGTCAATTGACTTGGGAAGGGTTCTTGTCGATCGACTAGACTTTCACAGCATGGAGGAGTGGTTGTCATGAACGACGTGGCTTGTGATTCGGCTGCAATTGGGCGATGGGGGCTGGTGGTGCAATAGATGGAGGCTCTGTGGGGGTCGATCGAACAAGGGGAAGGTGGACGATCGATTGGAGGGGACATGGGTTGGGAAGGAGGGGTTTTGTCGGTTGCAGGTGTTGTCGACGGTTGATCGACTGTGGTCTGGTTAGTAGAGGGTGTTGTATTAAATCATACGCTTAAGACTCTAGTTGATTCAATGGAAATAAGAAGAACAGAAACATACCGGATCGATCCATAGCGATTTCCCCGTTGATTGTGATGAGTTTGGATTGTTTGGATCTTCCGATTGATTCAAGCGTTTTCCCTTAGATCTCTGTTGAGAGGATACAGAAAATAATTCCAAAGTTTTGTTCTTTCTACGCATACGCTCAATCGGGGACCCATCCTATTTATAATGTCCATAAGTCACAACCCTTCAAATTACGGGCTGTGAATTTCCAATTCTGCCCCTCATTGAATTAGAAATTACATCCTTATTTACACCATGTTATTTATTAATACCTTATAGTCCAATACCCCTATTAGATCACATATATTTAAATGGACTATACTTTAAGATAGCAATACACGTTATATTACATATGTGTGCCCACATTATTGGATTTGTCCAACAATCTCCCACTTGGGCCACATATGTTACCGTTAATGTGTATAACCGTATGAGCTCAAAACTTGCTATCACAAGTAAAGGTATTTCGAAACAATCTCGTCCGTTGACTATATTGATATAGGATTAAAGCGATTTGCGTCACAAGTAGCGTAACGAAATCCATCAATAGTCACATATACCAATATAATCAAATGACATAGATCAAACATGGATGTAGAGCATGGAAATTACATGTGATGTGATCCAAACATGTCTATTTCCAACCGGTCCAACTTTAATCTTTAATGAGATCAAACATATAATAAACAGACAATTGACTGAAGACTTTATTTCTGCAGAAAATACTAAATTACACCAATGTGTCCAAAAATTCATCATAGAACAACAAAACTCCCACTAAACCATGATATCCTCATGTGACATAACACCCATATGAGCGGTGTGCTCATGAAAGACCTTGGGTGGTAATCCCTTAGTAAGCGGATCCGCAATCATTACCTTTTGAGTCCTTCTTGGTTTTGAATATCCATTTACAACCAATAGGCTTTGTATTTTCAGGTAATGGGACAAGATCCCAAACTTGATTGTCTTGCATAGACTTGTACTCCTCATTCATAGCATCTATCCACTTTTGAGAGTTAGAATCCTGCATGGCTTGATGGAAGTTGATTGGATCATTTTCCACCAATCCATCATTTTCCTCATGTTCTTCGAGAAATACCATATAATCATCCGGAATTGCTCTTCTCTTTTCTCTCGTGGATCTCCTTAATGGCATTTGATCTTGAGGTTGTTGAGTTTGTTCTTCTGGAATATTTAATTCAATTGGAGCAGGGAGTAGTTCAACATTGTCCTGTTGAGGTTCCAGATCTGCTTCTTGATCAATGACAGGTAGTGGAACATGTACATTGTCAACAACAGTAGTAGGAGTCGAAATTGATTCCTCCTCAAAGACAATGTCTCGTACCTGATTTCTCCCCCCAAACTCGACATCCTCAAAAAATGTTGCTGTCCCCGTTTCAAAAATGGACTTAATAGTGGGATTATAGAACTTGTAGCCCCTAGATCGCTCAGAGTAGCCAATGAAGTAGCTGCTCACTGTTTTGGAGTCCAATTTCTTTTCATTCGGCCGATAAGGCCTTGCTTCAGCTGGACATCCCCAAATGTGAAAATGCTTTAGACTAGGTTTTCTACCTGTCCAAAGTTCATAAGGTGTTTTGGCAGCCGCTTTAGTTGGTACTCTATTAAGGATGTAAGCTGCAGTCTTTAGTGCTTCTCCCCAGAGTGATTCAGGTAATGTAGAATGACTGATCATACTCCTTACCATGTCCTTAAGAGTTCGGTTTCGTCTTTCAGCTACACCATTCATGCTAGGTGATCCCGGCATGGTGTACTGTGGGACGATTCCACATTCCTCTAGGAATTTAGCAAATGGTCCTGGACGTTGTTCACCGGAACCGTCATATCTGCCGTAATACTCACCACCACGGTCAGACCTGACACTTTTAATTCGTTTGTTGAGTTGGTTCTCAACCTCAGCTTTGAAAGCTTTGAACATATCCAGTGACTCAGATTTCTCATAAATGAGATATAGGTACCCATAGCGTGAGTAATCGTCTATGAATGATATAAAATATTGTTGACCATTCCAAGAAGCCGAAGGGAATGGTCCACAAATATCTGTGTGGATCAATTCTAAGACGTCTGAAGTTCTGTTTGCACCTAATCTCTTTTGTTTGGTCTGTTTTCCCTTGATGCACTCAATACAGACATCAAAGTCTGAAAAATCAAGAGAATCTATTATGCCATCTGACACAAGTCTCTCCATTCTCGTTTTCGAGATATGTCCTAAACGTTTGTGCCATAGTTTTGATGAATTTCCTTCATTTAGCTTACGCTTAGTACCACGTGATTCCACATGCAAGGTTACATTATATGAGGCAATAGTATCAAGAAGATATAGGTTATCAAATGTGCTTAATGAACCAGTACCAATAATATTGGAATTTAATGAAAGACTAAATTGATTATTTCCAAATGAACAACAATATCCAAATTTGTCCAACAAGGAAATAGAAACCAAATTCCGTCTAAATGACGGTACTACAAAAGTGTCTTTCAGTTCCAAATAACAACCAGTCCCTAAGAGTAACCTAAAGTTTCCTATTGCTTCCACTTCTACCGATTTTCCATCGCCCACGAAGATGCGTCTTTCAGCATCACTTGGCTTTCGGTAGCTCAGACAACCCTGCATAGAAACACTTATGTGAGTAGTAGCACCAGAATCTAACCACCAAGTGTTTCGAGGTACTGAAGCTAAGTTAACCTCAGAACAGACCAAAGCAAGAAACATACCCTTTTTAGCACGCCAAGCGTGATACTTGGTACATTCCTTCTTTACATGTCCAGGTTTCTTACAAAAGAAACAACCCTCATTTCCTTTCTGTTTCTTTTGTGCTGGACCCTTAGCAGCTTCATAATCCTTCTTTCGTTTTGTGCCCTTATCTTTAGAGGTGCTTGCAAAATGAACACTTTCTGTTCTGTCTTGCTTCAACCTGTCTTCCTCTTGTACACAGTAAGAAATGAGCTCATTAAGAGTCCATTTCTCCTTCTGACAGTTGTAAATGACCTTAAACTGACTGTACTGTGGAGGAAGTGATATTAAAACTAAATGCACGAGTAAGTCCTCAGACAACTCAAGCTTCAGTGCTTTAAGTTTTGAAGCAAGATGAGACATCTCCATGATGTACTCTCTAATGTTTCCTTTGCCTTTATACTTTAATGAAATCAAGCTAGCTAAAAGTGTGCTTGTTTCAGCCTTATCGTTTTTAGCAAAACGCTTTTCAAGTTCAGTAAGGAACTCACTGGCATTGGTCACCCCTGCGAATATTGCACCCCTAAAGGCTTCTGGAATACCTCGCTTTATGAGCATGAGACTCATGCGATTGGAGCGTTCCCACTTCTCGAAGTATTTCCTGGCATCAGGAGTACTTACATCTGTAAGAGGAGCGGGTTGCTCAATCCTTAAGGCAAGATCCAGATCCATACATCCAAGAACGATTAACACGTTCTCTTTCCAGTCCTTGAAGTTTGTCCCATTAAGCATGGGAATATTATTTACACCAGCAGATATACTAGTAGCAGACATATTAGCTGTACAGAGAATAAATTACATAAATAACATATTCACGTCATTATTCAATTGCATAAACTTTTAAATTCATACAATAGGTAAATAAAAAACCCACATTAAGATACCTAACACAGGATTGTTATTTAGTCTTTGGACAGAAATATCAATCTGTAAGTGGTACTCTTCGTACAAAATGAAACCGGCCTAATATTATGCCTTTTCTTTGGACTGACATAATAAAAGCATGGTAAAGTAAACTTTATCACATATTTAAGACTAGGGACTATCCGGTCAAAACAATCTTCCTTTGGGCCGATTGTTTCACATGGAAGTAGCATGCTCACTTATTTAAAATCAACCAATATTTTCTAATAGTGGTTGCTTTGGCAACATATTAGTTAAATGATGTAAATTTTAAATAAGGAACACAATAGTGATACATGAAACCAAAATTATATTCTATGTATAAATAAAATATAGCCATTAATACAATTAAAACATGGGTCTAAATAAAATATAGCCACATTACATAGGTCCCAACACTTTAAAACAATATTACCAACAGCAACAGGCCCAATAGTCAAAGTAAAATGTACTAACAGACTCAATTATTAATAACAGCAACAGGCCCAATAGTCAAAGTAAAATGTACTAACAGACCCAATTATTAATAACAGCAACAGGCCCAATAGGTGAACAGTCACAAGGCCCGTGAACAGTCACTATACAAGCCCAACATTCGCCAGGCCCAACAGTGAATAGTTGCGGTCAATGGTGAACAGTCGCGGTCAATGTGAACAGTAACGGTCAATGTGAACAGTAATTTTTTTTTAAAAAAAATTGCATAATCGTAGATACTGTTCACTGTAACAGTGAAATCGTTTTTTTTACTATTCACTGTTCGCCGTTTACTATTCACTGTAACACGTATCACTGTTCACCGTAACGGTGTCACTGTTCACCGTAACGTTGTCACTGTTCACGAAATAGCCAACCCTGTTCACGAAATCGTAAACACTGTTCACTGTAACAGTAAAACCGGATTTTTTTTTTTTTTTTTTTTTTTTTTTTTTTTTTTTTTAATACATCTATTTTACCTTGATCCAAATTGTAATCTATTTCAATAGGAAATACAATTACACTCACAATGAAACAGTGAATACAATTGTCATGAATACATATCACTGTAGGTCCAGATCATGCTATATCAATCACTGTATTAATACATAATCCATAATCACTGTATTCATGCTATTCATATGAATCTATAATCATGTCTTTATAATCATATCCAAATACATAAACTATATGAATCTATAATCATAAATAACATATAGTATTCAATTGCCTTGATATTATATGAATGTATATATATCACTGTATGAATCTATATATCACTGTATGAAACAAATAATCACTGTATGTTTTCCTTTATAATTTCACATGAAATCAACAAGAGTTGCTCTGATACCAATTGTTGTATTAAATCATACGCTTAAGACTCTAGTTGATTCAATGGAAATAAGAAGAACAGAAACATACCGGATCGATCCATAGCGATTTCCCCGTTGATTGTGATGAGTTTGGATTGTTTGGATCTTCCGATTGATTCAAGCGTTTTCCCTTAGATCTCTGTTGAGAGGATACAGAAAATAATTCCAAAGTTTTGTTCTTTCTACGCATACGCTCAATCGGGGACCCATCCTATTTATAATGTCCATAAGTCACAACCCTTCAAATTACGGGCTGTGAATTTCCAATTCTGCCCCTCATTGAATTAGAAATTACATCCTTATTTACACCATGTTATTTATTAATACCTTATAGTCCAATACCCCTATTAGATCACATATATTTAAATGGACTATACTTTAAGATAGCAATACACGTTATATTACATATGTGTGCCCACATTATTGGATTTGTCCAACAGAGGGTAGGTTGCCGATTGATGCAGAGGGACGGGCAGGTTGTTGAACCAACAATGGAATTGATTGGGTGGTTTGATTGGAAATAGGGGATGGGCTTGCAGAGGCTGCCTGGGAGTGACCGTTTCGATCTGTGGAAGGAGCATGGAGGTCAGTGATGGATGGCACTAGAACTGAAATACTGTGTTCGGCTGGAACACGGGTTTTGTTTTCCACGATCGACTGTGATCCTCTGATGCATCGCCAGCAACTATACAAGCATCCGTTCCATCCTAGTTGTTGCCCTTCTCATCTCAATAATTTTTTCCATATACGCTTTGATCGATAATGGGAATAGTTTGGTTGTGATATCAATAGATAGGATTGAACTTGTAAAATAAACTAAACTGAAAAAATGAAATAATTGAATAATAAATTGATGATAAGCAAAATAAAATGATAAATAAATTAAATTTGTTTTTATCAGTTAACTAACTAACAATGATATTTATAACCATTGACTGTGATTAATATTTTTTTATTAATTTTGATTTCCTGATTTTAAGAAATATTTTAGTTTGTAAAGAAAAAGCATAAAATTTTAAAAATACATTTTTTTTTTTTTTAAGGATATATGAAATATATAACTGGGCTGATCAGGCTAATGATTTTCTCCCAACACAGCCAAACTACAAGTAGGTTGTATAGTTATTCATCTCATTCTTTACTTGGTCATATTTGTCTGCAATCAGAATTCAACACAAATACGATTTTTCTTTGGCAAATCTGCAATTTCTCCATTACAGTCTAAATTCTTCGAATCCTAGCGCCTCCTTTGTTTTTCAGAAAACAAAGTTCATCCGACGGATTTGGTGAAATTTCTCTTATTTACTCCAGGAGACCCACATGAAATCAGACATTAATTTCTCTATTCTTGCTGCCATGTACATGGATTGTGCATAGGGAAAGAAGACAAATAGGAATGCTACTGAGAGGAATGGATTAACACCACGACCTGCTTTGTGGAGGAATTTAGTCTTCCAAGTTGATGGACAATTCTTCATTCTTTTTAAAGCTTATTCCACAGAAATTTGGAGTTATATCGGCCCCCACGAGATGCCTGCTACTTACTAGGCATGAGCTGAGTTTCACACCCTCAATATCTGAAAGAAGATTGAGATATTAGAAATGTCACTACAAAGAACAAACATTATATATTGAAACTAATTTGCAAACCTGAAATTGAATCAAACCTTAAAGAAAACAATCAATAGCGATGGGTTGATCCACATTAGCTATCACAAGAGAATCATATTGTTTGAGTACTGGATATTCAAGATTGGTGCACTGTTCTGATTAACTCTAAAGTCATTGATCTGATCTGCTCTTTTCACGAGCCTGTTGACTAAGGGCAAAAGCAAGGGAGAGATAACCTATCTCCTTGCATTAAGCCCTGAAGGAGCCTTCCACACTTCCATCATCCTTGACAGAATTGGCTGTGCACCTACAAGTCCTCATCCATCTAATCCATTTGCTAGAAAACCCAACTTTGGAGGAATGAAATCGACATATAACCACAAAACATTATCAAAGGCTTTTAAAATGTCTAGCTCTAGAACCAACCTTGGACAATTCGAGTGACACCTTGAATCCACAAGCTCATTAGCTACAACAAGGCTGTCAATGATCTGTCTCCCTAAGATTGAGGCACTTTAGAAAGACAAGACTATTTGTGCATGACCATTGTCATATGAGAGGATATGATTTTAGCAATCAATTTATAGACCCCATTGAGCAGACCTATAGGTTTGAAATCAGAGATGGATTGTCCACAGTTTTTTTTGGGAATCAAAGAGATAATGGTTGTTTTCGCCTTTCAGTCTAAGAGATAATTCCTGTTGAAGTCCATCATTCCCATGAATTCTCCCTTGGTAATTGGCCTCACTTTAAGGTAGTATAAGACTGTAAAACCATCCATCCCTTTGCCTCATCTTTCCCTGAGTCTGCAGAGCTCTTAGAATATCAACTTTCACAATATCAGCATCCAACAACTTAAATTGTTACCTCCTCATTAGTTAGAAGTGTGTCAATGGTGTTGAAGAACCTTCCCTTATTGGTTACTTTGTGATAGAACTTGAACATTAATCTCACAGAATGCCTTTATGAATTTCGAAAGTTCTTCATTTATCCCTGTTGATTATAAGTAATAATTCATATTATACCAACATTCATGTTCATCATCCATTCCTTATATTAATTTTGTTAGCTATTTTGAAAATTTAAAAGAAATATCATGCTCATATTTGATATACATTCATGAGGAAGTTCATCTCTAAGGCAGGTAGAGTTACAGTCATTAAAAGTAAATTGCCAAGCATTCCAGTTTTCATGATGACGTCTACCACACCCATGCTGTTGCCAGTGACATTGAATTCCTGTCGGGTACTGATGGCGCTTCCAAGAGGTTTCACCTTGTAAATGGCCAGATGTTTGCAAACCAAAGGAAGAGGGTGGACTAGGAATAAGGAGTCTGAAACAATTTAATAAAGATCTGATGTCTTAATAGCTGTGGAGATTTGGAAAAGAAAAGGGAATTCTCTGGAAAACAATAATCACAGAAAAATATGGCATGCACGATATGGGTAGCACAAAAAAGTCAGTACATTGCCTTACGGGTGTGCTTGGTGGAGATCAATCATAAACTTGCAACATAGTTTTCATCAGAACATTTTATCTGTGGTGGGGAAGGGAATAAAATCAGTTTAGGATGTGTGGTGTGATAATTAAAAAAAAAAACGCTAAAGATACTTTTAATACCATATATAAGCTCTCCCTAGGGATTTTAATGCCTATTGCTCAAGCCCACCACGTCACTTTTGGAGAAAATGCAAATTGGAACCTCAAACTAAGAAGAGGAACTAGAGATAATGAACTACCTTGTTTGCTCAAGTTAATTGAGCTTCTTCATAGTGTGGAAATTAGTAAGGACTCCTGGAAATGGAAGGATAAATATGTCTTCAGTGTCATTTTAACATTTACATAGCAAAGTTGGCAGTTCAAACCAAGGCTCCCTTCATTCTATGTTTGACCATTACATTTTCTGGATGATGGAGATTCCTCCCAGGTGTCAATTTCTTCATATGGATGCTAGCCCATGGAAAAAATTCTAACAGTGGATGCTTTGTAAAAGAAGGGGGGGGGGGGTCATAATCACTAACAGGTTCAATCTTAGTGAGGCTGAAGAAAATTCAATTAATTGCTTGTTCTCTACATGTTCTTTTTCTAGACAAATATGGAATCTCGTTGGGCAGGAATCAATTGCTCCCATCCCTTTTGGTTCTTGCTTTCTTATGGGTTGAGAAGTGGAAGGAGGACGGTTGTTCTATGAAGGCAGGATGGTTATGGATTAGAGTACTGGGCTTGGTTGAATTGAAAAAGAAAGAAATAACAATAACAAGATTTTAAAGAAGTGAAAAAGACACAAAAATCATGGTCAAGGAGATCAAGTCTATGGAATGTCACAAAAGGGTGCACCACGAAATATTAAAGAAACATGGTTATCTTCAACGTCAATGGTATTTTTTTTTAAATGTCAATGTATGTCATTTATTTCCCATATTTCTTACATGATAACCTGGCAACCATTACATCTCCATAGGCTAAGTGTCCTTCCGAAATATCACTCTATTCCACCTCATTGGGATTTGGAGTGTCACAAAAGGGTGCACCATAGAATATTAAAGAAACATGGTTATCTTCAACGAGTGGGCTTGGGTTTTTTTTTTTTAATTTCAATGTATATCATCTATTTCCCATATTTCTTACATGATATCATTAAGGGTTTCAGACTTCATCTTACACCAGACATTGAATGAATCTACCGTTGAGATTTGGTTTGGCATTTGGCATGGACAGATGATAGAGAAGCATTGAAGGATTCAAAGATTTTCTGTTGTGTTACATGCAAAGAAGTTTCCATTGATTGAGTTGACATTTCTTATGTGCAGCTTTTTGCTTTCTATACTATCCTGAACAGAAGCTGAAATGATAGTTGTGTTTCTTATGTCTCAATAAAATTTGGTTATAGCTTATGTAACATACCATGAAATTGCAGAGTCAGAGAAAGCTACGACTACTTATGATTGTTTCAGGGTACTATGATCTGCAGAAGAATTTCAAGGTGATGGTTAAGCTTTAGTAGCCTCTTTCATCGTAAACAATCTTACAGCTCCAATGGGTGATATATAAGTATCTGTTAGGTAAGGTTACATGGAATATGTCGTAACTGCTGTAAAAATTCAAATTAAAAGATAGGAACGAAGGTACCAATTGTTCTTGGGTTGAGTCGCGGACTAGGTCGTTCTCTTTAAGACGTTTCGCGGCTCTGCCCAAAAGTGTGCAAGCAATCTAGTAGCCCCATCGTCCCCAGGATAAAACAACCCATAATCTTATCTGTCTTGTTCAAACAATTGCAATGTTGATGAACAGAATACTATTCACCCTTAATCTCTTGTTTGCTCGAAATCACCAATACAAATCATATAAATCAACAAAACGAAAAACACTTCTTTGATTGAAATACCAAACGAAAAAACTGATTGCAAACAAGAAAAAGTATTGTTTTCTCTTACTGCAAAATGCTTTGTTTTTTTTCTTGTATTTTTAAACTCTGAAATTGTATTGTATTTATAGGGAGAAAATCGTACAGTTGAAATACAAAATATAAGGTAGATTCATTGACATAAATCGTGTAGAGAACGCAATTCAAAACGTGGAAAATGTGGAGAAAAATCTCAGCGCAACTCATGGCAAACGTGTGATTTAGAAAGACTTCTAGATACATGGACAGAATCCCGTCTAGATTCAGTCCCTCTTCAGAAATTCAAAATTTATTTTCATTTAAATAAATTTTCAGCAAAAAGAATGGGTTGCTCTCTAAATGACCCGACCCGATCGGACGGACGGAAGGACGGCGGCAGGCGCGAGAGTCTATCTCTCCTCTCCTAACAAAAGTGGTACCCCCAAGGGGTCTAAACCCAAGTCCAAACAATCTCCTTATAAACTCTACCACAATGAGTTGTATAGAAGATGTGGGACTAAAATTAGAGAGAGATCCAGAGATCGAAACCTCATACACACCAATTTTCTTTATTTTAAAAGCCATATTTCCAACAATCCCCCACTTGGATTTAAAAAAAAAATTTCATCGGGTAATCTAAAAAATATAAGATTGTGCATAAACAAAAGTGTCTTTCGACTTGAACTCTTGCGTAGTGTTCATACTTAGATTATACTAGAGTAACTCGTAGTTTTGAACTCTATCTCTAACAGACATTACACACATAACCCTTACCAGGGTGAAGTCTAAAAAGCCCGTGCCTTACGGCCATGCATGTATATCCCAGTATAGTGAAGGCTCTAGGAATTTTACCCACAAATTCCATAGGAAGCGGCCAAACTTTCACAATCACTTAGGTGAGTCTATCAAGAGTACTCTTGTAGCTAGGTACTCCACTCCACATAGAGTATAGATCTCATTAAGAGTTTTTAACTCATCCTACTATCGCTTCAGGAACTCATGTTTTAATCTAGGAATGAGATTGTTATTTTGTCAGCATGATTCACTTCATATCATTCACGACTTGTTATTACCCATTGAACCTATTTCTTGGGATCTTCAGTCTATAGGTTGGGTTACCATCATGAATAACTCATCAATCTAAGGGCATTAGTCTCATTCCTTTCGAGGTTTTGAAAACCTTCTATCTAGGTAATCCTTTCGTCAAAGGATCAGCCAAGTTCACATCAATTCGTACATGATCCACTCTCACAACACCAGTAGACAGAAACTTTCTAACTGTACTGTGCTTACGACGTATTTGTCGTTTCTTGCCGTTATAATAACGATTCTGTATTTTTGCAATAGCCGCGGTACTATCGCAATGGATCAAGACAGCTGGAATCGGTCTTTCCCATAAAGGGATCTCTGCTAGCAGGTTTCTTAGCCAACCTGCTTCTTCACTAGCCGTGGCTAGTGCTATCATCTCTGACTCCATCGTGGACTGTGCCAGAATGGTCGGTTTCTTTGATTTTCAAGAAACAGCTCCACCAGCTATACTGAAAATATAGCCACTAGTGGCTTTGGAATCATTTGAAAGGGTGTTCCAATCAGCATCGATATATCCTCTAAGGACAGCAGGAAACTTCTGATAATGTAATCCGGGTAACAGGAGAATATGTATCAAAGAAGTCAACATTTTCTCTCTGTCTAAACCCTTTGGCTACGAGACGAGCCTTGAACTTATCAACATTACCATCAGGTTTCAATTTCTTTTTAAATACCCATTTACATCCTATTGTCTTGCAACCTGATGCAAATCGACTAAATGCCAGGTTCTATTAGACTCAAGAGAGTACATTTCATCATCAATAGCCTCTTCCTAAAAATTGGCATCTATAGAGGATAGGGCTTATTGAAAGCTAAGGGGATCCTCCTCGACTGAAAAGATATAGTAATCGGGGCCAAATTTTTTAGAAGTTCATTTCCGTTTACTTTTCCTAGGCTCAGATTCTGTGGCTTTATCAGTTTCATTTATCCTGATCAAAGGCACGTTATTTGAGGATATACCCCCACTATTCCTCAAAATAAAAGGAAATTAATTATATCCTATGAATACACATTCATATGCCCTACTGGCAAGCTTATTCCTTTTAGGATCAGGAATCCTAACATAAGCTAAACTACCCAAAGTTTTCTAGCTTCTAGCACACGCTTAAGCAACCATCCGACTAAAGATTTCAAGAGTGGATTGGGAAGTTTACACTCACTGAAGTCGAGTATATGGTGCACCAAGGTTTACTGATTCAATGTTAAATGATAAAACTTATACCTTCCTTTCATCCCCTAAAAGTTGAAGATTTGTGAAGAATATCCACAACCAAAAAGTCAAACATTGAATACTAAGTGATGAAGATATGAAGATGTCTCAATGCAGATGTGGGTGGCCCTTCAATCCTAAAAACATTCATTGGGTATGCTTTTAGGGGCAAGTGGGTTGCCACTGCTGAAAGAAAAATCTCTAAAAAACCATTTGAGTTTAATGATAAACTCTCATGTGTGGCTTCTCTTGACTTCAGCACCACACATACACAAGGATGAAAACCATTTAATCAATGTTTGAAATTACAAAGAGGTGTTCTACTCATACACAGTCTTCTCTAGTTAATCCTCCATGGGTTTAGAATCTAGACTAAATTTTTTCATTGTCAACATGTGTACATATATGTCAATCCCTAATTACGCTAGTCAAAAAGATAACTAATTTGATTTCACTTCCTGACAGAGATTTAGTTGACTATGCTTTTAAAGCAGCCTGAATAGATTCAAAATGTTATGAACGACTAGCTTATCTGATTGCACAAGAACATCAATACAAAACCTGAGAGGCGGCATCTAGAAGGGCTCGTCATAAGCGCTTCCAGGCTTCTAGATGTTATACAACCAGTCAAACGCAGTGGATACGAAAAAATAAAAACAGATGCATAATTCATCAAGTATTTTTTGAAACTAACTGAAAAGAGATCATGCTGAAGGCCACAAAACTCATGTTTAAATCCATTATATCTAGTAACTTGTCAAATTTAGGTTCTAAATGGAGACAGAGCTAGAGATTCAAGATGTGTGGACTATGAGCATAGTTACAAGATTAAGTGGCTTTCAAAATCCAAAACTATTAACATGACAGAGTTTAGCATGCCAAATATTACAAGTACATAACATGGAAAACCACCATTATAGATAAAGGTATCTGTAGTTGTAAAGCTCTAAATCATGTGGATCTTATTCAATAAATCCAAACAAATATAACCCTTTTTCCAACATTTCCAAATGTTACCATGGGGTTGTGTCCTTGCATAGATTCTACCAAAACCAATTTATAGAATGAATGATAAATAAATTGAGAAAACTGCGCCCAACCCAATTTCACAACAAGAATTACCACCAAATGTAACAAAGATACATAAAGCAAACAAAACTAAACTCCAATCCTTGGAACAAAGTTTGTTTAGGCTAATGGGTTCCAAAAAAAATTAAATTGATAGACACATAAAAACAACAACCTAGCTAAAAGGTAATCCTCACAAACCCAACAGTATTAAATAATCACATACTTACAGGTAATGAAACCAAAACCTCCCTAGAGACAAAGGGTATCATTTCAACCTAATCAATTTCATTACTTGTTCCATCTCCTTTCTATATTTCCGTAAGTTATATTATGGAGAATACTAAATATCATTGAAGGGATCATTCTTTTGATCTTATAGAAAATTATGAAAGAAGGTTGTAGTCATGGCAGAAATAAAGCGTCTTAAAATTGTTGTAACTGCTGTAAAAATTCAAATTAAAAGATAGGAACGAAGGTACCAATTGTTCTTGGGTTGAGTCGCGGACTAGGTCGTTCTCTTTAAGACGTTTCGCGGCTCTGCCCAAAAGTGTGCAAGCAGTCTAGTAGCCCCATCGTCCCCAGGATAAAACAACCCATAATCTTCTCTATCTTGTTCAAATAATTGCAATGTTGATGAACAGAATACTATCCACCCTTAATCTCTTGTTTGCTCGGAATCACCAATACAAAGCATATAATTCAACAAAACGAAAAACACTTCTTTGATTGAAATACCAAACGAAAAAACTGATTGCAAACAAGAAAAAGTATTGTTTTCTCTTATTGCAAAATGCTTTGTTTTTTTCTTGTATTTTTAAACTCTAAATTGTATTGTATTTATAGGGAGAAAACAGTACAGTTGAAATACAAAATACAGGGTAGATTCATTGACATAAATCGCGTGGAGAACGCAATTCAAAACGTGGAAAATGTGGAAAAAAAAATATCGATGCAACTCATGGAAAATGTGTGATTTAGGAAGACGTCTAGATACATGAACAGAACCCCGTCTAGATTCAGTCCCTCTTCAGAAATTTAAAATTTGTTTTCATTTAAATAAATTTTCAACAAAAAGAATGGGTTGCTTTCTAAATGACCCGACCAACTGGTCGGACGGCGGCAGGCACGAGAGTCTATCTCTCCCCTCCTCACAAAAGTGTGGTACCCCAAGGGGTCCAAGCCCAAGTCCAAACAATCTCCTTATAAACTCTACCACAATGAGTTGTATAGAAGATGTGGGACTGGTTTCTATTGAACTCCATCAAAGCTAGGGATGGCAACGGGGCGGATTTGGACAAATCCATCCCCGCCCCGCTAAATATCACGGATATCCAAATCCGCCCCGAATATCTGTTTGTCACATTTTGTAAAACCCATCCCCGAACCGAACGGATTGACGGATATCCGCCCCGCCCAAAATACCCGAAAAAAAAATTATAAATTCCAAACCACAAAATTCCAACATTTACAACATATTATACAAAATTTACAAAAAATAAACAGATTACAAAATTTACAAAAAAAACATACAAAAAAAACATACAAAAAAAAACAGATTACAAAATTTACAAAAAAAAATTACAAAATTTAAAAAAAAAAAAAACAGATTACAACATGATTTTTTGTGAGATCAAATTACAAACCATACAAAAAACCATACAAAAAATTCCAAAAAATTCCCTCATGATTTTCTTGATCGGATGGATCAGCGATCGGATGGATCAGAACGAATGGATGGATCAGAACGGATGGATGGATGGATGGATGGATGGATCAGATCAGAACGGATGGATCAGATCAGAACGGATGGATGGATGGAACGATCGGATGGAGCAGCGATCGGATGGAGCAGAACGGATGGAGCAGCGATCAGATCAGATCAGATCAAATGGAGCAGCGATCAGATCAGATCAGATGGAGCAGCGATCAGATCTCGATCAGATAGATCATCGATCAGATCTCGATCAGATAGATCATCGATCAGATCTCGATAAGATAGATCATCGATCAGATCTCGATCATCTCCATCAGATCAGATCAGAGAGATCAGATCTCGATCTCGATCTCAATCAGATCAGAGAGATCAGATCAGATCTCGATCTCGATCTCGATCAGATATCGATCAGAGATCGGATAGATCAGTCTGATCTAGATCAGAGTTTGGATAGATCAGATCTAGATCCATCAGAGATCAGATCTAGATCCATCAGAGATCAAATCAGATCTACATCAGATCTCACATCCGATCAGATATATCAGATCTAGATCATATCGATCATATCAGATAAGATCTGATCTATCGTAGATCTGGATCTAAGATCAGTGAAGGAGAAGGAGAAGGAGAAGGAGAAGGGGCGACGACCGGACGATCGTAGATCTGGATCAAAGATCAGTGAAGCCTTCGCTGTGAGCCTGTGAGAAAGATCAAAGAAGAAGAGGCAGATGAGCTTCGCCTTCGCCTTCGATGCTTCACTGTGAGGCCTCCCGCCTTCGGCCCTTCGCTGCTTCCCGCCTTCGGCCCTTCGCTGCTTCCCGCCTTCGGCCCTTCGCTTCCTGTGCTCTGTGTGTGTGAGAGGCAGAGAGAAGAGGCTCTCGAATCGCTCGCCCCCTGTGTGTGTGAGTGTGAGAGGCAGAGAGGGAAAGGGAGAGGCGAGCCGCGAGCGTTTGTGTGAGGGAGGGAATGAGGGTTAGGGTAGGGTTAAGGGTTTAACTTTAATCCCTTTATAAAAGGAAGGGTATTGTTGTAATGTTATCAATAAACGGATATCCGCGGGGCGGATACGGATACGGCCAAATCCGTATCCGCCCCGAATATTTAACGGATGTGTTTTGAATATCCGTATCCGCCCCAAAATCCATTTAGGTATATCCAAAACCGCCCCAAACGGATTGGGTGGGGCGGATATCCGTGAAAATCCGCCCCACTGCCATCCCTAATCAAAGTAACTGCAAGGCCATGTCATGTAAATCTGATGAGTGATGAACCCCTGATTCTTCACACTACTAAGGATAAACACTTGTTAATAAGAATATTAAATAAAATAAAAACATTCCAGGGAGGAAACCTTCATAACATACAACTCGTTATATTAGGTTGACTTAATAACTGATGTAATTTATCATTAAGCTTATTTAATCCAGTTGTTTATTTATTTAGGTAGGTCAGGCGTAAGTAAGCTCGTAATTAAATAATTGTGAATTAGGGCTCCAATATAATTTAGGGTTAGGTTGCTTGATTAGCAAGCTAGTTTAGCTATAGGCCATGGTTGTCAGATGAATAAAAGGTTTTATTTGTTTTAATTTATGAGATTTTCTTTGGTTTTCTTAATTTTCATAGTTTAGCTTTAGAATATAATTAATTACTAACATATCTTATTGGTGGCGCATATTGCTTGGCATGTTGACTTCATGCCTCTATAAACCCATTAAGTTTATCTTTTGTTTTCTATAAACCCATTAAGCTTATTATTGTTTTTTTTATCATAACAATATATTGAAGTTTTTTTGTCGTTAATTGTTTGATTGTGATTTAGAGGGAGATTCTTGTATCTACTGAATTAGTAAAGCTTATGAGGAATTTGCTTCACTTCTTCAATACCAATGCCGCTCAACTGCCACTCAAAGTTCTCCATCAATCGAGTTAGTGATGTAGTTTGTCTATCCAAGCAACATAATTTGGTAAGGTAGATTGTATAAATCAGAATCAAACCGGACAATGGCACAAGGCTTGTAGGCCTGCACGGTTTTAAAATGTGTAATACTTTGTAGATCCAAACTCGTACATATATAGTACATCACTCTCCCTCACTTAGGCCCTTCACCTAGGCGTAGATCCAAACTCGTACATATCACCCTCCCTCACCTAGGCGATGTGGGATTATGATCTCCCTTTTGTAGCTTGTCAACCCTACATCACCCTCCCTCACTTAGGCCCCTCACCTAGGTGTAGATCCAAACTCGTACATATATAGTACATCACCCTCCCTTACCTAGGCGATGTGGGACTATGATCTCCCCTTTGTAGCTTGTCAACCCTTTTGAGATCCATGGGCTCTTGAGCATCTCCCTCACCCTCTCCCTCAGGTTCGCCCACATAAGGTATCACAGTGCACCCCCTTGGGAGCCCAACGTCCTCGTTGACACACTTTCAGCTAGGTTAAACTCTGATATCATTCTGTCACGACCCGATCCACAGAGTACTATATTGTTCGCTTTGGGCCCAAGGCCCGCACGGATTTAAAACAAATAGTATTTTGTAGATTCAAACTCGTACATATATAGCACATCACCCTCCCACACCCAGGCGATGTGGGACTATGATCCCCCATTTGTAGCTTGCCAACCCTCTTGGAATCCATTGGCTCTTGGGCTTTTCCCTCACCCTCCCCCTCAGATCCGCCCACACAAGGGTATCATACACATACTTTTCCTGTAATTCTAGTCACACTTAAACTTTGCTTAGCATAGTGAACACGAGCAATCCCGCAAACTGAGTGAGCCACAAGTACACAAATGCTCGTATTTGATTGTCTCTCAAATCGAATGCAATCTAGTATTTACAAGAGCTAGGCACAAACAAAATAAAAAAATTCTTCTAAATCAAATTATCATTAACCAAAAACCGTCCTCTAAGGCTTTGCATCTCACACTGATTCCTTGTGTTAAAATGTTTAGTGTTAATATACGATGATCCCACTGCTAATTTATAATTATTCACTATTGATTATGATGTACGCAGGGCTCAGGGATTAACTCAGAGCATTCGATATTGATAATAAAATAACATCAAGGAAAACCGTTGAGTGGTTCTTGGAAGAATTTGGTGGGAGTGGCACAACGAGACGATGATAATCACTCTAAGCTACCACTTATTCTACTTCTGTTATGCATGTATTGTTACATACGAAAAATGCTGACAAATTTGAACGTTTATTTCTTTCAACTTGTTACATGAAATCACAAGATTTCAAATAGAAAAAAAAAACAATTGTATGAATTAATGTATTTCTCTTATTTAATTTGATCTTGATTGTTTCTTTATACATAGGGTTTCTTTGATTCCATGGAAAACATATATGAAAAACTATTTTCCAGGTGAAATAAAATTTTGATGTTTGATTAGTAACAATTGGAACTTTTTAAATGCATCTTATTTTCCTGTAACGGCAGAGAGAGAAAGAGATGAGAATTTAGTTTCCTTGGGAGGGAGATTAGTTAGATTTATCTAATGGAGACTTCCTTTGAAGCGCCTGCCTTTAGAATCCAAGATGTTGTAAGACTTATCGAATGCTACTATTCCAAAAGATCCAGCATTCACTTATTCTGAAATAGTTAGATTTATTACTTCCCTCCAAAAGATTGAGAATCCACCAAAGTGGTTGGGCTCTTGCCCAAGATTTTGGGGTTACAAAAGGTTGGAGTAACCTGAAACCCATTGTAAACTACATAATCCTGACCTTCTCCACCCTATCTGAAATTCTACCTGCCAACCACTATTTTCTTTTACATCATTGTTTATCTTCCGTCTTCAACATCTTGTAGGTATTCATTCATAAATCAATGAATGATGTTTCCATCTAATGAAGAATAAAATGGCACAATAGATGAAATAAGAGTTAAATACTATCAACTGAAAGAAGTAAACGCATTGGCATTTACTTAAGGGCAACCTAAACAAAAAGAACATCATCTAAGAGCCAAGAGAGTTTCTTTTTGCCCCCACCTTGTTTTACTCCAATTTTTTCTTGTCCTTGTATACAACTAAGGGTTTGTTTGAGTTAAGAGAAGACAGAAGGGAGGGGAGTGAGCATGAAATTACTGACCTCCCGCCACCTATCTTCTCTCAAAATCATGGGAAAAAAAACTCTAGGTCTATAAGAAAAAATTTCATGGAAACTCAAGAAACATGGCTATTTTTTATTATCATTGGATGAAAACCTTTCTCACTTGCTTTCTTGTCTCAACTATTTTCATGGTTTTTCATGGAAAAAAAAAATCAGACGCACCCTCATGAAAACAATGCAACACATGGAGGAAGGTTCACATTGCAGTCTGGCATGCCAATAAAATGGCAACCTTGATAGCATGCCACAGCTTGAATAATTGCATTCGGGTCAGCCAACCCAATATCGTCACTTGCAAATCTTACAAGACACCGAGCAATGTAGAGTGGCTGCTCCCTCCTTCCAACATTCTCGCCAACTAGTAAATTGATGCATCCATGTCATTTCATCTCATGGGTTTATGGAGTGCGCTAATGAGATTATATTAATCTTCCACAGAGTGGTCATAAGCCAAGTGCTTACATTGAAGAACTTCTTTAACATCATACAAGTTCTCACTATATCTTCTCTCCATTTGTTGGTAAAATAAGTTTACCACCAAATTTCCATTTGTTCAGGGTTTCTTATTCTAGTTTGACTAGAATTATAGGTTGAGTTTCTTCTTGTAAAGTTTTTTGTTTCAGGAATCACAACTTTCTCCTCTATAGTACTTCTACCGCAGCATATTTCCAATTTTATTTTTTGGATTTCATGAAATGCAATGTAAAGCAAGGTCAAGTAACCAAATCATACCTAGATCTTCATTCATTCAATGTTTCAAGCAATTTTAATAATGAAGAAGCTTAAATTCATCCATCTATAATAAGGGGATGATCTGCGGAGGGTTTTTTTTTATCAACTTATCCATTCTACCCACTATTGCTTGTGTGTAAATCGAAGAAAAATGAGGGATCTTTTATAATTAATAGATATTTAATGGGCATACCCTATTGAAGAACACTGGATTTTAATAGGAATATTTATATGTATCCGTTCTATTGGGGGTGCAATGGTGGTAATTAGGGTGGACAACGGGGAAGATTTTACCAAATCCGTCATCGCCCAGCCAAGGATGGCAGATCTCGGCATCTACCCCATTTAACCGTTTATGATTTTTTACAAAATGTGCCCCTCCCCGTCTCGGATGGTGAATCCCGACATCCACCCCGTCTAACCGTTTAGGTTTTTTTTTTCTTACAAAATCAGCCCATGAATTGTCACGGATAGGGTATCCCTGCCCCGCTCCATTAAACCCCGCTACAACAATTATGGAATTTTCAAAAAAAAACTTTCCTTGATAAAAATCAAAATTTTGTTGGAAAATATTTTTAACAAGGAAAAATTCGTTATTCAATTCGTGACAGAATGTCCATAGCTAAAGGTTTTTACCAAGGAATTACACTTTTTGTTGGTAAAGTGGTTGATAAGTCAAGGAAACACGGTGTTGGTAATACTGACAATTACCAAGGAAATTCGTTAGTAAAAATCAAGTATTTTTACTTACAAATTTTTTTGTTGCAAGAAAACTTTATTTACCTATGAATTTTTTCTCGAAAAAGCTTAGAATTCAAGGAAAACTATCGTTGGAAAAGGTAACTACCTTTATCATAGAACTTTTTGTTGGTAAAATGAATGTATATAAACGAAAGTTGTCATAGGCACCGTAAACAATTACCAAGGAAATTATTTTCAATGAAAACATTATATACTAAAACGATCATTCTCTGCTCATATATACGACTCAATCTAACCTCCCAAACTCTAAGGAGACCACTCTTGGTGGTAAGAACCCAATATGAAAATTCGTATATGATTTTATTTATCTTTAGGCTCAACGGGATTTGAACTCCTAACCTATAGTAAAATCTATTGCAATCTTTACTAATTGAGCTATTTGAATAATTGTGTTGTGAAACAACTTCATAGCTTATTAAATCAAATTACTATTAATTATTTTGCAATAAAAAAATCATTGCTACATAGGACCAATAAATAATATTTCGTCACTATAAATTAGGACTAAATATTTTCACGACTATAACTTTTATCTGAAATATTTACCACTTTTAGCAATGAAAACAATTCACAATAACATCATTATAATTAAGAACAAACTAGTAATAGCATTTCATCGCTAGATATGTTATTGAAATTGTTGTTGTAAATAAGAAAACGAGCTTTAATAAAAAATTTCCATGAAATTTTTATTAATCTTTAGCAATGCAATAAAGTGTTACCCATAATATTATAATTAACAATAAAATAATATTTTTCGAACAAAATTCTTTACTTCCAATGTAAAGAAGTTAGGAGCTTTAAATATAAATAAATTTAATGAAAATTTTCATAATAAGTAACCAAACAAATCGTTGCAATAATGTAATAATTAACTAGAGAAAAATTAGTTTCATTGTTGAAGAGTCATAAACAAGTGTTATAGTGCATTTACCAAGAAAATGTTTGTCAATAATATTAATCTTTATTGGCAATCAAACAATTTATTGTAAATGGCGTCATAATTACTAACAAACCAAAATTTCATTGACATAGAAATATTTTGTTACTAAATAATGTTCATGGGAAATTGGTTTTGGAAGGAATATTTTTTGCCACCTCTTTAACAAAGAAAAGTTGTCAACAAAATAGATTTTGTTACAAAAAGTGACAACTTTATGGTTTTTCCAATGAAATTTATTTCTGCTAGAAATAGTAACATATTAACAAGGAAAATAAATTTTATTAGTAAATAACACATTTCTTGTAGTGAGTATAATAATTTCCAACAAAATAATGATTTGTCGCTATAAATAGTTAATGAGCTTTAACGAGAAACATATTTTCATGAAAGTAATTATCACTTTTTACCAAGAAAACAATATGTTACCAACAAGGTTATAATTACCAACAAAATCTTATTTCCTTGGTAAAAAGATTTCATTAAAAAAAGATATTGTTTCCAATAAAATAAAAAACGTTGCGAATAGCTTAACAATTTTCAATGAGATATTACTTTGTTGCTATAAATTAATAAACAAGTTTTAACAAGAAAAAAACTAATGGTATAAATTTATCAATAATTATCAATGAACCAAATCATTACCAATAATGTGATTATTGTCTAGGCAAATATATTTTCTTACTAAAGAGAGATGAATAAGTGTTATTGTTAATAAGAAAAATAATTTGTTGTTAAAATTAATCTTCTTTAACAACAAAATATTTCATTCCAAATGATGCCATAATTACCAAGGAACTAGTATTTTGTGGCCATAAAAAAATATTTCATTCCAAATGATGCCATAATTTCCAAATGAGTGTTATGTGAACTACTTAACAGGGAACCATGCTAATGGAGAGGGACCGCAAATAAATTAAAATTGAAAGTTGGACTAAACCTATTACTGCTATTCAGACTTGCTTCCATTTTTAAGTTGAGTTTCTTGACTTGGGTGGTTTACTAATATGAAAAGCCAATCAAACTTACCACCTTTTTTTAGTTGAGTTTCTCGGATTGGGTGGTTTACTAGAGTAATTCTACCTGTCGAGGAAAAGGGCAAGGGAGGGTGGCGAGCACGTTCAGAGGTGACGTGGTAAAAAAAAGGGGGGGAATCGAAAATTTGGGGGAGAAGAAGGAGGGAATTACAGAGCTTTAAGCCTTGTCCCCATTCCATTTTCAATCCTCCCCATTTTCTTCCTCTCCCTCTCCCCATTTTCCATCTCTTGACAGATCTCCCCCTCCCTCTCCACCCTCTCCCCATCATCGTCATCGACTCAAACGAAGGAGAAGAGAAGAAGGTCAAACGAAGGAAAAGAGAAGAAGCTCTCCCTCGACGAAAAGCTCAGACCGTTGTCCCCATTCGAAGAAAAGCTCTCCCAATAAAAAAAAACTCAACCGAAGGTAAGTCTCTCCTTCATTTCTGGGTGATTTCTTGTAGGGAGTTTCTAGATCTAGGATTTCTACTTTCTCTAGAGTTGATTTCAGGTGGCGGGTTTCTAGATCTAGGGTTTCAAGTTTCTGTTAATGGATTAAACAAGATTAGGGCTCCATTACCATAATGGGGTTTGGGTTTGTTGGTAGAAAAAATTTAAGGTAAATTGGGTTGATTAAAAGATGTGTTTTGTGGTCATTGAGATTCACTTATTCTGGTTTCAATATCTTAGAGAAATGGATAAATTTCATGAATTTTCTTAATGGTTTTGTGTGTGCAGGGATTAATGGCGGTTATGGAGTGCTTTCAAAACATGTATGATTACAGGTTAAAGCCTAGAATGCTTCCATCACTCATAAAAGAACATCTCTCTGATGAGAACCACCCATTTCCGAACCATTCAGAGTTATCAAATGTGGGTTTTGCTATCAAAACTCATGGGCTTCTTATTGAATCTTATGTAGAACCACTAGATCAAAAGAAACTTGATAAATGGAAATCTGCAATTGATGCATGGATAGAGCGGTTGCTCTTACTGATTTCAAGCAAAATGGTAAACTTTTCAAAACATTGCCAAGTCCAATTTTTTACTCTACATTTTTACTTGTACCACATTATGAAATCTGATGTTTGAATTTAGTAGATTGAATGTAATGCCTTCTAATGTGGTTTGAAGGACTTCATTTAACTATATTAGGATTGTTATTTATACCTTCTAAACAAGTACTAAAGTAGGTGTAATGATTATGGTTATTTTAAACGCGAAGAAAAAAGGGCATTTTCAAAAGGCTTATAACTTTATAACACAAACACAGAAAGTACTAATTCAACATTTTTTTCTTCAATTGGTGCATACTGAGTTTATGTATTTATGCATTAGCCAGATAAATGTTGGGCTAGAATCTGTTTGCTAGGTGTGACTTGTCAGGAGTGCAACATTTCTTGTTAAACCTAATTAAATCTCACTTATGTTTTATTTTCAGTCTTTGTTCTGGTTCTCTTAGGTTTGAGTTTGATATCAAGTTTAAAGTTTTGCATTTTTTGGTTCTTTGCAGAAAGTTCAATCAAGTTTGAGCAACAACTCTGCAAGAAAATGAAGAGAAAGTAGTAGTAGAAGAGTCATTCCAGCCAAAGAGTTTCCCTGATGTTGAAGGGAATGGAAGCACTGGGGATTCATCAGAGAGTGCATCCTCAAGTGCATTGGAGAGATGGGTGATAAAGTTAGAACAAACCGTGAATATTGCTTTGACGGTAATTATCCTCATATACCCATATTAATTAAATTTATTTTAGCACTTTTTAAAGTTGCAACTCAAGTCAATACATTTTTAGTGGCAAAGATGACGGTTCTATGTACACTGTACCATTGCGTGAAACTTTTTATTGCTATTGCAGGATTCAATTATAAAATACTTGATGTTCTCTACCATGATCGTGTTATAAGCAGCACTAATGCCATATTTGCAGGCCTCGATCTTTTTGGGGTCTATATGTATTCGTAAGAGCAATCATGGAATTGGTTTTAAGCAATGGAGGCATATGAATTGAGAGACCCAAGATAAGAGTGTTTCATTTTTCTGTCCATGACTCTTTGAAACTTGAGTGTGGCAAACCACACACATATGTATCTTGTGAAGGGAGACTTTTGTTTTTTCTGTTATGGCTTTATTGGGTAATCTATGTCTCTTTATATGTAGCTTCCTTGTGGCAACTGAACATGCAACGTCTAATTGTTTTATGTAGTCTTTAATCTGTATTACAATAATTTGTTTCATAGTTGAGCTTTCATTTTCACCAATCCAACTTTTGGTTGCAAATTCTCCAGCTGTTTTATGCAAACTTAAATCTCACTTGCATCTTCTTTTTATTTCAGATAACTTGTATGATGTGTTTATGAACATCAGAGACGACGAAGCAGAACACTGCAAGACAATGAAGGCCTGTCGAACACACGGTAACCTTCACTCTCCTCATTCATATCCTCCAGAGGATTCCCTTGAAGATGATTCAGAATGTGTTGTGGAGGGGCCAAATTGTGTAGGCATAATAGATTGTCTGAAGAAGTCTGTAACCACGCATCCACCTCCAGTAAAAGCAAATTAGAAGAGGGAGAGATATGTATAGAGAGAGAAGTCAACAGTTTCAGATATAGTAAAGAAGTATACCAATAGAAGAATGTTTCATGTTATACAAAATCTTAGTTCTGCAACTATAAATTTGTTTCATGTAATTGGTTCTTGCTTGATCTTTTTTCATCTAATTGGTTCTTCCTTAATCTTTTTTCAAGAATTGTTGTGGGAGGCATTTAATGAGTATATATAGACATGATGGGTTGCCTAATTTTCCACTTTTGAGGTTCAATGGTTTTAACCAAACCAATAGATTGAACATGCTTGGACTCATGTTTTTCATTGATTAGATATGAAGTGAATCCCAATCTCTTTATAGAGGGTCTTGCAGTAAAAAATATATATATATATAATGAGTAGCGATGATTGACAATATAAACAACTACTGGAAACTCACATCACTTCGATCATAACAACACCCAATTATATGATCTTCTGTGAGCAAACGGATCTTATTAGGTGTGTTGTTGATAAATCCAGGATGTCTGAACAATTGCAATTAGGTTAATTACAATATGTCACCACCCCAAGCAAGGTATATCTATCATTGAAGCCAGAGAACGAATTTGGAAACCGAGAATCATCTATGTTTCATTTATTATAAATTTGTAATTTGACCGATGGCTCAGATTGGAGATTATACATTAAATTCACCCCAACATTACACTATGCACTATCTGAGAATACAGGCGAAATTGAGCATTTCCTCCAAAAACAAGTTGGAGTTGAAATTTTAATAAGCTTGCTATTTGACTATACCAGAACATATTACAAGTGAGTGGACCAAGCAAGGAAGCCAAAATTTTGAAAAAAAAAATGGTGCTAGGACTACATTTCTTCTGTAGACTTTATTAGCAAATCATTACAGTAGACGCAACGGATGGAGTTGCAGCTTTAACTATTGACAAGACTTGTAGGTTTGCTGGGAACTGAAGTTGTAGTGTTCTGCAAGGATTCTGAACCTTTACGCACACTGTTGCACTTTTGATCTCACCAGTGGTCTTTTTAAAAACTTGAATTTCCACCTCCGAGGATTGATCTGCCCTATTAACTTCATCTGCTCTTTTGTGAACTTCCTATTCGCATACCACTTCGCACCTCGCCAACCCAAAGCATATCTACAATGTAGCAAAGGAAATATAGTGACATGAGAAATCATCAAATCAATAATGAAACGTAATGATATTTCACTTTTCAATACTAAGATTTACAAATGCCTAATCCATGGAAAGCGAAGTCAAGTGTTGGGCATTTGGACATCTCTTACTTTCATTTGTTTTCCTTTTATTTATTTTGACATACCTGTTGCCTAAAAACACTAGTTTTAGACAACTTACAGCCATAGTCACTATAGTTGTCGAGGAATAAGAATAGTCCTTACAGGCATCGATGGATCATCTTTTCAGAGCTGAAGTACAAAAATGTTCAACCAAGATGTATAGAAACTAATAGCATTGAACGAGTATTCAGAGAACTAGAACAAAGACTGAAAATAAACATATGTGAGATTTAATCAAGTTTAACAAGAAATGTTGCACTCCTGACAAGTCACACCTAGCAAGCAGATTCCAGCCCAACATTTATCTGGCTGATGCATAAATACATAAACTCAGTATGCACCAATTGAAGAAAAAAAATGTTGAATTAGTACTTTCTGTGTTTGTGTTATAAAGTTATAAGCCTTTTGAAAAGGCCCTTTTTTCTTCGCGTTTAAATAACCATAATCATTACACCTACTTTAGTATTTGTTTAGAAGGTATAAATAACAATCCTAATATAGTTAAATGAAGTCCTTCAAACCACATTAGAAGGCATTACATTCAATCTACTAAATTCAAACATCAGATTTCATAATGTGGTACAAGTAAAAATGTAGAGTAAAAAATTGGACTTGGCAATGATTTGAAAAGTTTACCATTTTGCTTGAAATCAATAAGAGCAACCGCTCTATCCATGCATCAATTGCATATTTCCATTTATCAAGTTGTTTTTGATCTAGTGGTTCTACATAAGATTCAGTAAGAAGCCCATGAGTCTTCATAGCAAAACCACATTTGATAACTCCAAATGGTTCGGAAATGGGTGGTTCTCATCAGGGAGATGTTCTTTTATGAGTGATCGAAGCATTCTAGGCTTTAACCTGTAATCATACATGTTCTGAAAGCACTCCATAACCGCCATTAATCCCTGCACACACAAACCATTAAGAAATTCATGAAATTTATCCATTTCTCTAAGATATTGAAACCAGAATAAGTGGATCTCAACGACCACAAAACACATCTTTTAATCAACCCAATTTACCTTAAATTTTTTCGACCAACAAACCCAAACCCCATTATGGTAATGGAGCCCTAATCTTGTTTAATCCATTAACAGAAACTTGAAACCCTAGATCTAGAAACTCGCCACCTGAAATCAACTCTAGAGAAAGTAGAAATCCTAGATCTAGAAACCCCCTACAAGAAATCTCCCAGAAATGAAGGAGAGACTTACGTTCGATTGAGTTTTTTTTATGGGGAGAGCTTTTCTTCGAATGGGGACGACGGTCTGAGCTTCTCGGCGAGGGAGAGCTTCTTCTCTTCTCCTTCTTCTTTTCTGGCTTCGTTTGACTTTCTTCTCTTCTCCTTCGTGTTAGTCGATGACGATGATGGGGAGAGGATAGAGAGGGAGAGCTTCGTTTGGGGGAGAGGAAGGGGGAGACCTGTCGAGAAATGGAAAATGGGGAGAGGGAGAGGAAGAAAATGGGGAGGATTGAAAATGGAATGGGGAGAAAGCTTAAGCTCTGTAATTCCCTCCTTCTTCTCCCCCAAATTTTCAATTTCCCCCTTCTTTTTTTACCACGTCACCTCTGCACGTGCTCGCCACTCGCCCATTTCCTCAACAGGTAGAATTACTCGGTTTACTAATATGGAAAGCCAATAGTTCTGAGAGAAATTCTATAATAATAAAACTCAAATAAACAAGTCACTTAGTAAAAAGAAAAACAAAATTGTTGCTAAAAATGAAACGTTGCCATTGTTATTCTCAAGGACAAGGAGTCGCCACCAAAATTTCTTTTAAATAGACAGATGTCACAGTAACGTTTCTTTGCTGTGTGTTCTCCGTGGTGCTCTTGTTTTTTTGAAGTCATAATCATGTCTACATAGGCAAAGAAAGTTGTTTTGAAGAGTTCTGATGGGGAGGATTTGGAAGTTGATGAGGTTGTTGCTATGGAAACAGAGACTATCAAGAACATGATTGAGGATGATTGCTCTGGAACTTTCATCCATGTTCCTATTGTTAGGGGTAAGATCTTGGCTAAGGTGATCGAGTATTGGAAGAAACATGTTGAGGACACCAATGCTAAGATCGAAGATAGCAAGGAGGTCAAGAAGTGGGATGCTGATTTTGTTCAGGTTGATCAGGCTACCCTATTTGATCTTATTCTTGCTGCCAATTATTTGAATGTCAAGAGTTTGTTGGATCTAACTTGCCAGACCGTGGCAGACATGATCAAGGGAAAAACTCCAGAGGAGATCAGGCAGATATTCAACATCGAGACCGACTTCATTCCTGAAGAAGAGGAAGAGGTATGCAGGGTGAACCAGTGGGCTTTTGAGTAAATCAATACATTGCACTGCATGCATCAGTCTAGTAGGATAAAAGTACGTGGTCTTCTAGGGTTATCATATTAGTAGTAATTAATTATCTTTCTTTTGATCTATTGATCTTGTTTAGTTGCACTGTTAATGCTAGTAGCCATGTTGTTTTTGAACTCTCTTGGTTGAAGGAAATATGTTTATACTTGAATAATTATCTTTAGTTCAGACATGACCGTGGGATAGGTTCTATGTTGCATATTTTCCAGAGAATGTTCACTAAAAATTACCCTGTTATTGGAAGAATTGCGAAATAAGTTAAATTGAACAGATTGACAGGATATGACTATCAATTTTATTTGTAACAAGCTGTAGATTGAGAGTTTTTTAAATTGAGGTACACCCTCCAGCTCTTGCCCAAGATTTTGAGGCTACATAAGGCTGGAGTAATCTGAAACCCATTGAAAACTATGTAACCCTCACCTTCTGGACCCTATCTGAAACTCCTATCATGTTCTACATCGTTGTTTCTCTTTGTCTTCAACATCTTGCAGGGTATCATTCATATACCAGTGAATTATGTTTCGTCTAATAAAGAATAAAATGCTACAATAGATAAAGTAACAGTTAAATACTATCAATTGAAAGAAGTAATTAAATCAATGATATTTACTTAAGAACATACTAAAAAGAAATAACATCATTTAAGAGCGAAGAAAATTTCTCTGCCCCCGCCTTGTTTTGGTCAGATTCTCCTCATCCTTGTATACAACTAACATGTCACTACATTAAATTGACATTTTTGTAACAACCCCCAAAATAGTATCACTTTTGAAGTGTAACAATTCACCTAACAATTTTATAAATTTTCACAAACAAAATGATACAATAATTGTATCACCATAAAGAGTATGGTTATAAAAGTGTTACTACTCATGGTGATCCAACTTATTGTATCATTTTTTTTGTTACTATTTTTCATTTTTTTGACTAAATTTAGTTTTGACTTGAAATTGTTTGGTGGATTGTAACATCTCAAAAGTGATACTGTTTTGAGAGTTGTTACAAAAGTGTCAATTTGGTGTAGTGTGTGTCTCCTGATTAAAGTGATCATTCTCATAAAACTCCAAAACATTTTAAGCTTTTAAATTTATCGAAAGATTCATATTTATGAATGCTCTGTAATCCGGTGGAGGAAGAATTGGAGCCAAGTGGCAATCGGGCAAAAACACATACTTTTCCTGCAATACCAGTCACGGATCAACTTTGCTTAGCATAGTGAAGCGAGCAATCCTACAAACTGAGTGAGTCACAAATACACAAATGCCCATGTTTGTTGACCTCTCAAACTGAATGCAAATCCAAAATTTGCAAGAGCTAGGCACAAACAAAATCAAGAACGTTTATACCTCAACATATCATTAACCATGGCATCCCACACTGACTCCTTCTATTAAAATGTTCAGTGTTAATATACGATGATCCTACTACTAATTTATAATCATTCACTATTGATTATATGCACACAGCCTCAGGGATGAACTCAGAGCATTTGAGATTGATAATAAAATAACATCAAGGAAAACCATTGAGCAGCTCTTGGAAGAATTTGGTGGGAGTGGGCACAATGAGACGATGATAATCACTCTGAGCAGCTACCACCTATTCTACTTCTGTTACACATGTATTGTTACATGCTGAAAATGCTACAAATTTGAAAGTTTTATTTCTTCCAACTTGTTACATGAAATCATAAGAATTAAAAGAGAAAAAAAAATAGTATGAATCAATCTAATTCTCTTATTTAATTTGATCTTGATTGTTTCTTTATACATAGGATTAGTTTGATTCCACAGAAAACTTATACGGAAAACTATTTTCCAGGTGAAATAACAATTTTGATGTTTGATTAGTAACAATAGGAACTTTTTAAATCCACCTTATTTTCGTCTAACGGCAGAGAGAGAAAGAGATGAGATTTTAGTTTCCTTGGGGAGAGAGATTTGTTAGATATATCCAATGGAGACTTCTTTCGGAGCGCCTGCCTTTAGAATCCAAGACGTTGTCAGACTTATCGAATGCAACTATTCCGAAAGATCCAGCTTTCACTTATTCTGAAATAGTTAGATTTATTACTTCCCTCCAAAAGAATGTGAATCCGGCCACCTGAGTTACCGAGCTTTGACTGTATCTTCTCTTCATTTGTTGGTAAAATAAGTTAACCACTGCATACTTTCATTTTTTCAGGATTTCTTATTCGAGATTTTTGTCTCCGGATTCACGTCTTTCTCCCGTATAGTACTTCTCGTATTTCCCTTTTTTTTATCTTCCATTAGATTTGAAGATTCGACCAAATTCTAACAATGAGGTAGCTTAAATTCATCCACCTGTACGTACTAACGGGTTTGCTAGTGTGTAAATTGGAAAAAATGAGGGATATTTTATAGATCTAAAATTAATGGATTTTTTTTCTAGGATTTTTATTACTTGAAAAAGTCTTTTACATCAGTCGGGGGTACATGATGACTTTACCCGATAAAAGGAACCAGAGGACATACATCATAGCAAACCCAAAATAAATAGTGACCAAACCCCTCGATCAATGCCTATACTTACTGTTACTTTTCTTCATTCTAGATGATCTACGAGGATATACCTTGATGTCTTTGAAGTCCGTCGCATCAAATCTTTTCGATATTCTAATTTGGTCTGTCTTTAAACCTGACACTACTCTTGACCTAATGGTGTATTCATCCAAATCTTCTTCTTCTGAACTGATTGTATCCGAAATGTCGGTATCGGTCTCCATTTCGGTGTCGCTGTTAGCGTTACGAACCAAATAGTTAATATGTTTTATATTCGGTGCTTCAAGTACTATTGCATCCACTAAAGTTTCGTCATCTTGTACAATACCCGCATTTGCTGGAAACCATACCTTCAGGTCATGTACCTCGTCACCACTCTGAACGCGAGTCTGAGCACCAACGTGAGCTCCACTGCCAGCACCATAGCCAAAGCCATAGACAAACCCACTGTCAACATGATCATCTTCAGCTACTGCGTCCTCCTTTGTTGGCCCGGAGTTGCTGCCTGGAAGCATTGCATTTATCTGTAGAGAAGCATTCCCACTGCTCTTCTTTTTCCCTGGACTAGAGATCCCGACATCCCCGCCTACAGCCTTGGTCCAAACCCCCCTGCACCCTCCCTGGTTCCAATTGGTGAACATACTCGTACGCTCTCTGCTACGGCCTTGAGCTGCTACCTGAAGCATTATCACATTCTTGCAGAAAAGCTTGGTCATCATTCGCATTTTTCCTAGGGATCAACTTCTTTGGATCATCATCTATAGCATTTGATGTGTTGTTCAATCCTTTGCCAAAAGCACCTATTGTTAGATCTATCTATCCAAATTCTACTCGGTAACTTTTCCTCCAAAGTCATCTCCACGCAAACACGAGCATAACCCGGGTGTGAAAGACATCGAGTATGATCATCCATGCGCAAAAAGACACCAAAAGAGTTCACAATTGCTTTCAAAGAGGGGGATGAAATAAATGCAAAGGCAAGTTAGGCAACTCTACCCATAGTGGAACCGATATCGGATCTGCTTTCAGACTGAAACCATCATGCCAATGGAAAGCTTTGAATCGAACTCCCCAAATCAAAAAAGAATCCCTTGCCAAGACTTTCTTTGCTTCCGCCTCAGATTGAAGCAGGACAAGAACGTGATGTTGGTCTAGCAAACCTAGCGAGAAATCGCCCAGAATCCCCCAGGTTCGATTTATCGACTCTCTAATATCTTCCAATGTTGGTTTGTAGCTAGAGAACTTTAAGACTATCACGTGTTTTTCCATGAAAGTTTCCCCACGTGTTTCATCAGATGCCATAAGCCCAATGGCTAGCTCTCCTTCTTTCCGGAATCTAGTCCCCTCGACATTTGTTCTTTAACCTCATCAACCAGTAATTTTCCAAGTATTTGGGCGAAAAACGGCTTAGTAGCCTCTACCGCAGGTTCCTTACTCCCCATTGGGGGCGAGGAAGTGTTGACGGCTAGAGGAGTCGTCCTATCACGTTGCTCCCTTCCCTAGCCAGGTCTGCCCGAGCAACTAAAGCAAGCAGCAACCCGTTCCTCTGCAATAAAATCTAGGCAGAATTTCGGCAGAGTTCCAAGCAGAGTTCCGATCTAAATCCAGGCAGAGAGCGCCCTGGATTGGTCGATCTGATCTTGCGTCCTTGAAGCGTCGGCCCAGGCGGCGGCCAGTTGATCTAGCGGCCTGGATTGGTGGTTTCCCAAACCCTACCAGTGGCGACCTGGATTTTTCGAGATTCCATGAGCCTTCTCTCTAGAGAACCTCCTTCCCTCGCTCTGGATTTCTCTCCTGAGAACCTCCCCTTCTTCCCTAGCGACGGCGGCTCTGGATCTTACTCATGGCGGTGACTCTTCTTCATCCCTCTGCACACAAGGTTTGGTTACAGTACGTGGCGGCGGCTCTTCTTCCTCCCTCGTCTCGTCAAACCCTAATTCATTCCCCTCGAGGAGACCTTATAACATCTCTTCCTTTGGATACTTAGCTGATATGTGATTTTAATGGATCTTTGATGAGCATACTATCCCTATTGAGGAACATTGGATTTTTAGTTGGAATCAAGGACTATTTTGCAAAATATTTCATTTCTTAAAATCTCAAAATTTAAAGTACCAAATCGAAAAGTACATAATTTTATGAGTTATTTTGAAACATTTTGCGTTTTTTGTAAATCTCGGCATTTTTATGAAAATCGCAGAAGTTATTAAGCAAGATTTAAATATTTTCATATAAACTGAGTGATAAATACTCAATCTCTGAGTGATTTATTTCTGAGTGACATGAAATATTTGTAGCCGGAACATATATTCTAAAGGTTATCTAGTTGTGTCTTTACTGTGAAATGGAAAGTTATGCTGATAAGGCTATACACACACACTTTGAGTTGAGGATGATAATGAAATTTATTTAACCTTTAGATACTATTAAATTGTTGTAAAAACATTTTGATATATTACGGTGACAATGTTAGTTGTTTTCTTGAAATTTTTGGCAATTAGATGATTACTCTGAGGAAAATAAAGGAGATTGACCATGTGACCATGATTTTGCAATTTCTTTTAGAAAGTTGGTTTTCTTTTATTGAGTCTGTAATGTTTATGGGTAACATTTCTGAAAACCCTCACGAGACTATAACTCGTACACTAGGGGTAATCTAGGGGTTCAAAGCATTGTTGCACGTTAAGGTAAGTGCAACCGATGATTTCGGCGAAAGTGACCTAAGATTTTATTTTTGTTTGCTCAAGGACTAGCGAAATATAGGTTTGGGGTATTTGATATGCATATAATTTATACTCAAATTACCTTGTAATTTATATTTGTTAATATAATACTTTATTCTAATTATTTCGTTTTTCTATTTTTATAGAATTGAGAGCTTAAACGGTGAAATCACATCAAAGCGGAAACAATTATTTGACAACCTGAAAGAGTGGTATAAAGTGACGGTGATGGGTAAAATTAGGAAGAACAATTAAACCCAAGCCCATCTTAACCTAAACCCAAGCCCAAGCCTAAGCCTAACCTAAATTCCCAACTCTATTTAGTCTTTCTTCTTTGGCAACTAACATCATCTCCTCTCATGTTCCTCCTGTTCCCAAGACTAACCAACAACAATCGAACCCGACTTTTTCGCCTAACACCTCCCTCTCCATGTCGCCTTCATCCCTACCATTGCATCACAATCCAGCTTGCAGCCTCGATCTCCCACAACCCAATCACACAACCAAGCACCCACCTCTCTTCTACGTCTCTCTCCTAATCGCCTCCATTTTCTTCATCACAAACATACACCACCACCTTTTTTACCCTCTTTTCTTTTTCACCTCCCTTATTTGTTCCCTGCATATCACACCAAAATCTTTGCCATCACCTTCACAAACCGCAACCACCATCACATCCTCCATCACGATTCACAGAGCTCCATCTTGCAACCACCTCTTTGTTCTCCATCTTCCTGCTCCCTCTTCCTCCATTGAAGCCAGTGTTTCCACCTCTACTTCATCATCTTCATTTTCGATCAGCCAACTACCTCGCTTCACAATCATCCATATCATTCAGCAACGGAGAGCACTATCTCACAGATCACAGAGGAGAAAAAACGAATAAGAAGCAATAACATGGAAGAAGACAACTTTTTGGAGGGAAGAGTTTTAAAACTCTTTCCTTTGCTATTTGCACCCAATTTTCCATTCTATACCACTACAGAGCACCGTATTCGTTGAGGAGATGACGGTGTTCACCCGTGCTACTACGACCACCACCAACATGGGTTTACCCTCCGCTAAGGTGTAGATGATTCCTCAGGTTTAGTAGAATTTACTCATGTCTTTTACTACTTTCCAATGCATTTTATTTTGGCTTGGTCGGACCGGTTAACCGGCCTAATTTTCCAAAATCGAGGACCAAACCAGGGTTTTAAAAAAATGGAATTTCAAAGACCGACCCCGGACCGGTGAGACTCGTAACCGAGGTCCCGATAACCGAGAATTTGGGCCGATCCATGCTGATTCTCGAGCTTGGGTGGTGGCGAGGAATTGAGACAAAGATGAGGAGGGAAAAGGGGTTCAACCGCTGGAGGTACGATTTTGTCTTGGGTGAAACAGGGAGAAGGGGTGAGAAATAAAAAGGGATACGAGTGAAGGGAGGGACGACCACTAGATTGGAATCATCAACAACATCTTTCCTACTAAGCCATAAACTCAACCATCAGCCACACTTTAGACCATCCTTGATCGATGCATCATTGCAACACTTTGTCGACAGCATGCAAGGAATCAAAACTCCAGCTAAAACTGTATTAACCCAAAAGGATAAGATCATGAATCCAACAACTTTTTAATAAATATTAGAAAGCTTCATGGTTGAGGAATGGAGTTGGGACTGATTTGTGGTAGTCTAGTGAGAGGGGAGAAGAGAATGTGGTCTAGGTGTTCTCTGAGTTTGTAAAGAAGAAGAGAGGGGGAGGGGAGAAATGAGAGAGAGAAGAGATGAGTTTACTTTTGTGTCAGGTTTTAATGTTGGAGGGTATAGGTATAGTTTGGGTTGGCCTTTTGAAGTTGGAGGGGTATAGATTGGGTTGGGCTTTGGGAAAATTGGATATTTAGTTTTTTTTTTTAATATTAAGTTCTGTTAACTGGCGGTTTTGGCTGAAACAAAATTTTTGGGTCGGGCCTAAAAACCGCACTGTTAAAGAAAATAATTGAGAATTGTATAATTGTTGTTTTCTTGACTGAATACAATCTTATATAGAGCTAACTTTGACATAACCTTATAGAAACGAGAAACTTAAAACTTCCTATACAAGATATTCTAATTGTGTCATATTTTGACTTTTCTATTATGACTATTCTATTATTGTACTTTCCTATTCTTGTACTTTCCTTCTTGTAAATGTGAATCAATCTTGGACTTGGGCTTGGCTATATTGAGTGCATACCCTTCATATTCTAACACTCCCCCGCAAGTTGGACATGTAGACGCAGATGAAATGTGCAGCTTGAAGAAAACTTTGAAGTCCAATTTGGTGAAGAAATCGCGATTGTCAAGTGAAGCTGTTAATGGTTTGACTTGAGACATCATGATTGTCAAATTCTTGATAATTCTTGTATGAAGAAATCATGACTCAATTCGAGTCAACACATATTTTTGTATTGCTCAATTCGAGTCAACACAAATTTTTGGTATTGCTCAATTTGAGTCAACATAGATTTTGGTATTGCTCAATTCGAGTCAACACAAAAAAAAATTTGTTGTTGTTGTGTGATTTCTCCTTGGGCTTACTGATTGGCGTCAAGGTCGAGGATCTGGCTGCTTGAAGTTATTGTTGTTTGAAGATCAAAAACACTACTAAGTTGCTATTGTTGATTGATTGAGGCAAGCTATTGTTATTGCCCTCCCTTCTTTGTTTGAGTTGCAGGTTGGTTGTGTGTGGCTACTCTGCATGAAGTTGTTGCAGAGTGAAATTTCCCTTCCCCGCCTCTTGCGTTGTTGTGATGGCGCTAACGGTTTGTGATGGTGGTTTGAGCTATTCGGCTGAGAGAGTGATCAGCCTGACAAGGTTCAAACGAGACAGAGTTCGAACGAAGCAAATGCTTCTCGTCTAATTCCCTTCCCCGCCTCTTACATCTAGCATACAGAGGTAGGGAAAAGCTTGAGTCCCTAGAGGCCACCAAAGAAAGTTGTTTTGATATCACGTAAAGAAAATAAATTGAGGATTGTATAATTGTTGTTTTTCTTGACTGAATACAAGCTTATATAGAGCTAACTTTGACATAACCTTGTTGTATTCTATTTTGACTATTCTATTATTGTACTTTCTTATTCATGTATTTTCCAATTCTTGTACTTTCCTATTTTTGTACTTTTCTATTATTGTACTTTCCTTCTTGTAGATGTAAATCAATCTTGGACTTGAGCTTGGTTATGTTGAGTACAAGGCCAACGTATTCCAACAACACCAAAGATAAAAATTTATTAAAAAATCGAACCAACCGGTCCGGGTCGATTCTTGGTTCAGTTCATTTTTTTTGGTCTAAAATGCCTAGCCCTACATTGTATGATTTAACATTGGATTTATTTGTGAACAAATATTACTTTCACCGTGTATATCATGCATGCATGGTAGTTATTAGAGTTATTTTATGTTTTTGTTTAAGCATGTTTTATTCGTATTAGTTAAACATGTCACTAGTTATGCCTTAAACAGACAATCCATGCTAGGGATTTGCATTTTTGTTATAATCATTCCACTACATTGCTAGGAGACAATAATCGACATTAGTATACTTTTATGAACTTGATGGATTATTCAGAAACCTTAGCATCTCTTTCTTTGATTCTCAAACTCAATTTTCAATTGTTTTTCTACGTTTCATTAGTTTAGAAATTTCTGATTGTTGTAACCCCCTTTTAAATTAGTTTAGGTAGATCTTAGTTTTCAATTGTGTCTTCCATCTTCGTGGGATCGACCCGTATTTTCCATTGTCTACTAGTTAGACACTCGTGCACTTGCAAAATAACAATCAAGTTAAATTAGCTTGTTAATTTAGGTTAGTAAAATCTGCATCATACACCCTATTAGAGAAAGCTCTTAATACACTCTATTACGTAAATTTTCTTAACGCAACCTATTACAGAAAGCTTATACAATCGTGACAACAAATGCTGAGTTTCCAAGGACTACTTGGTCTTCTAAATGTTATGCAGGCGGAAAGTGGGTATGCAAAGAAGAGGCTTAACCCTTGGCGTTGCTAGTCCGGGTTTCTCATTCATGTCTAATTCATTAGGTGATATGCCATCAGGAAGCTCCCAGTTGAAACAATGAATCAGCTGTGCAACTATTAATCGAACCACAATGATACCAAGTTGAACGCCAGGGCATCCTCTACGACCTGATCCAAATGGGAGAAATCGAAAGTCATTTCCAAGGTACTCCACATTAGTACCACTAAACCTCTCTGGGTAGAATTCTTCGACGTTAGTAGACCATGCATTTTGATCATGTCCAATTGCCCAGGTATTTACAAGTATTATTGACTGCTTTGGTATGAAGTAACCACTGATCGTGATGTCTTCCCTGGACTCGTGTGGTATGAGCAATGGTGCAACTGGATGGAGTCTCATCGATTCCTTCAGCACCAAATCTAAGTAATGAAGCTTCACCAAATCTGATTCCTCCACCATTCGGTCCAGGCCAACTACACTTTCAAGTTCTGATTGTAATTGTTCCATGATATTCGGATGCCTGAGAAGCTCACAAAGGATCCAGTCTATTGTAATAGTCAATGTGTCAACTGAAGCAATAATCAAGTCCAAGATGATTGCTTTCATACAATCTCGATCTATATACTGCTCACTGTTAGGTTCTGTCAAGGACAACATTATATCAATGAAGTTCTTTTCATGCTGATAATTATTGTTAGCATCTTCTTGTACTTTTTTATCATTTCGTACATGTTCGTCAATGACATTTTCTAATATTTCATCTACAACCTTGTTAACTGCCTTCATGCTGCAGCGTATACCCTGAATAAATGAAATAATTAGGATTCTTGAAGATGTAAAATATAAAGTAACAAAACGTAGTTAAGCGTGCTAGCTTATGGTACCTGAAGGTCGAATGGAGCAACAAAGGGGACATAATCAGCTATGTTGAAAGTTCCCAACAAACTTAAAACCTGGTTTGCAATTGGCTTAAAATGTAACATATCATACTTACGGCCAAATATCATAGTATATGACATGTTTTCAATGAGGTCCCCTAGCTTTTCAGTGAGATCAACTATTGTGCATGCCTCAGCCACATCTCTGAGGCCCCAAACAAAATCTTCAATGTAGCCTTTCCTCATAGACTTCATGGACTCGATCTTTACCACACTAACTAACTCTGACGTGCACAACTTGCGCATGTTACGCCAGTGTGGACCGTACTGGTTGAAAGCAAAATCCTTCTCCCAGTAACTCTGGTTCCGAACAGCTTCCATCTTAGGTCTACTAGCAAACACTAGGTCATGAGTCTTAAGGAACAACTCTGCTGCTTCAGGGGATGAAACCACTATGGTTGGTACGACACCGAGCCTTATATGCATGATGGGTCCATATTTCTGGGCCATTTTATGAAGGGTTCGGTGTGGGAGATGACCCAACATATGAAGGTGGCCTACAAGTGGGATACCCCATTTTGGCCCAGGGGGTAGCGGACATCCATTTTTTTGCTTTTTCCCTCTCAGTAACAAATCCATACACCATAAACATGCAAGAACTATAGAGAAAACCACAGCAATCCAAGACAGCATTGTGTCTGATGTAGGGATCCTGGGAGTTGGGAATCTAGTAGTGTGAATTATCAGTGTGCAGAGTCAATTATATAGACGATTGCGTTAATTTTATATAACATCGGTTAGGTAACTTGTCATTTTAGTGTGTCGCGTTTATATGGATATATACACAAACATATCAAGATAATCAGAAGATCTAAGGCACCTTTAAAATAAAACAAAGAAACAGCAAAAATAGCACCAAAAAAACCATTACATAGAATCCAAAAAATCAAAACCGAAAGCGAAAATGTTGGATGTTATATGTCTGCGGATATTGTAGGTGCACCATCACGTTCAAACCAAATCAACAATGAATGAAATGCATGTAGCGGCACCATCACGTTTAATATATGATCTGTCTCACTCAGTGAGATATTGATGATCAAACAAGATCGGTTAGGTGGGGGAGCAGAAAGAAGGATTGTTACTGAATCTTTTAAGTAAGAAGGTTACCTGAGAGGTTTTTCTTTTTTTTTTGAGAAATGGAAAGTTATACATGTACAATAATATAGGAGAGTTCATCTATCTACTTTCTTAGACAGTGATTTTGTTCTGAGTTGTAATTTTTTCTAGATGATGGTTGATCATAACAGAGGAATTTATAGCACAAAAAAACTTGTATACTTATTTGTTTATTTAGTTTTATTCATTTGTAGTTCTAATTATATTGGTTTTTTTTTGGTAGTTTATCTACTTCTCATGCATTATCTTCAATAGTAATCAAGAAATTTTTAGCTTTTTTAATGGAACGTGTCATTTGGTTGAGCACCTACTACAAGAAAAGAAACATTATTGCTAGCATACGAAACCCACAGGAAACTGTGATGTCCCCATTTTTCATAATTACCAAAATTTACACTTATCTCTGCATTTCGGCTTTGGCACAAATATATATATATATATACTACAAAAAAAAAAAAAATTCAGCAACAACAATTTACCGTTGCTAAGTATCAAAAAAGCGTAGCTAAAATGAATCAGCAACAGCTCACGACCATCACAATACCGTTGCTATTTAGTGACGTCTTCAAACCGTGGTTAAGTTGCAAATCAAATTGACAAATTTGTCGTGGCTATTTAGCGACGACTTCAAACCGTGGCTAAGTTACAAATCAAATTGACAAAACAAATACAACATTTGTTATGGCTATTTTGCAATGGCTTCAAACCGTTGCTAAGTTGCAAATCAAATTGTCAAAACAGATACGGCATTTGCCGTTGCTAACACTAACTTTTGTTGCTAAAAAAATTACTAATGAAAATTCATTTTTTATAATGAAATTAGTTCTTTCTATTAATTTTCAGATTTCTCATTGTTTTTCTTTTGTCATCCAAAAGAAACATTTCAAACCTAAACAAAATTATATTAATTTTCATATAATCAATAACTTGTCCAAAATACAATCCCAAACAACTTTATACTCTATCAACCTAAAATTGAAATTATCTATATATATATATATATGATTCAGAGGACTAAATAAGCAAAAAACTTACATGGACAAACTAAAACTAACCAATTTTGAATCCAGGTTTAACAAAAAACAACAAAAAGGATTTTGGAAAACAAATCCGGTGTGTCCATGCCTTTTCAATCTTAATAAATTTTTCTCCCTGGCCAAATTCAAAGTGTCTGCAAGTTTCATAGAAATCAAACAATCTTTCGGCCTGCAGAAAAACAAAGACACTTCATAGTTAAAAAAAAACGTTGAAACTAGTTAGAAAGAGTAAAAAAAAATGACTGGAAGGCGATAAGAATATCAAAGAGGATATGGGTAAGATGCACAAGATGATCCAACATAACTACTCCAAAGTTGTACACATCATTTTTCACATTATATATTCCAGACATAGCAAACTCAGGTGCACTATAACCAAAGGAACCAACCATCTGAGTTGAAATCTGTCATATAAATTGGAGTATTAGCCCAAAGCAATTATCTATGACGGGATCAAAAAACACTGAAACTATTAGAAATATTGTTGTGGGAGTTCAAGGCTAATTGCACTCCGTCTTTACACTAGTAATCCAACAACTCAATTGAGGTGACTGAACTTTATCCCAATGAGATGGGAGCAAGTTCTAAACCTTTCATCTTTCAAAATTTTATCAAGCTATCATAATTTTCTTAAAATACACATATTTTCTTACCACAGTTCAGAGCTACAAAAAACATAACTTATTTTGGACGTTTAACCCAATTATTTTACCTGTCGCTCAGTGTTTGGTGCAAGTGCAGCTAGTCCACAGTCTGTTAAGTAGGGGTTTAGATCTTCATCAAGAAAAATGTTCCAGTCATTAAGTTTCTATTTACAACAGAAGGCAAGCACACTTCACGCAAGTACCTGAAAACATAATCAGAATGGACAATCATTAGCTGGAACTACCAGAATAAAACTTAATTGATCAAAAACATCACAGGACTTACTCTAAAGCTGTGGCTGTGCCCAGTGCTACCTTCACGCGGACATTCCATGTAAGTGTCTTGCTGCTATCATCAGCAAAGTGTAACATGTCATGCAGAGTTCCTATTCCAATGTACTCGTAGACTAGAAGGCGCTGGCCATGCTCAGCACAATATCCTACCAGCGTAATGATGTTTGGGTGTCTCAACATTGACATGTTTGAAACAGCTTCCAGAAAATTGTCCTCCTCCTGCAACGACAGTACTGAACTGTCGATCTTCTTAACGGCCAGAATCTGGACCAAGCAACAAATACTGAATGGTAAATGCATAAGCAGAAAACAGAAGAAGAAGGAAGGCTATAATAAGTAACTGAAAAGTAAAAAAAAACAATCCGCATGCAAGCAACATCGAAAACAGAGAAAATACATGCTAAAGCATTTCTCCTATCACCCATCAAACCATTGGACAGCTGAAATTGAAATGAATATCTGGACCACCTTCCCACTAGGAAACTCTGCTCTGTAAACACGACCAAGTGAACCTTCACCAACAAGATATTCCTGGCTAAAACTGTTTGTTGCTGTCTGAAGAGATGCAACAGTGTAAGAAGTTGCAGAGATAGGGGATTTCAATCTCCTGGCAGACCCATTGTCCCCATGTGTTCTCTCACCTATCACTCTTTCTGCAGGTACTTTTTACTGAGGCCGTACTTTTTGCCCTTTGCTCTTGCATATCCGTGTTGACTACAAAAGAAAGGCATGCTTTTCATTAGTTCTAATCTTCGATAAAATCATAAAACACTCTAGAGGCAGACAGACGTGAGTTATAGATGTACAATGTTATCAACAGCTAATAACATTTAACAGTTTCTCACATAGTGACATAAAGCCGAGTAAGTTCAATGGGACTCCCACCCAACCCCACCCCACCCCACCCCAACAAAATGTGTGACCAAAAAAGCAGATTATGCCACAATCTACATTATAATATTGGCAGGGAAATATGTTTATTTTTCTGTCCAAGATTATGACAAAATTTCCTTACTTTGTCAGGATGTAGCATTGAATTCCAGCAGAAACATCAGAGTTTGAATATCACTTATTAAAACAACAAATAATACAAGATAAATTATATCATTTTACCAAATTGAGTAGAAACACTACCTTTGTCTGCACCAACTGAAAGAGCTGTCATAGGAGGTTGAGTAATGCTTTCTTTTTTGTCTTTGTCCTTCGAAACTTTGCGAAGGCAAAAGATAAGAACAACCATTACAAGTAAAGCCCCTAAAACAGAACCAATAACTATGCCTATTATAGGACCTGCTTTCAAACCCTCATCGGAATCTGATGTATGTCCATTAGATCCCTGTGGTGTATGCCCAGTGCGGTTATGATTGTTCTGTGGTTTACCAGGAGGAGGTGATGTATAGGGTGGAGGAGGGGAGCAGCGCCACTGGTGAAAGAATTTCCATCATATCTGTTATACTTGAACTGTTAACTTAATCAAAATGATGATTGTAATATATATTGATACTTGCAGGGATATAATAGCTTACTTAAAATTTGATATAGACTTAAACTCCTTCGGGATCCAGCCACTAAAATGGTTGTTGGCGATATTTCTGTTAAAAAACAAGGGTGTCAAGATAACATGTAATAAACAAGGGTGTCAAGATAACATGTAATATAGATATGGAAATAAATAGAGGTGGCACAGTTGATAAAAGACCAGTACTTACAAATTATCTAGAGGTAGATCCACAAGAACATTAACTGAACCTGTTAGCAGTCTAGTCTAGATACTCATCAGCCCTGGAATTTAGCCCATCATCCCACTATTGTGGTGCATGTGTGACATCCCGAACATCATGATCTGTGTGTTAGTTCATGGAGTTTTTATGAAAAAATTTCTCACAATAAACAACTTTAATTCATGCAATGCAACGTGCTTCTTCACAAGTATGTGTTAGTTGTAACAAATTTTACCTTCATGAGTAGTTTTTCTTTATGTGTTCAGTTTTTTCCATTCAAAACAGATGATCACTAACACACACACTAACCTTGCATGCTATTTTCCCTTTATAAGTTGAGACTGATAGTTTTCAGTTTCATCAAGTGTGCCATAGTTTTACACAAAGGGAACTAGACAGGTTTTTCTGCCCTTGCACACAACAGAAATTAAACAAAATCAAACACCCAAAGTGAGACCTTTACATCTACAGTATCATCAAAATAAGCATTTAATATAGAACTGCCAATTATAACCAAAATACATGCAAAATTGAAGGAATTTCAGAAGTTGGGCTGTGGAAATGAGTGCCATGGGATCAAACCAGTATGCTAATTTGATAAAGCAACTCCTTTCTCTACAGATGCCATGGTTGATTAATCAATTTGGGATTTCATCTTGGGGCTATACTTGGTTATATAAATGTTGAAAATTTGTTTTATCAAGACCCCAAAATACAATTATCCATATGGTGCAAGACAAGAATTCAAGTTCAATAACAAAAAATACTTGATTCCTCCTTTTTCTTCTAAATCTCAAACCCTATCGCTACCATCCATTACAAAACTTAAACAAGATTTCATTTTGATCCCTGGGACTATTTTAGGATCTCTCAAAAACCCAAACCGAGAAAACAAATTGAACAAAAACCCACAAACCCCATCATTCCAGTTAATATCAATAGCCAAGAAACACTAGAAAAGAGAAATTTTTTCCATATCAAGATTCAATAACACGCATACCTCCACCATGTGCCACCTTTGGAACAATGGGTCTCGACCCCATCTCTAATTCTGGTTCTTGTTTCAGACTGAAAATTCTTCCAAGATATTGGATTGAATCCAAGTGGAGGGAAGCTCCTTGCACTGCAACTCGTGCTTCAAGATCTTTCCTTTACGATCCCTCTTAGGTCTGGTATTATACATCTTGAGCCGCCGCACAGTGGCGGCGGTTCGGGTCTCTTTGTCGCCGCCACCCCCATTTGCACGGTTGGAGTCCAACGAGTGCTTCGGCTTTCCGGAGACGTTCACAGACTTCTCTTTCTTCTTTACCATCTTTCAATCAACAATGGCTCTGCAAGACAGAGATAGTGAGAAAGGAAAAAGTCTGCATGATGCACTCAGGCTACTTAAAACTCAAATTTCTAATTTAGCAAGACGGCTAATACCCGTTGCTAAGTTTCAAATTTAACGATGGTTTTAAATTACTGCTAAAATTTTAAACCGTTGCTAAGTTGTAAATTTAGCTAAAACTAACTTGCTGTACCAAAAAAAATTACTAATGAAATTTTATTTTTTTAATGGACTTAGTTCTTTCTATTAATTTTCAGATTTATCATTGTTTTTTTTTTGTCATTCAGAAGAAACATTTCAAACTTGAAAACAATTATATTAATTTTCAAGGCAAATGATGACTAATACACTAATCTTGTTCGTATAATCAATAACTTGTCCATCACAAAAAATACAATCTCAAACAACTTTATACTCTATCAACCTCAAATTGAAATTATATATATATATATATGATTCAGGGGGCTACAATCACGGACAGACTAAAACTTACCAATTTTGAATCAAGGTTTAACAAAAAAACAACAAAAACGATTTTGGAAAGACAAATCCGGAGTGTCCATGCCTTTTCAATCTTAATAAATTTTTTCCCTGTCCAAATTCAAAGCATCTGCAAGTTTCATAGAAATCAAACAATCTTTCAGTCTGCAAAAAAACGAAGGCACTTCAACTAGTTAGAAAGAGTAAAAAAAAATGACTAGAAGACGGTAAGAATATCAAAAAGGATATGGGTAAGACGCAGGAGATGATAAAAAAAAAATCTAAATCATTCTCATACTTGTAAGTAGCTTTTAACATAGCCAATGCTAAGTCCTCTCACATTCATTAGTTGAAGGACTAATTTGGGAGTTGCTTCTGCAACAATCAAAGGAAGAAAAAAAAATGATAAAGAGTTAGTAATCCTATTTATCCTTTAGTTTCTACCATTAATGCATGACTGATATGTTTTCTTCTTTTAAATGAAAATACTGAAACTTTGATGTATATGGATATCAAAATATTGCAGATGTTCATGAAATAAATTCTAAAACTTACTTTCTTGTCCACCAAGCCTTTCAACGGCATGAACAAAAGAGATATGAAGATCAGGAGTCCAACGTAGTCTAAGCAACTTTGATTAAATATACTGCCTTACTAAAGTAGCCCTTTGTTGCGGAGTCCCCAGCAGTACAGTTTTCGATGAATTTGGAACAACTAGCAGGTGCATGGATCCCCAGGTTGTAAGCACAACTCGCAAAGGTCCATGGTTTGTTCAAGGTGATCCAATGCTTCACTCTGTCACCAAACTCCTTGAAACAAACATCTGCATAATCTTGTAATAATTTATGCCTTCTTGGTTCACTTCATCCCTTCTCTTCCCATCTAAATCCAAAAAACAATTGTCACAACTAATTATTGTTTTTAACCTTATAACCATACAAATTGAGACCCTTAAGAATAGTAAGCCAAGTCTTCAAGGACATTTTTAACTTTTCGAAATTGCCCTATTAGCAATTCATCCACATGAAAATTATGTTTATGCTACTACTCACTTGGTATAATTCTTGACCAAGAAACGGAGAACCTGTAAGTATCCACGTTCATTTTTTTCATTATCTTCACATCTTCCTGGAAATTATTGGAGAAAAAAAAACAAAAAATGAGCAAAAACAGGTTGTTCAAATTCAGAGAACACAAAATAATAGAGGAAAAAATTTAACAAATTATAAAACTGTCTAGGATAAGACTACATATATCATTCCTTGATAATTGCCTTGCAAATAAATGAGTTGCACTAACTTAGCGACAACTAATATACCGTGGCTAAATGTTTTTGTATATGGCTAAATTTTTTTTGTATATATATATATATATATATATATATATATATTTTTTTTTTTTTTCAAAAAATCCATTAGGAACGACTTATACCGTAGCTACCAAATTTTATTTGTAAAACTTAGCAACAACAAATATACCGTGGCTAAATATTATATATATATATATATATTTTTTAAATCCATTAGGGATGGCTTATACCATAGCTACCAATTTTTATTTGTAAGACTTAGGGACAGCTAATATTTTTTTTTCAAAAAAATCAATTAGGGACGCCTTATACCGTAGCTACCAAATTTTATTTGTAAACTTAGCGACAACTAATATACCGTGGCTATATATATATTTCAAAAAAATCCATTAGGGACAGCTTCTACCGTAGCTACCAATTTTTTTTTTTTTGTAAAACTTAGCGACAGCTAATATACCGTGGCTAAATGTTTTTTATATATTTTTTTGAAAAAAAAATTCATTAGGGATGGCTTCTACCGTAGATACCAATTTTTATTTGTAAAACTTAGCGACAGCTAATATACCGTGGCTAAATGTTTTTTTATATTTTTTTTCAAAAAAAATTCATTAGGGACGACTTATACTGTAGCTACCAGTTTTTCTTTGTAAAACATATATATATATATATATATATATATATATATATATATATATATATATATATTTAAATCCATTATGGACGGTTTATACCGTAGCTACCAAATTTTATTTGTAAAACTTGGCCACAACTAATATGTTGTCGCAAATGTTTTAATTAGCTACGGTTTATTCTGAATTTAGCCACGATTTTCCTATCACAAGCACAACTTTTATGATTATGGTTTTCGTCAGCTACCAAAAGAATTCGTGATGATTTTTTATCGTTGCAAATCTTTTAATTAGAGACGATTTTTTAATTCCGTCTCTAGTATTTGTAGCTATTGGGGTTTTTTTTGTAGTGATATATATATATATATTAGTGTTTGATTAATATGCATAGTGCACGTGTACATGGGTTAACAAAATTATTTATGTGCTGGTAGCTAGAAATTTAATTCAATAGCTAAATATTATATTTTATTATTATTTAGATGCTAATTGTTATTAGTTAATTTGTGATTAGTTAAATAGTTTCATTGAGAATGGGTGCAAATAGTATGATTGGGTTCGGACTTTGTATAGTTTTGGACTTGGGCCATTGATCCACTGGGTTTGGTGGTGAATAAAGTTTTGGTTGCACAAATAGTGAAATAAAGAAAGTGAGGGTTGCTCTCTGATGATGGTGAGGATTGTTGTATACAATTAAAAGAAGGAAAAAATGCGAAAGGAAAAGAGCATGTGCGTTAGTACGTGTGTGTCTATGTGCATTTATCGGCATTTGCGGTTGTTTTGTGTCTTGTTGTGTTCATGCGAGATTCTTTAACGGAATTATCTTAGTGATTTTTTTAGGAAGACTTGGTTCAAAGTTTTGGGGACTTTTACGGGTTAAATCATGATAGCTCAAGGCGAGTTTTTCTTCAATCTCTTTCATTTTTATCAAACTTTTTATTAGAGATACACTTGATCAATACAACAATCTGAAATTGGGTATTCAGATAACGATTTAGCTTCTTATGTTGTTCATAGTGAGGTTACAAGGTTGAATTAGTTGCATTTTTTTTTATATCAAATCCAATATGTGAGTATTAGGTAGAATTCAGCTTTGCTCAGTCTTATGTTTTACAATGGATCGAAACCTTCCAGTTGTCAAAATCCTTTCAAATTTAATTTGTAAGTTCACAACTCATGATGAGAAACATAGCTTTAGTTTGGAGTTCATCGATCGGTGAGATTTTCCTCGAGATTCTTGCAAAGTATGTTTTGTGGTGTTATTTGGCTTATGCGTGAATGCAATTGAGATTGATATCATTACCACCTATAATTTGTATTGTGTATGACATGAAATTTGTTGTTGGTAGTTTATGAGATATTTTTTAGTTTAATTGTCTATGTTATGCAAATTGATACATGATATTCCTATTTTATGTTATGTAATTAAAAGGTTCAACGTGTGGATATGATTGAAACAAGATTTGTGTTGTTATGTCATGATCATAATTGTCGGTGTTTGAGATTTAATTTGGTGGGATACATCCAATTTGCAAAAGTGATATTTTATTTTAATGATTTTGCTATTTCTATTTTAATATTGTTGATATTATATATTTCGCATGGCTACTAAATGATTGGATTGGGATCTTTATTATAGAGAAATTGTTCATGAAAATGCTACATTTCACCAAACAAATGAGTGGAGTTGTTTATAATTGACAAAGTGTCATTGTGTAAGAATTGTGGGATTACACAATAGGAGATACGAATAACCTTGAGCTCATAAAATATAATCATATTAAATTGTATCCCTTGGAACTACCACACATTTTGTTGTTTTATGATGTCATTTTCCTACAGAGAAATCAACTGACTATTCGGTAGATTCTTTCAGAGTAGGGCACCCCTTTCTTAAAGAGAAAGTAACTTTCGGGTTAAGTTTTGTAGAAAGGGTAGTTTTTTAAATATCTAAAATAGGCTTGAGTATTTATCGTTAAAATTATGACGTGAGATCTTATGCACAAATGATAGCCCAAGAGTGACTTTTATAGTACTCATATAGTTAAGGGTATTTGGTCATGCATGCCCTATATAATGTTCTCACTTAAGCATGGATGATCGATAAATTCTTTTTTATATGATAGAGACATACTGACTTGTATGTTTGACACGAAGGTGGTGCAAATATGGTATAGTATAATGTCATCAATTTATTGAAAGTTGATAATTTGCTTAAGACAAATAATATAGGGACACAACAGTCTTAATTGATGAATTTTGACCAATTGTTAACTCTATTTAGTACATTTTTCTGTTGTCAGGTAAAATACATAATTTTGAACATTTTCGGAAAATATATATTTTGAAAATTTGAATCTACAGTGAGATAATTAGGTTTTAAGCAAACTGGACAATCTGTAAAAAAAAATTGACTTTTTGATGCTTTCTTAGTACCCAAGTTACCTAGTTCCATGAGTTGCTGTGGAAGAATGAGTTCTAAAAAAATTATTCTTTAAGTTTTCCCAAAATTTAGAATGGTTTGGTTAGAAACGCCAGAATTTCGATGCTGCCGAAATTTTAGTGTACACCGTTATATGTTTTATGATTTATCTTTATAACTTTTCACATGCAGGATGCAAGCTAGCTAACGTTTTCTCGCCAGGTCGGCTTGCCTTAAAATTCTCCCATTGGTAAGTATAGGCAAACTAACATAATTGTTTATCTAGTTAACTATATGTTACCTATCTAATTAATGTGAAACGTTTGCCTCCACATGGTTTGAGGAATTACTAGTCTCCAATTGCAATTATGCTACCAAACAATGAGGAAAGAAATGTGATTTCTTGAACCTTTATTTGTGGTTTATTTAGAGATGAAGATTTCTCGTACCAGTTTAATTGCTTATTCGAGTGAGCTTTTGCTTCTAGGGTTTGTTCTCATTGGAATGTAGTCAATTAGCATTTCTCAGGTTAGAGAGTATTCAACATTGCTGGAGTTTTCTTTAGTGGGGCGAAGATCGTCAAAGAGTTTCACTAATAAATTCTTTTGGGATTGAGTTCAACTTTGTAATAAATGTTTCATTTGTTGTTGTTGTTGTTGTTGTTGAATTTTGTTCTTTTGTCGTTGTTGAATTTCACGTCCCAAATTTGAGGGAATCAGATATTCCTGCGTGGATTTAAGGAATGCCTATTTTCTTAAAAATCAGGGCATGACAAAACCTTTATGTCTTCCGAGCACAATATGTGTTGAAGGTTAGCATAATTGAATCCAACCACAATATAGTTCACATGGTTATCGAATGCCAATTTTTACTAGCCTTCAATAATTGTGGACTCATCGGGGGGGGGGGGACCAATGCCAGTGCTGGAGTCAGGATTTTTGTTAAAGGGGGCAGAGAGACGAGTCATAGTTAACGAAATATAATATAATAATTAATCACTTTAACATTTTTGTTTTATTTGTAGAATACATAAATAGTTGTACAAAACATCAATTGCTAAACAAAACTCCATCTAATTTAGTAAAAAACTTTCCATTAAAAAAAGGATGAAGATTACCTTGGATAGACAAAAATAGAGTCTAATTTGAACACATTCATCTACATCCATAACATGAATACCAAAACTCTCTCCCCACTCCCCAGCCCTAGTTAGAATAAATAAATAAATAAAAATATTACACAAGCACAAAATCATATATTTCACGTGGTCAAATTTGTGCTTGTGGAGATTGATGTTTGACATGCATATTCCTATATGAAAGTGTTGTTATGCATTGTATGATATCTGATGTAGAATAAAAGGCAGAAATCACAAACAAAATATATTTTGCGATTCAATAATGGACCGGTAGATCAAATTCAGTAAAAGAACCTATTCAACCATCACTGCAACATAGAGCAGACTGTGAAACAAACATCCCAAATCAGATGAAAGGAATCACTTCGCAAATATCAAATGCCCAAGTCAAAAAATTATCAATACAACAAGGAAAAAATCTAGTCAAATAAAATATATCAGTAAAAATGTGTAATAAATCTTACCCATCTCTAGAAAGCGCACAATCAACAAAAAACAATGAACCCCATTTTAGAATTTCCAAAAAATAGAAAACTTTACTAGAAAATATCACCAAAGTAAACAAATTCATGCAAAATATACATGCAATTAATGAAGCCTCACAAATAGACCCCATTTCCTTTCTCTTTTCTTCAGACAAGAAGTTGATAAAAGAGCACCTAAAACAATCGCGCCTTGTAGATGTGCTGATGTAGAGTTCCAGCTTTCCTGGAACCTGAAACCAAGTTCCACACGAAGCTCATCCAGATGGTGGACATGAAGCAGAAGAGGAATCGAATGACCACCACCGATACTCTGATATCTGATGCCAAAGTGAACTATGGGGGTTTTCCACGATCATGGGGTTTCCATGTTGAGCGTGGAGGGAGTAGTAGACAAGATTCTTCATCTTGTGAAGACGAACACATTGAATCTCGTTGTACTTATGAAGCTCATTTCTCGGAGAAGTGATAGGTCATGAGTTATGATAGATTATTGGAGAGATTTGGAAGATTTGAAATGTTGAACTATTGAGGGGTCTACTAAGATTTTGGGGGTTTGATGATAGGGGTAGATGACAGAAGATCTATACGGGGGTTTGATGATAGGGGTTTGGTCCTCCAAATTTTGCTCCAGTTCCAAGTTCTAAATCGGAGAAAACAAATTTATTTTCAACCCACAATACAATTTTGTCTTGGAAGATGGTCTTTCCAATATTATTATATTTCCCAATGGCTTGACTTAATCAGGTCCTTTTCTCAAGAAACCTTGATCATGAAGTTTGTGAGAAAGAGGTTATCTAAAAGATAAGAGATTATATCAATCTACATTGACTAATTGATTATAAGTATTTACTACTATTGTGCATGCTTTTAGTGTTTTGCAGTGTGGATGATCATGAATATTCATCATTTGCTCCGGTCCTAATTGATCTTGTCCGAGGTGTCATGTCATTAGATCAAGAACTTGTTTACCAGTGTAAAACCGCTATTTTTTTACTCAGCTTTTAAGATTTTATGACAACGAATGGGAAAAGGAGCAAATCTTTGTAGTCTTTCAGAAGATAGCAACAGTTCTCAATTAGAATTAGGTTCTATCTGGAGCCCAGTTACAAATTATTTTTTCTGTTATATTTATTGAGCAGATGGTACATGCATACGAAAAGCCTAATTTAAGCTAATGAGCGTGTCTTTAGGAACCACATTGGAGTTAAGGTTGACAAATTTTGAATTTCACGATTTAAAGTGTGAGAATGGCAGGAACATAACCTAGAATATATGTGGAGGAATGTGAAGAATGGATAATCAATTATATTTCAAAAGCAGGTTGTATAGGTCAAGATAATGGTTTAACAGGGTTTAAAAAGGTTGGTGGATATAACATTCATAAGAATTATGCTAATGATGGATTGCATTGAAATGGATTGCAAAATATAACTGCAATAGTAATCAGAAAAGTCATATTTTGTGAATGAACATGAACAAGTCAATCAGTCAAGTTTCAAGTAGAAGAAAAGAAACTTCACTAGCATTCTAGAGAGATGAAACTTTTTTGTCACCCGGGCGCAATAAGTGGTGATAGTTATTGCAATTTTATCCAATCAGAATATACAATTTAAATTGCTCACATGGGTATCAGATGTTTGAGATTTCCAGCTTCCAGTGGTTGCTTATGCTACAACAATTAAGGCATTTTCCAAGAAAAAATTTCCTTGAAAAAATTCAATTTTTTGTTGAAAAAGTACATTTAACAAGGAAAAAATCGTTACCAGGTTCGTAAAGGCATCCCCGTAGCTTAAGGTTTTTACCAAGGAATTTATTTTTTTTGTTGGTAAAACGGATGATAAGTCAAGGAAACATATTGCTGATAATACTGACAACTACCAAGGAAATTAATTAGTAAAAATCAAGTATCTTTACCAATAAACTGTTTTGTTGCAAAAAACCTTTTAATTACCTATGATTTTTTTCTCGAAAAAAAACGTAGAATCATTAAAGAAAATTGTTGTGGGAAAAGGTAACTATCTTTATTATAGAACTTTTTCGTTGTTAAAATGCATATATATCTACGAAAGTTGTCATAGGTACCGCTAACAATTACCAAGGAAATTATTTCAAATGAAAAAACCATTTATCTATTAAAACGATTGATCATTCTCGGCTCTTACAACCATCTATATATATTATTATTTATTTTTAGGCTCAACAGGGTTCGAACTCCTCATCTGTAGTAAAATCTATTGTAATCTTTACCAATTGAGCTATTTGAATAATTGTGTTGTGTAAAACAACCTTATAGCTTATTAAATCAAATTACTCTTCTTTTGCAATTAAAAAATAATTGCTACTTATATAATAGGGACCAATAAATAATATTTCGTCATTATAAATTAGGACTAAATATTTTAACGACTATAAGTTTTATGTGAAATATTTACCACTTTTAGCAATGAAGAGAAATCCACAATAACACCATTATAATTAGCAACGAAATACTAATAGCATTTCATTGCTAGATATGTTATTGAAATTGATTATATCCTCAATGAAATAAAATAAAATTATTGTAAATAAGAAAACGAGCCTAAGAAAGAAAAAAATTCATGGAAAATTTTATCAATCTTTAGCAATGAATAACAATTGCCTATAATATTATAATTAGCAATACAATAATATTTTATTGTTAAAGAAACTCCATTCGATTTTTCAGATGACATAATATCATTGCTACTAATAAAAAATTTCAACGAAATAATATTTTTCCACTGTAAAGAAGTTTGGAGGTTTAAATATAAATAAATTTTGTGGAAAAAAAGTTCATTATAAGTAACCAAACAAATCGTTTTTTTATTCTTCTCTTCTCCTTTCTCATTTCCCAAGAGATCATTCTTCTACTAAACCTAAATAAAAAAGGTTTTGTAAAAAATATCATAATTTTTTTCTATCTGAAAGCATGGGTGTTGATCGATAGTTGACTATCATCACTCAAGCTTGTTTCAAAAATTCAATTGAGTGTTTTCATAAAGACTTTTTGCCTCGCATGTAATGCATATGACTGAAGCATAGCTAATTAATAGTCTATTTTTTATCTTTATAAAAGAACTTAATTTACTACAACTAGCAGTTGAACTTAAAGCCCCAATCAAACAACGTTACTATGGTCAAGGCATTTGTCAAGGAAATTTTCTTCCTTTGAAAAATATACTCTTTTAGTTGGGAAAAATCTGCACCAACAAAAAAAATTCCATATGGATTCTTTGAATTATCCTTGTACAATATTTTTGTAATGAAATAAAAATAATTGCAAAAAAATAAATTTTTTATCACATAGTTCAACAATTTCCAAAGAAACAATAATGAATTAATGAGCTTTAGTGAGAAATAAATTTTCTTGGAAATGATTAATGGTTTTTAACAAGGAAATTTTGTTACCAATAAGGTTGTAATTACCAACAAAATTTTATTTTCTTGCCGTAGAGATGTTATTAAAATAGATATTGTTTCTAAAAGAAATTTGTTGCCAATAGTATATAAATTTCCTACAAAATAATGATTTGTCGGTATAAAATAGTTAATGAGCTTTAACGATAAATAGATTTTCATGAAAGTAATCATCATTTTTTACCAACGAAAATAATTTGTTACCAACAAGGTTATAATTACCAACAAATATTTTTTTCCTTGCTACAGAGATTTCATTAAAAAAAAATTGTTTCCAACAAAATAAAATAAAAAAGTTGCCAATAGTGTAACAATTTTCAACAAAATATTACTTTGTTGCTATAAATTAGTACACGAGCTTTAACAATAAAAAAAACTAATGAAAAAAAGTTATCGATCATTATCAACTAATCAAATCATTACTAGTAATGTGATTATTTTTTAGGAAAACATATTTTATTACTAAATAGAGATGAATTAGTGTTAATATTCCGTTAACAAGGAAAGTGATTTGTTGTTAAAATTAGTCTTCTTTAGCAACAAAATATTTTATTCTAGATAATGCCATAATTACCAAGGAACTAGTATTTTGTGGCCATAAAAATTATTTCGATGTTAAATCAATTTGGCGGACAATTTGTTTTGGAGGGTTAACAAGGAAAGTTTCCAACAAAATATATTTTGTTGGAAAAAAGTAACAAGTTTATGGTTTTTTCAAGGAATTTTTTTTTGTTGACAATGATACCATATTAACAAGGAAATTAATTTTCGTAGAAAAAATATTTGTTGGTAAATGATAGATTTCTTGTAGTGTTAATTATGTGGCCTCATTGGAGGGGTGGGGAGAGGACTCGTGTTAAAGTTTTGCATGCAAATGTTGAGTCCTACGTAGTTTGTTGTTGTGCTGAGTTCCAAATCGAATAGTAAAAAAATTATTTTATTTATTAAAATCAAGAAGATGGCGAGAAAGAAGTCAGAGATCATCGATTATATCAATCAACATTGACTAATTGATTACAAGTAACAGCTGCAAGTGCTTTAGTGTTGTGCAATCTGGATTGATCAAGAAGATTTTGTTGGATACAATCTATAATAGTGAGGGGATAGGATAATCTGAGGCTTGCTTAATGCAATGTCCTTAAGACAATATTCGACCCGTCTCGGTGTAACGTTGATGGTCGTTAGTCTCCCAAGATACAACAAATTCATCTCTGTTCCTAATACACTTTAGGACAAAAACTCAGGTGAATAGAAATAAGAATTAACTTTTGAGATGAACAAGAAAGAACCCGTTTGATTTGAATATAAACTTTTCTTCTGTGTTCTAGGTTGTTGTTGTAATGATGAATTGCTAATATTTTGGATATCTCAAATGGAAAATTTGATATTCTACTTATAGCAAATGAAACATTACGTAAATGCTCCCAGAAGACACAATTGAACCAACACATCTGTTGGTTTAGAGACTTACATAAAGGACCTTATGTAATGAGCGTAATGAGCTTACATAACGTACAATTTACTCATTCAAAAAACATGAAAATACAAAATTTTCAATAATCCCCCATTTGAAAAGAAAATCGTGACATCTCAAGAGTATGTGAATTAATGTCACATTAGGATAGGTGGCTTTCACTTTGAACCTTCCGTAGTAAAAGAGTATCAAAATTACTTAAAAGAGTATCCTTCATTAGGATGTAAAACCAGTCAATAAACTTTACATGACATTATTCCATTCAAATTCTATTATCGGTTGTGTTCATTTTGGTCTTGAACAATTCTCAGTTCTGTAAGTGCTACTAGTGATTTCAGCCTGATAAAAATCTCGTAGAGCCGACCTAGCTCATACTTACATAAATGACCGCTTCTATAAGAAAAATCCTACAATACCCCACTTGCCTTTTGCAAAATATAGACGTCATTAAAAATAGTGTATCATTGTTTATCCTTTTGATCACAATAGGTTTGCACTTTATGCTTCATAGGAATGGAAAGAGTATTATATTCCTAAGTGCTTAACAAAGAATTATCCAAAACTAGTTTTCCTTTTGAACTAGGTCCATAGGATCTCCAATCGCTTAGTAAGGTTTTCGTATATGATAATTCGTGTGTATTAGGCTTTCAAACTCATTCCCCTAGAAGCACAGTCTACATGCTCTGTAGATATTCTTGTAGTAAATGGAACTTCTAAGTTATCTTTTGATTTCACAAATTCAATGGACATTATCCCATTAGAGAGAAACTGTCGCACGGTACAATGTTTTCGACGTATGTATCATGATCGACCATTGTACATAAATTGTGAGCTCTACATATAGAGGTTTGATTGTCACAATGTATGCATATGGCCGGTACTGGTTGTGGCTATAATGAAATGTCTTTTAAAGCCACTCTACTTCTTCCCTAGTATTGTCTAAGGCTATGAACTCGGATTCCATTGTGGATATAGCTATATATATGTTTGTTTAGAAGATTTCTAGGATACGGCACTGCCTGCAATAGTAAACATATAACAACTGGTGAATTTTACTGATTCAAACTCAGAAATTCAATTTCCATCACTGTATCCCTCAAGGACACTAGGATATCTAACATAGTGTAGTACATAGTTTAAAGTATTTTCAAATACCCTAAAACCTTAAGCAAAACATGTTAGTGAACTTTATTTGGTTTACAAGTATATCTGGTAAGTCTACTCACAGCATAAGCTATATCAAGTCTCGTACGGTTCATCATGTACATTAAACTTCCAATAATGAGATAGCACTCAAGTTGTGAAACACTTGGACCTGTATGCTTATGTAGCACCTGCGATGGATGGAATGGATTATTAGATTTCTTGATTCCATATTGTTTGTATTTGTCTATTATATTCTGAATGTAATGAGATTGAGACGAAGCTAACCCATCAAGCATTCACAATATTTTGATTTCTAAAGTTACATCTGCTTCACCTAGATCTTTCATATCCAAATGTTTAGTGAGCATAAGTCTGATGGACTTAATAACTTGACTATAAGTCCCAAAGATAAGTATATCATCAACATAAAGACAAACTATCACATAGTCATTATTAACTTTCTTTATGTAGACACTTGTCACACTCATTTCTGTTGAATCCATTTTTCAACACGACTCCATCTAACTTCTCATGTTATTGTTTGGAAGCTTGTTTTAGACCATATAAGGATAGAACGAGTTTACATACTTTGTGATCTTGTCCTTTATCTCGGAACCCTTCCGGTTGATCCATATATATTTTCTCATTTTATTCTCCATTTAAGAACACAATTTTTACATTCATTTGGTGAATTTCCAAATTGTACAGTGCTGCAATGGCAATTAACATCCTAATTGATGTTATCCTTGTCACCGGATAATAAGTGTCAAAATAGTCTATGCCTTCTTTTTTACTATACCATTTAGCTACTAATCGAGTTTTGTACTTATCAATGTTAACCATCGGATTTCACTTTACACTTGAAGATCACTTTGCACCCAATTGGTATATGTCGTAAGACCAACACTTTCCCAAGTATGATTGTGCATAATGGATTTTATCTCACTGTTTATAGCTTTCTTTCAGACAGAAGCTTCATGAGTAGACATTGCTTCTTTATAAGTTTGAGGCTCTGTATCTAACATATAAGTTAGAAAATCTAGACCAAATGTTTTGAACTTTCGAGCTCTCTTGCTACATCTAAGAAAGTCATCATTTCTATTTTCATTAGAATTAATATTTTTCTCACTCCCTTCATTTGACACCTCATGTGTTCTTTTAGGAGCACTAGACGACTCAGAAGTCATATGTGGTGTTGATTCTATGTAATCCTTCCTATGATGAAATACAGTCTAAAAAAAAATTGCATCTCTAGACTCAAGGATAGTATTAACATGAATATCATTGATATTAGATAAATACACCAAAAACCTGTATGCACTGTTATTTTCGTCATTTTCTAAAAAATAACGATCAATAGTTTTTGCTCCAAGTTTGTTCATTTTGGGTGGTGGAACAGAAACCTTTGCTAAGCACTCCCTTACTTTAATGTATTTATAGGATGGTCGTCTACCTTTCCATATCTCATATGGTAATTGATCAAATTTCGTGTGAGGAACTCGATCTAAAATATGATTTTCCATATAAATTATTTTCCCCTACAAGTTCTCAGTAGACAGATTTGATAAGCATGGTATTAATCATGTCTTTCAAGGTTCTATTTTTCCTTTCAGCAACTCCATTTGATTGTGGTGAGAAAGGAGCAATAGTTTTGTCTATAATACCATTTTGTTCACAAATCTTTGTGAATGGAGATTCATATTCACCGCCTCTATCATATCTCAATATTTTGATCTTTTTATTTTACTGATTTTTTACTTCAGTTTTGTATTTTACAAACGCATTGATTCCTTCGTCTTTTCTATTTAATAAATACATGTAACAATACCGTGAGCAATCATTGATAAATGTGTTAAAATATTTCTTCCCACCTTGAATAGGAATTGATTTGAAATCACATAAATTGATGTATACTAAACCCAAAATTTCAGTGTTTCTTTGTACTTAATGAAAAAGGTTGTTTAGTAAATTTGGCTTCCACGCAAACTTTGCATTTGTGTTGTGATTTATTATAAAATTTAGGGATTAGCCTTTGACTAGCCAACTTCTTCATTTTCTTAAAGTTTACATGATCTAGTCTATCATGCCACAGTAAGGGGGATCCAAGCAAATAAGAAACAGATTTTGCATTTGCATTATTAATGACCATTACATTGGCCTTTAAAATACTATTTTGTAAGGTAACCACATCCCACGTATACTCCATTTTTTGACAAGACAAATTTCCCTGACTCGAAAACTATTTTAAAGTTATTATCTATCAGAAGATAACCAAAGATTAAAATTTTCCTAATCTTTGGAACATGTAAGACGTCTTTCATCGTGAAGTTATTGCATGAGTTATATTTTAATACCACAGTTCCCTTTCCTTCAGTTGTCGAGACTGATTCATTTCCCATGAAGACCTTGTCATAGTTATTCAACTTCTCATAAGTTGTAAACATGGTCTTATCGCTGCAGATGTGGCGGGTGGCACCGGTGTCAAGCCACCATGTGCGAGGATGATTAATGATGTTAACCTCAGATAAAATGGCGCTAATTTGTAATCTTTCGATAAGACGGGCAAGAGCTTCAGACAAGTTTGCTCGAGAAGACCGCCTTTCATTGTCTTCATCCTTGCTACTTTTGCAATCATTTGCAGGATGACCCTTCTTGCCACAAACATAGCAAGAGTCCTTGAACCTTTTAAAGTTCACATGGCTTTTGGGTTTTATGCCGCTTCCACCATTCTTCGAGGAACACTTTCTTTTGTGAGAGTTCTTCTGCTGCTTTGAACTCTCGATGAGATGCGTATTTGTTTCAATTGGTGTGAATTTGTCTGTTCCACGGTTGTCTTCCTCAATCTTTTGGCGGACGATTAAGTCTTCAAGACTCATTTCCTTATGTTTTTGTTTCAAATAGTGCTTAAAATCTTTCCAATTGAGAGGGAGCTTCCCAATAATAGCAGCAACCTGGAAAGATTAGCTAATGATTTGGCCTTCAGCATGCATTTCATGAATGAAAATTTGGATTTTTTAGATCTGGAAAGTGACAGTTTTAGCATCAATCATCTTGTAATCCATGAACTTGTCAACGACAAATTTCTTTAGTCCAACATCCTCCATTTTGTACTTCTTTTCCAATGCCCCCTACCGATTCTTAACACTATTTGTTATAGACTTAGTACAAAACTTCATCCAGCGAATTCAGCACGTAGTTTCGACACAAGAAGTCAGAATGCTTCCAAACTTCAATTGTGAGGAACACTTCCTTGTGGCTCTCTTGGATTTCTCCATCTTTTGGCTTTGGTTCGTCCTCTGTAAGAAACTTAATTTTCCAAACCCGATGTTGTTAGGTAAAACAACATCTTGCTCTGCCATGTTTTAAAATCAATTCCTTTCAATTTCTCTGGCCTATCATGTGCAAGAACTTTAGTGACACCAAGGTCACCCCAGCAATTAAACAAGCTTCCATTTTATTTCCCATATTTTTGTCGGACACACAAAAAAACACAATTTTTTATTATTTGTAATAATACATATTGATGATACACCAAAACGGTCCCAATTCTGCACATTAGCCGAACACTAATCAGGCCCAAGCGGTTCCAAGCCCGCCCAATGTAGTCCGCCAGACGGACTCGAATTTTCACAGTTTGTTAAGCCCACATGTCTCACAGCTATCCTCAATACTCGTAAGCCTTGCTAAGGCAAGTATCTCGAGGATCAGCTTCGAACGGAAAATTACAACAACTCTTTGCTTCCAATTAGGTAGCAGATTCCAGATTACGTATCACATATAGAGACTTCTACCTATAGAATACTCTCGGAGTGGGAACTATCTCTCGCGTATCTAGGAGCACATGGCTAATAGGGAAACTTCCCTCCACAGCACGACTCCTAATTACAAAAGATCTCCATGCAGATCTTCTTCCCTAAACTACGCCATCGATGGCCTGGTTGAACCAAGATTCCTGCACTATAAATACGACATGAGGTTGGTAAGCTAAGGTATGCTACAAATTCCATGTTTACAACATTACACCTTCCTTAGATCCTTGTCTGACTTTAGCATTGGAATGACATCAACCACAATAATGGTGGTATGTGGCTCACGTGCGTTCCTTATGCATGTCAACAAGTTTGTAGGTCAAGGTCAAAGTAAGGAGCGAAAAAAGAATGCATTAGTTTGGCATCGTCCGTAGGGACGACAAAGTTCCAAACCTTTCACTAGCATCATCTCGCCGTAGAAGATGAAGAGATGGTCCCGATTGCGCAACAATGGATAACAAAGGGACACGTCAAACACTCAGACTGGAGCTATACAACCACTCTCGGTGGTGCCAGTGGCACACGAGCAACAAAATCATGTCCCCGCACCAGCCACGACTATGACAGACCCCAGGATAGATTTGTTGTTGTCTCAGATACTGGAAATCACCAAAGCGGTGGAGATTTTCATACAACAGAACCCTTTACCCGCTAACGAAAATCAGGAACAGCACAGGCCTCTATCTCCGAAAAGCAACAGGGAGCAAGCACAGGAAAGTCAAGCCTTTGATAGTTCCCATTGGACTAGAGGAGGCGATGCAGCTAACGCGAAACCAATTCTCAGGGCGGAGAGGTTTGGCCTTCAGATCCCCCTTCGTAGAGAAGCGCATGAGCCAGATATGTTGTACCATCTCTTTGTTCCCCCGTTTGTGGACCGTATCATGAACAATGCTCTTTTAATAAAGTTCATGCCTCCGAAACTCGACTTCTACGATGGGACCACCGACCCGTTTGACCACCTACACCATTACCAGCACGTAATGGCAATCAAAGAAGGATTTGAGTCGGTTATGTGCAAAACTTTCCCCACCAGACTGATGAAATTAGCACTAACATGGTTCCACAGCCTCCCACCGAAATCGATCAACTCGTTCAAGACACTAGTGAATGAGTTCCTAACCCATTTGTCAGAAGTCAACGCCTTCGAAAAGGCCCACACTACATACTCTCTCTCAAACAGAGATCCAATGAGACGTTCAGAGAGTATGTCACGGGCTTCAACAACGAGCTGACACTCATCGATGGTTGCAGGGACGACATAGCCATGACGGCTTTTACCACGGGTCTGAAGAAGGGAAAACTTTATGAATACCTCACCTTCGAACCCCTTTTGGATATGACAAAACTCCTCAAGAGCACCCAAAGGTACATCACCTTAGAAAAGTTGAGAACTGTGAAGAAGGAAACAGAAGGTGATAAGAAACCCTCCGCTCCTAAAGATAGGAAGGAGGGGAAGAGACGTGAGGATGAAGAAAGAAGGAAGCGAAAGCGCAATGACAATGGTCAAACCCTAGTCGGGACAAGCCAGAGAAAGAATCCAACTACGTTGGATCTAGATCTGTAAACCCCCTTCAATTCTAGCCTATCGGACGTTCAAAATTCCATGAAAATTTGGGAAGATTTGAAGTGGCCCCAGAAGCAGCGTGGAGTTCCCTCCAAGCGACACAACAACAAGTATTGTTCATACCACAAGAAAGATGGTCATGACACCAATGACTCCAAGACTCTAAGGTACGAGATCGAGTACTGGATCTGTAGGGGCAAGCTGAAGAGATTTATGGGCTCCGAGAAGCGACTAGAAAGACCCAGGGATCAGGGGAATCGGTCAAGGAAATAAAAAAAAGAAACTCCGGGCATAATCTATGTACTTCATGGAGTCGGACCAAATGAAGACAAGGCGAACAGGTCTTGCAAGTAGACTCTACTAAAGATGCGAACTTAGCCTGCAAATGAGGATAGGCGTGTTTACTACTAGAGGGTGCAAAGCCCCATTCCCACCTTGACTTTTACAGAGAAGAACTTTGAAGGAGTCCAAGCGTCGCACAATTACCCATTGAGAGGTGGGAGGTAAAAAGAGCTCTGGTATATATGGGATGTTCGTTCAACGTCATGTTCTACAATGCGTTCCACGACATGGACCTCAAGGAGGAGAACCCATCATCCTCAGACTACCCGTTGATCGGATTCAGTAGAGAAAAATGTTTTTCGATCGGAAAGGTAAGGTTAGCAATAGTGGCAGGAGAGCTACAACTCAGAAAGGTCATGTTTCTGGACTTCATGGTAGTAGACGCACTGTCTACCTACAACCTTATCTTGGGAAGACCATGGCACTGTCAGATGGAAGCAGTAGTCTCCACCCTTCACCGGTGCATTAAGTACACTGCTAACCACTCTGAAGGAACAATACGTGGAGACCAGCCTATGGCACGAAGCTACCATTATGTCGCATTAAAACAAATAGAATGTTCCCAGATCAAATCGAATCCCACAACGCAACCTGAAATGGAGTCAAATCATGCGACTGTGGACGCGCCACTCCACTCATACAAAATCCCAACAGTGGGGGCAAGTTTCATAAATGGGGAACAGTCAAACAACACAGAAGCAATCTGTTCTTCAACCCAGCAAAACAAAGAGGTCAATGCAGACAGGAGTACAACCCACGACATTTTGTCTGGCAAAGATTAACCCCCATGCAAGGTTTACTCTTCAGTAGCCTCAGAGACATCAGCGAAGGTCAGCAGTTCGCTGAAAGTATCAACAATCCAACAAGGGCCATGCAAATTCACGTCAGGGTCGAGTCAACTTCTATCTGCCAACAATTAGTCTATTTTTAGTTGTTTATTTTCCTTTCCATAGTCAATGTAGAGTTTTAGTTCTTAGAAACTTATGTGATTGTCAATCATTTGAGAAATAAAGAAAGAATTACGCAAACACACTCTATGGATTACTAGAAAGATGTAACAACGGACGCTCTGAGGCGAATACAAAAGACTACATACTATGAGCATCTAAATCTGATGCGACATGAAATAAAGACTCGCTTAAATAGTTCGTCTCCATAAAAGAGCTAAGGTACCCGCAATAGGCTCCGTGAACTCTCCGATGAATGTTATCTGTGAGCAATTGTGGGACGAAATACTGGCATGTGCAAGACTAGGATGAAATAACATGTCCAATCCAATGCCCTTGAGGATGCAACCCTCAAATATGGTCTGAGGCGGTACAAAATCGGCAACCAGGGCCCTACGAAAAGCTACAGCCAACTCACACCTCAATTCGGTCGACAAAATGAACTTGGGACAAGTATCAAATTGATACAGGTCAAGTGCACCCTCCCACAGGAGCAATGAGAAGGGCGTCCAAGAGTCAATGGCCAAATCCAACAAACCATGTCAAACTCCACTCGTCCCGAGATCTCGATTTCTAGTGCAAGGTGAGTCAACGGGGTTGGCTGCTGGTATTATCTCTGAGATTAAGCACTCCAGAGCAGCAACTGGGCACCAGCACATAAACGATAGACTTGTCTTTTGGGAGGGAGTTCATACTTATTCTCCACAATGTGAGAAGAAATTACGAATCTCAAGGAAATAATTAGGTGCTCAGTCAGAGCAAGTGACCACACATAATAGTGATTCTCACCGTGACTCATCAGCGCAAATGACAGAACATTCGAAGACTCCAACGATGGAGATCTCCCTTTAGCTTTTGAAAAACCTAAAACATTTTCTTCAAGTAAGAACATTACAGGAGATACGTTCAGCAAGATATAGTGCCTACAACGATGAAGAAACACCATTATATAGATATAGTGGTTCACCAAATAGGGGCTTCAACATTAACTGTCAGCATTGAAAATTGTACGGGAAACGAGGAGACGATGGTTTCCAATGATACTGTGCAGGTCCACGTTCGTCCAATCAACGAGGCTGCATCCAACCCCATTAGTTGAAAGGGAGTAACCGATACTCAACCATCTCGCAATCCATGTCGTGCACGTGCTACCATGCGATCTACGTTGTACACGTAGCATATTGCATACAAATAACCCTAACTCTCACTCTACGAGCCCATATTCTACCACGTGTCTGACATGAGCATTAGAAACCCTAGTCATTTCTGACACACGAATCACACTTGCATACCGCCAGGTGATCCAAGGTACTCATATCTCTTCATAACTCATCTGCACAACACACTCCGCTCGCAGACAAATGCTAGCACGTCCGCAGTTAGCGAAGCCCCTACCTGGCTAGGTAAGCTTAGTCGGCTTTGGCTGACGGCGATGACTTCTATTTCACCATGACACCTAGTCCGCTCAGTGTGGATGTCGATGGTTTACGAAGTGGGAGTCCAATCAGCGCTATCAGCCTGATGACAACTACTTATTGCCAGGGACTATCGCCTCTTTGCGAACAACGGTCGTGAACCCGATCGGGTGAGCCTAGCTGGTGATGACTGGCAACGATAGCTTCTGATCAAAGCCCAGACCTATAGCCCCCACCACGCGAGCGAAGATGGTTTGGAAGGTGGGAGCCCAGTCAGTCTCGAATTGATTTTGATTGCTCACCACGGGACCACTACTCTTCTATAGACCATGGTTGCCTAATTATCAAAACCTAGACCTGTAGCCCTCACTGCACGGGTGTAGATTGTTTAGAAGGTGGGAGCTCAGTCAGTCCCGAACTAATTTTGACAGGTCGCCACGAGACCACTGCTCTTCTATAGACTATGCTCGCCGAATTACCAACCCCAAACTTGTAGCCCCCACTGCGCGGGTGTAGATGGTAAGAAAAGTGGGAGCTAAGTCAGTCTCAAACTAATTTCGACGGCTCGCCCCGGAACCACTGTTCTTCTACATACCATGATCGTCGAATATTCTCAAATTTGTAGCTCAATACGCACTAGTGTAGATAATTTGTAAGGTGGGAGCCTAGTCAGTCCCGAACTGATTCCAACGGCTTGCCATGGAACCACTGCTTTTCAGCCTGGTCGTCGAATCCTCTCATCTCAAACTTGTAACCCGCCACTCGTGGGTGTAAATGGTTTGAAATGTGGGAGACTAGACAGTCCCGAACTAATGTCGACGCCTCACCACAGGATCATCACTCTTCAACATACCATGATCGCCGAGTTCTCGCTCCCCAAACCTGTAGTCCACTCTGCTCGAACATAGATGGTCTAGAAGGTGGGAGCCCTAGAAGGCTCATCACGCGGTCACTGCTTTCTTTTGAAACAACGGCTACATAGATGAATCACAACTCAAGTCGCATAGTCATACTCACACAGGCTGACATTCTATTACCAGCAAAAAATGCTCATGCTGACCCATAAAACCGTCCTACCAACACATGAACGTTTGCTACATGGAATGGCAGCATGAGCTCGCAAAACCTGACTGGGGACAAGCGCCCTAATTCAGAGACAACACATGTGCTCGACTATCATAGTTCACTCATGCCAGTAACTGCGACCAATGGTTAGATAGATGAAACGAGCCCCCAGTGAATTACCTTGAGAATGGGCCACAGCTCGGCAACATGGTCCGCTTTTCAACCATCCACGAAACACCCATTACCGAACGTGACTAAGCAACAGTGACTCCGAGTCACTAGCAACGCAAAATGGTCAAGCTCTCAATAACAGATAACCACTCGACTTTCTATTGACCCAACCAGCCTAAGTTAACGTAAAACGACAAGGAGAAACAATTGCATATTGGGTACACCTACGTATAGTGATATACTTGTCATGGATCGAACTACGGGTGAGATGACATGTCCTACTTGGGGACACGCACGCTCCGAGGGGTTTCAAAGGCAAGGGAGGGATACTTGGGTGAGGTATGTTTGGCACGGGAGGAGAATGTGATTGTTGACAAGAAGTAAAACACTAGGACAAAAATTAAAATAGTTATCATATCATGACATGAAAATATGTATTGATTACTCTGATAGTAAGTTTGTAAGATTGCCTTGAGGGAATAAACTAAATGCTCATTCATCATTGAATGAGAACTACATGTCATCGTTAAGGTAAAATGCTTGTTGTTGGTATTTTATAATTGTGAGATTCTACCATGATGTGTATTATATTGAAAATAAGTTTCCTCATACCAGTATTGAAATATTGACCAAATTTTGTATTTGTTTTACAAATTTGGGTGCATTCATAATGAGCGCAACCCAAGAGACACATCAGGGTTAGTTTGGAGAGTGGAGGCAAGCGTTCCAGCTTCGAGACAGTAGTTGTGGTTGGGGCACTTTTCAAAATTTTCTGGTTTTATCGATTTCATAGGTAATAAGATGTAAGACCCCACTTTTATTTTATTTATTTGAAGTCAAGATTTTAGGACGGATTGATGTAATAAACTTAGATGAGTTTGACTTATGATTTTTTTTATTGATTAAAATGTGGTAAATGTTGATATGGTTATGAGAGGAAGAATTTTGAAAATGTTTTTTTATTTTATTTATTAGTTGTCTTTTGTCTGTAATATTTAAATTATTCATGTCATGTTGGGATTTTTGAATAATTATTAATTTAGATTGTTTAAAAATCGGAGCATGACAATACTTCTAGTGAAAGTGTGAAAAAAAATTGAGAACATTCCCTATGTTTCAGCAGTAGGGAGTTTGATGTATGCTATGGTGTGTACAAGATCAGACATAGCGCATGCAATTGGTGTTGTTAGTAAATACCTTGTCAATTCTGGCAAAGTGCCACTGGGTAGCAACGAAGTGGATACTTTAGTACCTCAGAGGTTCTTCTAATGCATGTTTGTGTTTTGAAGTGGTGAACCTGTGCTAGTAGACTACAAAGATGTAGATATGGCAGGTGATGTTGATTCCATGAAGTCGACTTTGGAGTATCTATTTACATATGCAGGGGGAGCAGTGTCATGGCAGTCCAAGTTGCAAAAGTATGTGGCTGTATCCACAACAGAAGCATAGTACATTACATTCACTGAGAGTTGCAATGAGATGTTATGGATGAAGAGGTTGTTTGAAGAACTTGGTGTGAAATAATACAAGTTTGTTCTTTGTTGTGACAGTTAGAGTGTCATCCATCTTAGCAAGAATCCATGTTTTTCATTTCAAGTCCTAGCATATTACTGTGAGGTATCACTGGATTAGGGATGTATTGAGAGAAAAGTATTTGTAGCTTCAGATGATCCATTTTTTCGACAATGGCTCTGATATGATGACAAAGGCATTACCCAGATGCAAGCATGATGTTTGTTGCAGCATTGTAGGTTTGGGCATAGTAAATCCCACTTCATGATAGGGAGGGGAGATTGTTGGGGGTCCCTCTCATGTGGAGTGCTTATTTCAAATTAGCCCAACAATTTGGGGAAATAGTTTAAAAGGTTTGTAATAAGGAAATAGTTTAAAAGGTTCAAATAAGTTCTAGTAGAAGAAACAGAAGAAAGAAATAAGAACCTTTGGGTGTTTTATCTCTCTTTCTCCTTGTCGGTTTGTTTTGAGGGAAACGGAATTTGTGAGCTTTCTCTGTGTTTGGAAAAGAAGATCAGGAAGACGTGGTACGATCTTGCTAGTGGTGTTTGTGAAGCTTCAACCACAACATTCAAAATTTTCTCCTCCAAATGATTTTCTAGGGTTCTTCAACCCTAGTTTGGCAACAACTTATTTTATCAAATTGTTGATTGTAATCTACCTATTAGCAAGTAAATAACTTATTAAACCAATAGATTGTTAATTTTCTTGAGGATTGTGAAAACCCTAATTGGTTGGGAAGGTTGTTATCCCATTATTGAAGTTATAGTGGAGTTTTTGTCTAGACTAAGTCCCGGAGTTTTCTCTTTGCATTGGAGAGTTTCCTCGTTAACATGTTTCGATATCATTTGTTTCATTTCCTTTTTGCTTGCATATATTATTTTGTGATTTGCATACAAAGATTAGGGGTTGTTAGACACAACAATAGGACCATAGGGATAAAAAAAAATTTAGTGTGAGGGGAAAATCACTTTCTGATGTGCGGTTTATGAGTAGTGGTGAAAAATTGATTGATTAGCATAAATTCATAAACATGTTATAGTTTAAAACTCCAAGTTGAGTTGAAGACGATGCAACTAACTCATTGGCAATGATGACTAGTTTGTTGAACATATAAATATATTTTTGGAAAGAAATTTCTCAAATAATTTTATGCAAATTCTTTGATGCGTCCAAAATATTTGTTTAGGTATGTGCAATTGCTTTTGATTTACAATTTTTTTTAAGGGAAATGGGCAACTTTATAAGCCTTCTTCCTAAGCTAAAAGCTAAATATCAAGTTTATCTCATTACCTATTTTTTATTTCCTTCTATTTTTCCCACTTCATAATTTAACTCACAACTTAATATACATAACAAGTTAACATGATAATACCTCAAAGTTGCCCCTTGCAAAATTTTCAAGCAAAATCGAAAAGGCTCAGTAGTAATTTTATAATGGAAGGTCTTCTTCTATGCATCAGAAAGGTTACTAAATGCACCGTGCATCCATATAATTTCAGGTTTTAAGGTTGGTAAATTAAGTGAGTGATAACTTTTGCATGTAATGTTAAATGTTAACTTTCGTCATACAATGGTTTATATATATTGTGATAAGTTTGTATATACTAAGTAGTAGGTTGATGTGCACTGGGTAGTCACTTTATGTGGATGAACCATAAATCGAATTTTGTGTATGTACCAAAGCATTCCTCATTTTACAATGTAATAGTATGACATGGAGTATAATTGACAAATAAATTTATAATTGGAATAAAAATGAGAAGGGAGAAAAGGAGATGATATGTTCCCTAAAATTTCATCTCAAACAAAATCATATTTTCATGAATCTTGAGATACACATGTTAAAATGAGCTAAACATTAAGGTTCTACTTGGAATACAGTAAAAAAATGCATATGCAAAAGCTTATAGCAGTTACATAAACTTGGGTGCTTGGTTGACTTTGCAGGAAGTAGTTATTGGAATTTTGATTCAGGACCACATCTTCTAGTTATAAAATTATGCAAAACTTTGTGGGACAAAATATCCCGCATTACTTTGCAAAACTCTCATCGCCTTTTCTTACTTGAATTCTACACCCAACTCCTTAAAAACACCCCAACCATTGCCACCACTAGCCACTGCCACCACCTCAACCACCATAACATAGCCACCTTCACCACCATCGCCACCTTCACGATCACACTACATACCACTACTACCACCATAACCATTGTCGCCACTACTACCACCACCATAACTATCATAGCATAACCACCACCACCTAATCACAGCAACTACCACCACCACCACTATAACATAATCGCTGCAACCACCACCATCACTATTATTATCGATGTGACTACCATCGCCACTGCCACCATCGCCCACATTTGCAATCACCATCACCACAGTCACTTTTTCGAATTGTTTTGATTTTCTTTAATTATTACCAAGTGCTTGTAGAGTAATGCATTGCAAACCAATGCAATGCAAATTAGTGCATTTGCAATAATTTGCAAAATGCATTATTTTATAGTGTACCAACTGGAGCCTATGTCTGTTATTAGAGTATCTCCTACAAAAAAGCTCAAAAGTCAAATATGACAATTATTTTAGCTTTGAAAGTAAATTTTCATATTCCGATGGAATGCCCAAAGCTTAATGGGTTTGAGCTTTTAGTTCAATGGGTAATGGGTTTGACCATTTAGCTCAAAACACTGCTAGAAAAGGGTATGGGCTGAGCAGATTTGGGTGGGGCAAGCAATCAAAAGAGGTCTACGCAAGCACTATTCTGCATGTCTAACTAATTGACCATGAAAACAATATAAAATTTTGTATTTGGCCCCCAAAAATTACTTTGATCCACTTTTTTGAGAAAAATTGTTGAAGGCAACGACTATTTGACATCACCACTTCTATTGAAAGACACCACCACTCCTATTGAAAGACACCACCACTCCCTCTTCTTTTTGGATGTGATGAAAGACACCACCATTATAGACCCCAAAAAACATGTTTTCCAACTTTTTCTCCCAATTGTTTTTTAAACCGCGAGGAGATGAACTTAACTCGCATCGCAGGGAGTTCTTCCCTTCCCAAGCTCGTCGAAACTACCCAAAACTCTGGCGTCTCTCCCTCTCTTCTAATTTTCCATCTTTGTTTGGAAGGGTTTGGGTGAAGTTTGTACGTGGAAATGGATGGGTTTAGTGGAAATGATGATGGTAGAGTTGAAGATGATAATGGTGGACTTAGAGAATGGCAATTGTAGATGTGAGGGCATACATTGTGCTCCATTTATAGGAGTAATTGAAGAAGATGGACATTTTCAAGAGGAAGAACAACCCGCTCAACTTCAGGTACACTCTCAATTTGAGATGAACTTGCATGGGTATTTTTTGTTGTTGCAATTATTGTAATATCATGTTTAATTTCCCCTTTCATTTATATTTGAAGCCACATTATTACTGTTAGGGTTAGTTGTTAATATTTGAACCGTAAAACTTGTTTATTTTTGTTTTTAAGGTTAGTTTGATCAATGTTGGTTGTTGTTGTTGTCGTTGTTGTTATTGTTTGTTGATTTTACTTAAAAGTTAATGATTATTTGTATATAGGCTCTTCTCGTCTATCTAATAGATTTTGAGATAACTTTAAACAATCTTGAGACCCGGTCGTACTTAAAGTGTATTTGGAAGAGACCAACCTTCTCGAGTTAACCATTAGGGTTAAAAAAAATTGAATAAACCAAATCAATCGAACCATACCGATTGTTTTGGTTCGGTTTCGATTTTGAATATTTGTAAACCGCATGTTTTGGTTTAGTTCTCAGTTTTCATAGTTTTAAAACCGACCGACCGATTAAGGATTTGAGGAAGGTTTGTGGGATTGTAGATTCCTAGCTAATAGCTATATTGTCAAATCACCAAATGCAAACTTAAATAAATATGTCTTAAAGTCAAATTACTTTACTTTTTTGTGTTAGCTTTTTTGAAAAGTTGAGTTTTAAAAAGCTCAACTTTTTGGTAAGAGTAACTTTCTACATTGTCAAATCACCAAATGCACACTTAAATAAATAAAACATAAAGTCAAATTTCTTTACTTTTTGGGGTTAGCCTTTTTGGGAAGTTGAGCTTTAAATAAGGGAGTTCACCACAAATCAAGTCAAGATCTAGTTATTAGAGTTCAAGTATCATCTTAGATCCAAGTTCGGATCAATTGCATATTAAGTTCATATTTGTATTTGTCTTCATTTAAGCTTTATTTGTTTCAAATCTAAAGGTACGATGTAAATATGATACTTGATTTAGTTTTAATTTTTAGTTTGTTTCTTCTAAATTAGCAAAAATAAAATAATAACCGATCGATTTGGTTCGCTTGGTGAAGATATCGGTTCGGTTTCGGTTTCCAAAATATCGAAATCGATAGAAGCGGTTCGGTTGGCGGTTTCATCATGAAACTAAACCGTTGGGTCGGTTTTCAACCCTATTAACCATTGCCTTAATAATTTTCTTCATTACTTTTATTAATATATTATTAGAATTACAATTTTTTTTATTTACTTAATGTAGAAGGGTGATGATTATGTTGATGGTAATGTCAATACAAATGTTGAGACTAATAAGGGCAAGTCTGAGGCTAACACTGAGAAAAAAGCACTAGAAATGATAGTCAATGATGGTGACTTATTTCTTACGGAAGATGTAACGACCTAATCCATAGAGTACTATATTGTCTGCTTATCTCTGTGGATCGAGTTGTTACAAAATGGTATCAGAATCTCGCCTAATCGAAAGTATGTCAACGAGGACGTTGGGCTCCCAAGGGGGGCACTGTGATACACTTTGTGTAGGCAGACCTGAGGGGGAGGTTGTAGGAAAAGCTTAAGAGCCCATAGATCCCAAGAGGGTTGACAAGCTACATAAGAAAAATCATAGTTCCACATTGCCTGAGTGCGGGAGGGTGATGTGGATTTATAAAGTACTACGCGTTTAAAGTCGTACAGGCCTTGGGCCCAAAACGGACAATATAGTACTATGTGGATCGAGTTGTTACAGAAGAGGTAAAGTTAATTCTTGTATAATCCTTTTTCACAAATTTATTGATTTTATTAACAAGTTTATTAATGTCCCTAACTTGAGTATACCTTTTTTTGTAGGTATTCCCATCGAGTTCATTCTTGATAGCTTGGTGCAAGTATTGGTAGTGATAATAACATGGTTATCATAATCACTAAATTGAAACTTGCTCATCACAGACATAAAAAAAAAAAAAAAAAAATTAAAAATCCATTTGGGATGTGAGAGGGGATGGAAGCTCAAGAAAAACCAAAGGCAAAAAATGGAGCATGACCCGATCAAGCAATACAAAAAAGCGTGGGTGCCCATTTCAGTTGAGAGATTTGACACAAGGTAATGATCATTGGAAACTTCAAGTGACATATGGAACTCATAATCATCCTCGACATATAGATCAGATATTTGCAAAACATGTCAACGTCGGGTGTCTCCCGTCACTTCATATTGTTCGGTTTGAAAGAGAGGTTTTCCAACAATGTGTCATAATTAAAGATTGTTTACAGTGTTATTAATCAGCTAAAGACACTCCAACTAAAAGGCAGAATAGTGTCGCAACACACTATGCACTTGTTGAGCAAGAATGGTTATATTGAGTGGCATACAGTGGACGAGCAAAATAAAGTCAATAATATTTTTTGGTCACATCTCGAGTCAATTCAACTAGCGAAGTATTTCCATCAATGATGCTTATAGATTTCATCTACAAAATCAATAGCTATCGGATGACGCTATTTGAAATTGTGGGTGTCACGTCGACTGACAAGATTTTCAAGTTGTTTGTTATTTTATATCTTTTGAGAATGAAGAGTCCTATGCCTGGTCATTGGAAAAACTATTGGGGATTTTTTAGCCAAACAAATTGCCAGCAGTGTTTCTGACTGATAGAGAGTTGGGTGTTAACAAAGTCATTCAACGAGTCTTCCCCAAAGCAAGGAGATTGTTGTGCACGTGGCACATAAATAAAAATGTTGAGAAGAATTGCAAAAAACACTTTGAGGGCAATGACGGGTGGAACAACTTTATAGAGTTTTTCTCAGATTTGTTTAGATCTACTACTGAGCAAAAATGGAATAAGAACACTGTTAAATCTGACAGAAGGTGGGCATCACAACCGAAGTGTCTAGATTATTTGCGGACGGTTTGGTATCTGCAGAATGATTACTATGTGAATGCATGGACCGACATTTTCATGCATTTTGGGCAAGGGACAACTAGTCGTGTTGAAAGCGCACACTCCAAGTTAAAGAAAAATGTTGAAAATTTTCCAAGGCACGTTTTTTAATGTGTGGACAAAAAGGCATGACATGATCCAAGTCCAACTAATAGAGATTGAAGCGTTATTTCAAAAAAGTCTGACAAATGTCAAGAAAGAGCATTTGCCACATTTATCTAGAAAACTTCATTGGTCCGTGGTCGCATAAGGCTCTCAATTTGATGTTATCGAAAATTCGCATGCTTGGAGCTGAATTTGTGGGTAATGACCTAGTCAAGTGTTGATGTGTGATTCAAACCACTCATGGTTGCCTTGTACTCATGAAATGACACAATATCTTACTCTTATTAGAAAACTTACATTGACTATTTTCAACAAGTATTGGACGCGACTTAGCAAAACACTTATTCATGCAAGTGCGGATGTGATATAGACCCAGTGGTCAATGCCAGTAAGCAAAAGTTTAATGAATTCACTCCTAATTAGTAGTTGATGTTGAAAATGAAGCTTCTAAATTTGAACTGCCCTGGTTCAACTGTAATAATTGAACCATCTGAACCTGTAATGGCCAAAGGGAGACCTAAAAAAAGAAATTATCAAAGTCCATTAAAAGGAAATTATCATGAGAGTGGCTAAGAAGTCAATAAAGTGTTTCTAAGCCAAAAAAAATGTGGAGAAGTGGAAAAGTACATTTATGAAGCAAATTTTGTTGTGGATTTGGAATTATATTCACAACATTAAGAATGTACCCACTGGTAGGAATTGTGGATCCAAATGCATAGGCAACTTCCTAGTTTACGACAAGAATAGTCGTTGGAAACAAGTAAAAAAATGAGCTACTAATGGAGCTAGAAACTATGAGTTGTGGCTTTGAATGTGACACAAGGGTGGGTGAATGTGGTCAATGATGCTTTGACAATTCCAGAAGGCAATGCACACATTACAAACTGAAATTGGTTAATTGACCCAGATATGCTAGAGCTCGCAATGAACCATTATGGGTTGTGTGTTTGTGTGTTATGGGAACTAAAACACTACATGTTTTCTATATATTCAGTAGCCGTCACAATTCAATGACATACGAGTATGTTTCATGGAATACCTTGCCCAGAGTTCCCACTTCGTCTTGCTCTATATGACACTCAAACCTCCATTACCTTAGACAGTACCTACTTGGCCCTCTCACATGTTTCCAGAAGTTGTATCATGAAAAAGTTCATTTGATAGCCAACTAATACATTGGTGACAAGTTGGTGAAGAAGTACAATGCGAAGAGTGCCAGCAAATGAAGAACTCGGAAGAGGTTGTTCACATTATGGATTGATGCATGCATGCACATTTTGTAATTGGTTTACAGAGTAACCTTTTAAAATTTTGTGACATGAATACATATACCAACACACTTATTCAAAAAACAGTATGTGTTTTTGTGACATAGGATGATCTAATTGTTAGAGAAACCACCGTTTTTGTATTTATGAATGACTTTTACATTATGATCGTTAAATTTCAACAGATTATATTATACATTTCATTTATTGTGTTTCCATCTTACTAATGATACGCATCACCTAATATTGTTATGGTTATAAACATTGTAATTTGAAATGGTTAATATGACAAAATTTGGTAATGGTTTCAAAAGTTGACTAAAAATAAATTAAACATGATAAAATCAAAAAATTCAGAAATTTGGACACAAAGTCAAAAGTCAAACTGGGATATAAAATGAAACAAAACATGACATGAATCACATAACAAGGTGCGAACAAAATAAAGATAATCACAGCGGCACATGCAAAACATACAAAAAATGGCCAAAATGTCTAGTTCCTGGCTCAGGATGAACGCTAGCGGCATGCTTAACACATGCTAGTCAGACGGGAAGTGGTGTTTCCAATGGCCGACGGGTGAGTAACGCGTAAGAACCTGCCCTTGAGAGTGTAACAACTAGCCTCGCAGGTCCACTACGATTGGACAGAAAACAAACTCTGTCCATTTTTTGTTTGTCTTGTTTGAGGGTTTTTTTTAAATTTTTCGCAAATTTATAGTTTAAATACACTCTTAACAAAAAAATTTATTGCAAAAGCACCATTTTGACAATGTTGAGTAAAAAGTCGACTTCGGATGCCTCGAAATATGGATACTTGCAGAAAAAAGTGCAAAATTATGCTTTTGCAATAAATTTATTTGTTAAGAGTGCATTTAAACTACAAAAATTGCAAAGACTTTATTAAAAATAAAAAATTTGGACAGATTCTTTTTCTGACCAATCTTAGCGCATCTTGCAGTCTAGATATTACAATCGTAGAAGTCGCTGCGATTGGACAGAAAATAGACTGTCCATTTTTTGAATTTTATTTGTTTAACATTTTCTTAGTTTCTTCAATTTCTATGGTTTATATAAACTCTTAACAAATAAAATTTATTGCAAAAGCATTTTGAACATTGTCTTCAAGCATTCATACCTCGGATCTCCGAAGTTGACTTTTTGATCGACATTGTCAAAATGGTGTTTTTGCAATTTTTATTTGTTAAGAGTCTATATAAACCATAGAAATTGAAGAAACCAAAAAAAAAGTGTCAAACAAAAAATTTCAAAACATGTACAGTCTGTTTTCTGTCCAATCACAGCAGTTCCTGCAAGTGCAATATCTAGAAGTGCAGAATCCGCTACGATTAGACAGAGAACTTGACTATGTCCATTTTTTGGACTTTTTGCAATTTTTAAATACACTCTTAACAAATAAAATCTATTGCAAAAGCACCATTTTGAACATTGAGTTCAAGCATCCTAATTTCAAGACCTCTGGAGTCTACTTTGCTCGACATTGTCAAAATGGGTTTTTTTATTACAATTTTGCTTATTTGTTAAGAGTCTATATAAACCATAGAAAATGAAGAAACTAAAAAAAAAATCAAAAAATGGACATAGTAAGGTTCTCTATCCAATCGCAGTAGATCCAGCAAGTCTGGATATTGCATTTGCAAGAGCCGTTGCAAAAGGGTATCTCTGGATTATTATGGTCTGCGTCGCAAGATCCGCTGCAAGTCTATTATCGATATTCACAATTTGTCATTCGAATTATGTTAGACCAGGTTACGTGTCCATTTTTCAAAATTATATTGATTATTGAGTTGAAAATTTTGAGGTGATAATACCTTATTCATAATATTGATTATTGAAGTGATAATTCTACAATGTGAATAATCATTTTTAAGGAATCATGTATAAATGGATGTGTGTGTATGTGTGTTTTGGATGATATGTCCATATTCATTATTAAAACAAAACATCTTTATCTGCAACCTAAATTGAAGCTAGAAATTCATAAATAATTCATGTATTGGGAAATCATAATTCATTTCATCAACTAAAACTCATTATATCAACAATGTACATTTCATTAACTACAAAGTTTACACCAAGACCAAATTGAACATCACATTTTCTTAGTTTTTCTTTTTTCCAGGTTGAGTGAAGTGATATTTTCATGTTTCTTCTTGGTTCTGACCTCACTTCTTCACCACCTATTTCACCACTATCAATGTTTCCTACACCATATCACCACCGCCACTTCCTCTACCACATCACCCCTTCTTGCACCATCACCGCCCCATCTTGTACCATCACCACCGCATCTTCCTCTACCACCACCTGCATGACCACCACATGGAGCACCAACACCCCTTCCCCTAGCTACCAACTGTAATAACACCAACAACACCATTTGGAGCACCACCACCATCACCACTTGGACCACCGTGTTGTTCTTCCCCTCATCTCCGAAGGTAGCAGGTGCAAATATTTGTCTTGGCGGGTCACCTACTTTCTTTTGTCAATAGAGGCGTCTACCAATTTAAAAGCCTCATCATCCAGCTTGTTCTACAAGAAAAACATTGATCTTAGTAAAAACAATAATTTTTTTTTCAAATGTATGGAAATTTGTGAAAATATATAGATTACCCTATTGTGTGATATAAAAAAGTGTTTTCTTAAGGGAAGGGTCTTGCTGTCCTTGGTGGTTGGATGAAAGAATAGCCAATGTCATGAAACCACTCCAAGTAGTCCTTGCTGCAATCCCATGGAAACTTCATTGGTGCACCTTAGTTGTCAGTTGACACAAGATGATTTTGCCAAGTTTCAGTGAACGACGACAGTATCTCGTGCTTCACCGAGTAGTTATGGCCAGATCAACATCTATTCTTTATTTTGGCTCTAATGGGGGGATTTGAAATGACATGTATCCTTCTTATCTGTCTTATCATTCTATCTAGGTGATATGGTTCTTCAACGCCAAGGCATGTCAAGAAACCATGGAACCAAGTGATGCTATGAAGTGGAGTTTTTCGCTTAGATTTCACATAAAAGTCTCAAATGACCTGACAATACAAACATGAAGTTATAAATATTATGGAAGTTAAACGAAAAAAATTAATAGAAAAGACAAGATGAGATCAAACATGTACTTAAATTACTAGAATTTACTATTTTCAGGAGATATGTTATCGAGATGTTCCCTAAGAGTCAAAATTTATTCAATTACGACTCTATTAAGTTGGGGACAGTCTCACTTAGCCATGGTGGGGAAACGATCATTCCACGAGGCTCTAGCGTTGCCCCAAAACCTAAAATAATCGTATATCCAACCCTATAAACAAAACACACAACAAATTAATTAGTTGAATATCATAAACACTAAAAAGGGTAATTAACTGAACAACAAAGTCTAAATATACCTAAAAAAGAGGCAAATATCCAAATATTTGCTTGGTACCCGCTCTGCTAGCATAACCCAATTGACGATACAAGAACGCCAAAATACCTACATCTTATGCAAACTTTTCAACATCATCCATTTTCATCAGCAACTTCAAATATTCAGTATGAACCTTTGTTCCAGTCTTATCCCCAACGATAGTCATCCCAAGAGAAATAATAATTAACCCCTAGCAACTTGTTTCTTTTGAAGAAAATTAGTTGGACTTGCTTTCCCACAACAATTGTCCTTAATAAATTTCATCTCCACAAAACTAAGATTCTTCTTGACATGCTTATGTACTTCACTCTGTTTAATCCTCAAACCGTTCACCAACAGTTTCACAAATTCATCTTCCTTCATTTGACTTTTATCACAATAACCAGCTTAACAATCATCGACAACTAAGTGATATAATAGACGTCATCAATGGTGATGGTCATCTCTCCAAAAGGGAGGTAAATGTGTTGGTTGCCAACGCACGACGAAAGCATAAATGGTCACCTTATCGACATGATCCTTACAATAGTCGATCAAGGGACATATACAACTCTTATAGACTATTGACATTACTTTTCTCGACTCCTCACTCAACTTCTAAACTAAAAAATTCTTATATTGATGTCGACATCTCAACTCGCCTCGTTCTTAAATACAACAAGCCTAAGAAAAACTAGTCATTATCCAAATAATAATAACAATAAAGTTTGCATATTTTAAGAATTGAAAAATATTATAATTACTTGCTCACCAATCCAAATGGACCTAGAAACATGCTCATCGTAATCCTCTAATATGGAGCCATCTTTGGGACCCCCATGATACAAAATTTTATTATGTTATTAATCTTCATCAAAACCAGGTTCGACAGAAATAATTGGTTCCTCTTCATTTTAAACGTTCTCATCTCCCTCACCCTCCTAATCCCGAGCCTCCTTATCTCTACCTTCCCTTAACTCCTCACCCTCTTTCACTTCCTTATCTTCATGTGCAACACCCTTACCAGCCACACCACACCTTGATTTTGCGATTGGATTGGGAGTCTCGCCACTTCTTTCGCATAAATGAAATTACTCCCTATTTCATCCTTTCTCTTCTTCGTCTCCTTTTTATTTCTCTCTCCGTTCTTGCTTCTTTTTTCCATTTTTTTCTTTTTTATTTTTTACTGCAATGAGCTTTCTCATAGGCGCCATCATTGGTCGTCTATGAATTGGATGATCCCTACTACTACCACCATAACCACCACCATACCAACCAAAGAAGACATAATGTCTTTGTTTTGTCTTTATCATACTAAACATTTAAAAAAATGATACAATTCAAAACTAAATATTTCTTCAAAAATATATAAATTAAATTTATTTGTAAAACTTGGGGAAAATGAGGCATGACGGTCCTTGATTTGGCCATAACAAGGGAACAAATTAGGGTTCTATGAAGAGTTAAGAGTTTGAAATTACCTAAGTTTGGGGGTTGGTTGAACGCACACAATTGATGAAGATGAAGACGAACCTCCATAACAACAATCGAATACAAACAAGCAAAGAAGACGAATATGAAACAAAAGTCACACAAAATCGAACCAAACTGCACACCAATTTGTTCCCTTATCTCACCTTCACACCCTCGTTTTGTATCGCACAGTGAGCAGAGAAAAAGAGTAGTGGGAGAGGAGGAAAGATTCAATTTTTGGGGGTTCGCGTGAGAGAGGGAGGGAGAATGAAGATTGAATTTTGGAATCAAGTATTGGTGGTGTCTTTCATCAAGTAGTAGTAATGTACTTGAGAAAGTAGCAGGTAATGGTGTCTTTCAACAAGTGGTAGTGATGTACTTGAGAAAGTAGTGGGTAGTGGAGTCCTTCAGTAAAAATGATTGAATCAAACAATCATTGTTGATGTTGCAATTGAGCATCAAAATTAGAGGTCAAGCCAATAAGCAAACAATTTTTTTGGTTTGGATCTTGTATCATAATGGAGAGTCAACAAGACATATTTCTGGTGTCAAAAGTGACAACATGGGTTTCCTGGTCATCAGGTAGCCCAAGTGAAAATAAACACGAGCACTACTACAATGCCTGGTGGTGTGCCTGGTGCCACCAGACACCGTCTATCTATCGCGAGATATGAAATAATTCACATCTCGAGGCAGATGGACGGTGCCTGGTGGCCATCAGGCACTGGAAGCAGGCACCCTAGATTTTTCCAATAAACACACACTAAATGTCACAACTATTTTCTTGCCTAGCCAAGTGAGGTTGGCAAGTGTACATAATGTAGAGTTTTCCACATTGTTCTAGAGAGAGTTCTCTAGAACCTCCCATAAAGTTCCATAAGATTCTAGTCCTTAGATATTTCTTAGGAAGTGTGTAGAAACTCAATATAGACCGTTAGATTAAAACGATCACCACCGTCCATTGAGGAGGTGGAGTTGTATAAATAGGCTAAGGCCTCATTTGTTGTAAGCACCTCAGAGAATTCAAGCAATACAAGTTCTAGTTCTCTTTAGCTCTCTTGTGTGTTCTTAGCTTGCTTAGTTTTCCAAAGTCTAAGTAAGTCTTTTGTGGGCAAGGCTGACTAGCTTTCTTTGATAACTTGGGGCAAAGTTTGCTAGTGCCGCACGGGAAGTACCTTGTGAAAAGAAAGCCCGTGACAGTTGGTATCAGAGCCAAGATTTGGCAAGGTTGGTGAAATCATTCTACACAAGAGAATGTCGTCAGAGGTCAACAACCCAGCAATTGGCAACACTGACAAAGGTGGGAAAGTCCGCAAGGACAAGTCTAAGGACTTAATCACTGCGATGGATGAAAGGTTGGCCAAGTTGTGTGCCACCATGTCCGACTTAAGGGAAAAAGTTGAAGACATGGAACTACGCATCGAGGGGCAAGCGTCCAACGGGGAGGACCAAGAGCTCCGGGAAGAGATGCAAGGAGCCTTAAACGCAGTAGTGGACATGGTGTCCAAAAAGATCGAGTCCCTAGAAGCCAAAGTTGTTGCTAAAGATGAGGAGATGGAAGCTTATAAAGAAAGAGTTGAGAAACTTGAAACTCAGCTCAGGGTGTGCATGGCTGCGGTAGCCAATGGTGGGACTACGCCAGGGACAGTCACCCACAGAGTCGAAGCTCCCAAACCTAAGGCCTATGGTGGGGCAAGGAGTGCAAGGGAGATCGACAACTTCTTGTGGAACATGGAGCGCTACTTTGATGCGGTTGGCATAATAGATGAAGCATCAAAGGTACGCAGTGTCTCCTTATATTTAAATGATGTTGCTACAGTTTGGTGGCGCAGAAGGTCCGATGATGTCAAGAAAGGATTATGCACCATCGACACTTGGGAAGAGTTCACGAAGGAACTCAAGAGACAATTCTACCCGGAGGATGCCGAGAACGAAGCTAGGGCCAAGCTTCGTCGCCTTCAACATAAGGAAGGCCACATAAGGGAGTATGTGAAGGAGTTCTCAGAGTTGCTCTTGGAGATTCCTGACATGGGAGAAAAGGATGCTTTGTTTAGCTTCCTTGATGGCCTAACGGGTTGGGCCAAGTTGGAATTGAAGAGGCGAGGTGTGCAAGACCTTGCAACGGCTATGGCTGCGGCCGAATCCTTGATTGAGTTCAAAAGAAAGGACTCATCCAAGGGACAAGGGAAAAGGTCGAGTAGTGATGGCAAAGGTGGGGGAGACAAGGAGAAGTCCTCCAAGGAACACAAGTACTCCAAAGACAAGGGGAAAGAGAAAAGAGATGGATCACCCAAGAAGATGTCTTGCTTCTTATGTAGTGGACCCCATCGGGCATATGAGTGTCCAAACCGGGGAAAACTTGCCGCGCTTGTCATGGAAGAAGAAGCAAAGGAGGAAAGGAGGATCGCCTCAATGAATCTCCTAAGTGCCATTCAAGCTAAGGTCGAAGAACAACCACGTGGAAGGATGTACGTGGAGACCGAGATCGGGGACAAGACTTTGAAAGCCATGGTGGATACCGGAGCCGACACAGTTTACATGGCCAAAGACCTTGCTGAAGAAATTGGCCTATCATATACAAAGGAGAAAGGTTATATCAAGGGAGTCAATGCTAAAAGTCTCCCAATTGAAGGAGTAGCTCGTGGCACCGATATTCGGCTTGGACAATGGCAAGGTAAAGTCGACATAACTATTGCCCCAATTGATGATCACAAATTCTATTTGGGTATAGACTTCTTGGACATGGTGAAGGCTTTTCTGGTACCATATGCCAACACCATGTGCATCATGGAGAAGGGACAACCTTGTGTTGTGCCCGTAGTAAGGGAGATAGGTAAGGAGAGAATGGTGTCCGCTCTCCAACTTTCTAAAGGTGTAAAGAGAAATGAGCCTACTTACTTGGCTACCCTCAAGGAAGATGAAGGTCCCATGGATGGAGAGGTGAATGCACCTAAGGCTGTCCAAGATGTTCTCAAGGAGTATAAGGATGTTATGCCTGCCGAGTTGCCTAAAAAGCTTCCACCAAGGAGAGAGGTGGATCATGCTATTGAGTTAGAAGTTGGAGCAAAGCCACCCGCATTTGCTCCTTATCGTATGGCACCTCCTGAGCTCGAGGAGCTAAGAAGACAATTAAAGGATTTACTAGATGCTGGTTATATCCGACCTTCCAAAGCTCCATATGGTGCGCCGGTCTTATTTCAAAAGAAACATGATGGATCCCTACGGCTTTGTATTGACTATCGGGCACTCAACAAGGTCACTATCAAGAACAAGTACCCGATTCCACTTATTGCGGATCTCTTTGATCAACTTGGTGATGCAAGGTACTTTACCAAGCTTGACTTGCGCTCGGGATATTATCAAGTCCGCATAGCCGAAGGAGATGAACCAAAGACGGCATGTGTTACAAGGTACGGGTCTTACGAGTTCTTAGTCATGCCATTTGGTTTAACTAATGCGCCGGCCACATTTTGCACTCTAATGAATAAGGTACTAGCCCCTTACCTTGATCGGTTCGTAGTTGTGTACCTTGATGACATTGTCATCTATAGTAAGACATTGGAGGAACATGTGGATCACTTGAGACAAGTGTTCCAAACCTTGAAGGAGAACGAGCTCTATGTCAAAAAGGAGAAGTGCTCATTTGCCCAAGAGGAAGTGACATTCTTGGGTCATATCATTGGCAAAGGCAAACTTCGTATGGACAAGTCCAAAGTACAAGCCATCCAAGAATGGGAACCACCAACCAAAGTCACCGAGTTAAGATCTTTCCTTGGCTTGGTGAACTATTATAGAAGGTTCATCAAAGGCTACTCTTCCATAGCCGCTCCATTGACGGACTTGCTTAAGAAGGGACGAAGTTGGGATTGGAGTTCCGCATGCCAACAAGCTTTCAAAGGATTGAAGAAAGCAATTGTGGAAGAACCGGTGCTGGCACTTCCCAACCATTCTATGTCTTTTGAGGTACACACGGATGCTTCCGACTTTGCGATTGGTGGGGTATTGATGCAAGAAGGGCATCCTATTGCCTTTGAAAGTAGGAAGCTCAATGACACTGAGAGGCGGTACACAGTACAAGAGAAGGAAATGACTGCAGTTGTGCACTGCCTTCGAACATGGCGCCACTACTTGCTTGGGAGCAAATTTGTGGTCAAGACCGACAATGTTGCCACTAGCTACTTCCAGACACAAAAGAAGCTCACACCAAAGCAAGCTAGGTGGCAAGATTTCTTGGCAGAGTTCGACTACACTTTGGAGTACAAGCCTGGCAAAGCTAACCTTGTTGCGGATGCTTTGAGTAGAAAAGGAGAACTTGCTGACTTAAGTCAACCTCAAAGCAACTTGAAGGAACGCATAAAGGAAGGATTAGCACATGATTCCATGGCTCAAACCATCATAGCTCTTGTCAAAGATGGGAAGACAAGAAGGTTTTGGGTGGAGAACGGCTTGATATACTCTAAAGGAAGGCGAATCTATGTTCCACCTCATGACAACCTAAGGAGGGAAGTCTTGAAAGATTGTCATGATAGCAAGTGGGCGGGACATCCAGGTATACATCGGACTCTTGCTCTTGTGGAAGATTCCTATTACTGGCCACATATGAGGAATGATATCGAAGCATATGTGAAGACTTGTCTTGTATGCCAACAAGACAAAGTGGAGCAACAATCACCTGCCGGCTTACTTGAACCCCTACCCATCCCAGAGAGACCTTGGGAGAGTGTTTCTTTAGATTTCATAGTTGGGTTACCTGCATCAGAGGGTTGCAATTGGATCCTTGTGGTCGTTGACAGATTTTCGAAGTATGCCACCTTTATTCCCACACCCAAGGAGTGCACAGCCGAGCAAGCCGCACATTTATTCCTCAAACATGTGGTGAAGTATTGGGGTGTGCCCAAATCCATCATTAGTGATCGGGATACTCGGTTCACGGGGGAATTTTGGACTGAGTTGTTCAAATTATTGGGTACCGACCTCAATTTCTCTACTAGCTTTCATCCTCAAACAGATGGTCAAACAGAGAGGATGAATGCTTTGCTGGAGTTATATCTTAGGCACTATGTGAGTGCCAACCAGCGAGATTGGGCTAAGTTGCTAGATGTTGCCCAATTCTCTTTCAACTTGCAGAAGAGTGAAGCGACGGGTCGTAGCCCATTTGAGATTGTCATGGGACAACAACCTATGACCCCGAGTTCTATTGCCACTGGCTACACAGGAGTGAGTCCATCAGCCTACAAGTTTGCCAAAGGATGGAACGATCAAGCTGATGAGGCTCGAGCTTACCTGGAAAATGCCTCCAAGAGGATGAAGAAGTGGGCCGACAAGAAGAGACGGCCTCGAGAGTTTCAGGTTGGAGACCTTGTGCTTGTCAAGATGCATGCTCATGCCAGACTTTCTGGACTGCATCGTGGCCTTATTAGAAGATATGAGGGTCCTTTCCCCATAGTCAAGAAAGTGGGAAAGCAAGCCTATAAGGTCGAGTTGCCGCCGAAGATCAAGTTTCATCCTGTCTTCCATGTGAGCCTACTGAAACCGTACAAGGAAGATCAGGATGATCCAAACAGAGGAATTTCACAAAGAGCACCAATGGGCATAAGGATCCAACATGACAAAGAACCAGAGATTATCTTGTCGGATCGTGTAGTGCGTCATTCCAACCAACCTCCCACACATGAGTTACTCGTCAAGTGGAAGGGATTGCCAGAAAGTGAAGCTAGCTGGGAGCCAATTCAACATTTGTGGCAATTCAAGGAACAAATCAAAGCTTACGAGGATTTGAAGGCAACGAGGACGTCGCCTGATTAGGTGGGGGAGAATGTCACAACTATTTTCTTGCCTAGCCAAGTGAGGTTGGCAAGTGTACATAATGTAGAGTTTTCCACATTGTTCTAGAGAGAGTTCTCTAGAACCTCCCATAAAGTTCCATAAGATTCTAGTCCTTAGATATTTCTTAGGAAGTGTGTAGAAACTCAATATAGACCGTTAGATTAAAACGATCACCACCGTCCATTGAGGAGGTGGAGTTGTATAAATAGGCTAAGGCCTCATTTGTTGTAAGCACCTCAGAGAATTCAAGCAATACAAGTTCTAGTTCTCTTTAGCTCTCTTGTGTGTTCTTAGCTTGCTTAGTTTTCCAAAGTCTAAGTAAGTCTTTTGTGGGCAAGGCTGACTAGCTTTCTTTGATAACTTGGGGCAAAGTTTGCTAGTGCCGCACGGGAAGTACCTTGTGAAAAGAAAGCCCGTGACATAAAGCACACGGTGTTGGTCGTATCTCCTGTGAGAAAAGAGCAATTAAGACGCAGGACGCAGGACGCAGGACGCAATGACTTGATTTAAATTCTCATCATCAATCTCGTCTTGTCACTCGAATAACCTCTCTTCTCAGTCCTTCCTCTTCCTCTTGCTGGCTGAGCTAACCTAAGCTGAGTGTAGTAGTGCCCATCGCCTCGGTGAGTCTCAGGGCCAATCAGTTTCCCTTTCTCGACTCTTAATTGATTACTAGTCTCTCGTCTCTCGCCCAAGTCTGCTGGTAATGCCTCTTTTTTTTTTTAGGGTTTCTCCAATTTCTTTCTTTGGCCCTTTCTGTACATTTCAATTTTATTTTCGTGTTCAATTGTAGTAAACAAGATTTGAAGTTTTTGTTATTCTTTATCTTGTTGGTTTATCTATTGAATGTTTATTAAAATTTATCAAATGCGAGACGAATGAAAAAGTCATTGTGTTGTGTGATTCATTATTCTTTTAATGGCTTATCACTGCCTCTGATTTTGGTGCATCTCACTTCGGAGAATTGAAAAAGCCTATATGTGAAGCTAATGTTATATTGGCACAAGAAGAAAACCTGACTTTTCAATACACCAGCTACCAAAGACTAAAGCTGCGGCATTTAGCAAACTTCTCAAAATCCTTTTAGTGACGTTGAATTCATATACTTATTGTATTTCATTTGTTTGCTTTACAGATATTGCGGTCTCAATTGGTGCATAGTAAATGGTATACTATTTGCTTTTTCAAGTGTGAGTTTAGAGGAGAGAAGCTCATCAAAAGATCTGAAATCAAATCGTGGCAGGGAAAGGAGATGGTATTGCTGAGTAATCATCATCAATATCATTATCATCGACCCTCAATCTGGAGTGTGAGTGGGTTAGTGCTGCTGCTTCTGCCTGTTTTTTCCCCAAATCTCTTCACCCCTCCGGGGCAGGCCTCTTCTTGTATCTTCTCGGTAGCTTCTGTGACTCCTAAGCACCTTTACTTTTTTAGATCTGCAAGGGAATTGAGAAAAATGGGAAATAGGAGGGAGATCAAAGAAGTGAAATATAACAATGTGGTTTAGGATTTGGCACAAGAATGACATTTATCCATTTAAAATCTATATGTGTTATCTTTTGACATAAGCAGTCTACGATGTCAGTTCCAACACTTGTACATGTTATAGTTCAATATGTATAGGAGAAATGTTTGTTTTAATGTTGTTTGCATAGTACTCCATTGTGACGTGAAGTTATTAGGAACTAGTCTATTTTTGGACATTATTTGCAAATGATTTGTGATTTACTTTTTTTTAAGGTACATACAGGTATATACTACTATATTTGTATGGTAAATATATGTATTTTGCATCGTATCTTCCTATCCGCGTACGCCTCATTGAATGAATATTTTAAACTTGAGTGCATTAGCGAATGTGCCTATAGATTATATGTCGTTCTAAATGCCTTCTTTATTTGCCAAAAAGGATAGAGAAGATGATGCAAAATTTTCTATTGTGTTGGGGTGAGACTAAGTGAGGATTTCATGCGCGGAAATATGTTTGCCTACCAAAAGAGGTAGGAGGTCTTGGTATTTGTCAAATACTTTTGATGAATAAAGCTCTTTTGAGTAAGTGGTTATGGAGATACGGGGTTGAAAGGATATTTTGTGGAGAGAAGTGATTAGATTGAAATATGATCCGATGTGCATCAATCGGGTTCCAAGACATCCAACAAACGCATATGATATGAGCACTTGAAAGTTGAAAGACAATTTTTAACTACAAGACAGTTTTTACCAGAAGTGGAGATGGTTAGGAGAGATGGCAAGGTAAAGTTTTGGGACGATGTTTGGTGTGGGGATGAACCCTTCAAAGACTAATTCCCAAGATTTTTTGTCATAAGAAACGTGGACCAATAAAGGAATTCGATAGTTATATCGATGGTGCATTGAGCTGGAATCTTTATATTCATAGGGGTTCTCTCTACAAGGGAGTTGGATGAGTTTGTGGATTCATCCGGGATGTTGGAAGGGGTGAAGTTAGGGAATCTAGAAGATAAATGGGGTTGGAAAGAAGATAGGGACAAAGGTTTTTCAGTGTGTTCGTTATTTTCCAAATTGGTTAGGAACCAATTACCACGAGTTCCGTTTTTTATTTGTGAACAAAGTTCCATCCAAGGTGGAGCGCACAGGGACATGGAGCTAGATGTTACTTTTTTTTTGTGGTGCTACCGAAAACCACTATACACATTCTACTTAATTGTAATTGGATGAGTGTAATATGGAAAAATATCATAACTACTTTTGGTTTGTATTGGGTTATGTTGAGATCCATGGAGGAAGTGTTGAAGTCTTGGAAGACTCCGGATTATCTAATACCCAAAGGAAAGTTATAGTGGAATTTAGTTCCATTTGCAGTTTATTGGGTTAGGTGGTTGGAAAGGAACAACAAAATATTTTTCGAACAAGGTTTCAAATAAGGACAAATCATAATGGAAATTTTGATCTTTTTATGGAGTTGGATATCTCATTATCCATCCTTCAAGGGAGTGTACTTCGAGTCTTTGTTTGCCAAATGAAATATGTTGAATTGGGGCCTTAACGCTTTTAAGGCTACCTTGCCATGTAATCAATTTTTAAAAACACGATAGGATAACATTTTGAAGGCCTTGTTTTATATGGATAAGTTTGAGAGACTGAATATTCCCTCCCCTCACCTCAATCATATTACGCTAGGATGTAGGTGTTTTCTATGTGAGTGAAGAAATTTAAGCTAGGTTATTTATGTGGATTAATCGGCGATTTAGTGTAAATCAGGGGTAGATTGATTCGAACTTGGTATTTAGTGGTTGCGTTTAGCTGTCACCGATTAATCGGTGATAAATCAAGATTGTTCTGTTGGGTGGTGGTTGCCGTCCTGTTGGCTGGTGGTGGTGGTTGTTTTATAATGTGCATGTTTTGGATATGATTACATAATTTGCTCTATAATATGACTTTTGTTACTCTATAATACTTGTCTTATTAATCTTTGTTGTCAAGATATGTTATTTAATATAATTTTCATTAGTGGTAGTATAAAAATGTATACTTTGGAAAAGTAGACTGAGTAATCCGCTTAATTTTAGATCAGTCCTGGATCATAAGGGGTCCATTATCTGCATTTTCTAGATAGCATTTAAGTTATATATCTTTTTTCATTGGATGTAGATGTATCGTATTATGCTTTGATGACTTTTTTCTTATTTTTATTTTTTCTAAAAGTCTTTGTTTTTAGTCAAAGATGCATGGACATGGATACGCGCGTCGTGTCGGACACGATACGCTTCGACAATTTTCCAAAAACTAGAACCTGCGGGGACACGTCGACACGCCATACTATTTTTTTAATGTCATATAAACATAAATAACAATATAATAAAGTGTCTTCCTAGAGTGTCTTGAAGATAAGACACTTTGTTACAAGAAAAAAAAAACAAAGTAGAGAAAAATAGAGGAGAGAATAAGCAAATGAGAAAAGAAGCATAAACTATCTCTATGCTTTAGTGGTTGTTTGCCCTATTTGTCTTAAATCACAATTGAAAAAGTCATTCACTTCAGATGGATCAACAACCATTAAATTAGGTGTTTATTTACAAACATCCAAAAGTAAAAAAATAAAACAAAGTTGGCTTTTGAGTCTTGACTGTGTCCTGACCAAGTTTCAACTGTATCGGAGGCGTATATAACACGTTGACCATGTGTCTGACACTTGCTGACACATTGACCAAGTGTTCGATGCAAGTCAGAGAAGTGTCGGTATCGGATACGTGTCAGACACAGATACGGCAAGTTTTTCGAAGAGTCTGTGCTTCCTTGTTTTGAGTCAATATTTGAAAATTTTGGTACATGTAAACAAAAAAATACTACTAAGAAAATAATTTTTATCGGGGAAAAAAAAGTCAAAATATTCTCCCTAAATATTGTGGAAGATGCTTATAAAGTTTTGTATCCATACAATGGCTACCTAAACTTGATAGTTTAGCGTTATAGAAACCATTAGGTTCTGTTGGTAACTCATGGTTTTAAGTATAACAAATTAATTATCACTTTAGAAAATATTAAAATTAAACTATTACACTCTATCGGACGATTGACTATCCATTGGAATCTAAAGATGACAATCTTGGTGAGCACAAATTATTCACCAGTTTATCCAAATAGATCGTACTTTTATGGTCTAGCGTAGAAACTTACATGTTATAGTTGTTCGTCAGTGTGCATTTCCACTCCTTATGCCATGTGATGAATATTTTGTAGGAGTGGAATGCTCCGAGACCAAGGCACCTTCCTTTGCTCAAGGGGGCTTTGCAACGAAAACCTGTGAGTATGATAGTTGCTAAGGCATCATTCTTTTCTAGCAGTTGACTTTTACATGTAAAATTGGTGGTTAAGTGGAAAATATCATTTAGTTTATGTTTGTCATGCAGTCTTATGGACAACTATCTGACCTCTGGTCTCCCTTGGTTAACCATGGATGGAAACCTTGTGTTGATTCTTCTTATGACCCTGGTAAATGATAAGATGGTAGTTGCCTTTTATGTTGATGTTTAAAATAAACTAATAAAGTAATGAGGGCCTGAAATTTTGAAAACACTTTCTATTCTAGGTAATTTGAAATTATCTCTCAGTTGGTTCTTTTCTATGAATTGCAGTCTTGCCAATGAAATCTGAAGGATATATCCAGGTATTTCTTGATGGAGGGTTGAACCAGCAACGGATGGGGGTGAGTCAGTTTGTTTTCTTAGGTAAATTTTGTTATCGTATTACACAGGCGTGTACATAAAGGAAATAATTTCCACTTCTGTGTATTGTTTGATTAGTTGTTGGCCATATTTAGGCCTGAGATTTTGGATTGGGTATTTTTTTTTTTGGTTGTTTTGCTAGAGCTCAACTGAGCTCTCTGCAAATTTGGGGTTTTCTTTGGTGATGCCCAGTGTGGTCAAAGTTTGAAGGTGCAGGGCAGAACGCACATTCAAGCATGAGGTGCAACTGTGCAAGGCGCAAGGAGAGGCACACCTTATCAACATAAGGCGCACTTGCCGTATTTACTTTTACATAAATTGAGGCATATACGATTATATTTGATAAATATCATTGAGCAAACAAGTAACAAAATCATTTACTTTTACATAAATTGAGGCATATTCGATTATATTTGATAAATATCATTGAGTAAACAAGTAACAAAAATTGCGCAGCAACATAAAATACTTGCTATCCAAATGAAAACATAATAAGGTTTAGAAAAATCATATGCATAAGCGTTATATATATATATATATATATGCATAAGCGTTAAATCCAGATGGTCACATGAATTTTTCATTTACGTATCTAAAACTCACGATGTAAACTAGTTTTCATTCTTTACCATTTCCCTCATCAACCTTGTCACAAGAGACTAATCTCGATCGTAATTTTCTTCACATTAACCCGTTCCTTCACTATTCACTTCAAAGTTTCATGATCTCGAAAATCATAATAATCATAATGGCGAGGCAGAAGATGAGAGAAGAATGGTGAGGGTGGAAATTTTTTTGTTGTAGATAGAAAAACGCAAAAAAAGAGGAAGAAAATATGAAAAAGAGGAACTAGGAGGGGAAGGGAGAAGATCAGACAGAAGAAAGAGAAGTGGCCGAGTGTTGGAAAAAAAACAAAGCGGAAGGAGTACCTGTATGGTTGGGTTGCAACAAGTGTTCGTTCTGCCCCAAATCTCATTCTGTTATCTCAGTTGCAAGTGGGAGACAGAAAATAACTTGTCTTTTTTGTTTTTTATGATCGAGAAAAAACATATTAACTTGCATTCCAAATAGAAAATAACTACATATATGGATTTATTTAAAGGTGAATTATTTTTAGCCAACAAAAAATATGGTAACATATATAAGATCTTATAGAATTAGTAAGGAGTATACCTCACCTCTGGCCTGTGCAGAAAAAGGTGCATGGTACATTGGCTCACCTTGCCTCAAGGCACTTGCCGTGACTACAATGGTGATATATATATATATACTAGCGTATTACCTGTGCCTACGACACTCCTATTATTTTTTTCTTACATGACTATTTATGACTCTAAATTACTCTATCAATTTTATCTAAATCAATTAAATTAGATCTCCGTTGAAAGACGTATTTTAGCATGTAAGATAAAAGGTTTAAAGACATTAATACAAACTTTCCACCATTGTAAACTCCATCAAAATGTCCTCAAATCAGCTTGAATTTCCTCAAATTGGACCTTGGCCCAAGTCCCCAGTCTCCACCAAATCACTCAATTAACACAAACCATTAGTCTTTCAAATCCAAAAGCACCTCCTTTTTCCTTCTAATAATCCTTCAATTCAGCAAGTAAACAAAAACACACACAGACAGAACACATAAAAATAAAAACTTATAAAGAAAAATTTATTTACTTACAAAATCACAATTTTCCCATCCGAGTACTCGATCCCAAGCCAAGAACAATGATCCTTCTCACCATCGCTATCCTTCCAATTCAACAAAGCCCCCAAATGGATCCTCCACTATCATCTCCCTGAACTTCAACAAAGCCAAACCTACACAAAAAATATGTGGGGAATTACAAAAGATATGTGGAAAATTCAAGAGATTGGAAGTGATTGAGTGAGGGAATTACGGAGTGAGTTAATTACGGAGGGGTTGTTGATGGATCTTTTCGATTTCCTCTTCAAAATCGAAGAAAAAAACCCTTGCAAAACCCTAACTTGTTTTGTTTTGCTGAAAGAAGAAAAAAAAATCAGAAGAAAAAAATACCCTAACTTGCCTTGCTCAGATGGATGTTGCTTTGCTTTGCTCAAATGAAGAAAAAAAACCCTTACTTGCTTTGCTCAGATGGAAGTTGCTTTGCTTTGCTAAGATGGAATTTGCTTTGCTCAGATGAAGAAAAAAACCATAACTTGCTTTGCTCAGATGGAAGTTGTAGAGGATGGAAGAAAAAAACTTCTCTGCTTTGCTTGCCTGAAGAGAGTGAAGAAGAAGAAAAGGGGCAGAGGAGACGAAGGCTGTTGTGAAGAAAATCCCTAAACCTTAAAAAGATGGTGATGAAAGTATCGGGAATGAAAGTTTTTACTTAACTTCTGCCAAAAGACAATTCATGTCACGTAGGACAAACACTCTGTAAATACTGTTCATGAATAGTAAAAAGCCCATTTGAATTGTAAGATAGATATATTATAGAATTAGTGAGGAGTATACCTCACCTCTGATGCTATGCACAAAAAGGCGCATGCTTTAACACATTCCTCACCTTGCCTCAAGGCACTTGCCGTGACTACACTATGATGCACTTGTTACTCCATTGTACTTTTTTTCCAACAATATCTCATTTTGTTTCGATTTTCTCTTTTTCCCCTTAGATTTGTGACGCAGTTGCTGTTGCGAAGATTTTGAATGCTACACTTGTGATTCCACACCTAGAAGTAAATCCTGTTTGGCAAGATTCAAGGTACTTGGCAGACTTTCTTCCAAGGTAAATCTTGTTTTCATTTTCAAAGAAAACACTTTTATGAGTTTACACTTGCTTCTGCAGTTCATTCGCAGACATATTTGATGTGGATCACTTTATTGATGTCCTCAAGAATGAAATTTCTGTAGCTAGAGAGCTCCCTAGAGAATATTCATGGAGCACAAGAGAGTACTATGCTACAGGGATTCGAGAGACAAGAATTAAGACAGCACCAGTTCGTGCTTCAGCTGACTGGTATCTGGAGAATGTTTCACCTGTATTGCAGAGGTTAGTAATTACATGGACCTTCTTCTCAGCTAGTTTCATGGTTAAGGCCATCGAACATAAAATCCAAGCGCATCTTTGCATTTCCTAGTTGACCTTATGTTTTTTTTATATTAACTATGTTGGGCACCCCACTCTAATACCTTTGCCTTTGGTGTACTCCATGTTTGGGCTTTACACTCCCCTCCTCATACTTTTCTTTTGACATACTTTTATGTATTTATTCTGCAAAATCTTTAACATTGATAAAAGTAGAAAATCCTAGCCAGAGCTTTCCATTTGATACCAATTTGGAGTTTGGACAGTTACACTTTTCATTTTTTGGGAGATGTAATAATTTTTGTTTGTTGATTTTAATGTATATATTGTTTGTAAATGAAAAGAAAATATAAATAACACTAATGCTATTTTCCCATATAGAAGTGCTACATACTTTTGGAGTTTCTTTTCTCTCAAAGAATGTGATTATGAACCTTTGCAAAGAAAACTTTGAAACAATTTAGATGGTAAGTTACCAAATGAAGACAGTGGTGCACAAAAAAAAGGATGGTTTTCTAAGATTAAGAGCAAGTCAATAATTTCTGGAAATTTGGTGATGGCATGTGTTAGGTCCAGGGTTTGGAGAACTTCGTGTTTCGAGATGTCACATGGAGTTAAGGTGAGTCTGGTCCAAGCGGGGCAAGATGCAAGTACGACAGGTGTGCAACTCGCATTTGCTAAGGCCCAGATGCGGAGCCAGAAATTTCTTTGGGTTGGGGAATTTTAGAATTTTCATTTCAAAAACATAGTTTGAAAGCTTTAGTGTATTTTTTACATAACAATAAAGAATTATAAATTTCACAACTAAAATATCATATTTCAAAAGAAAGAAAAGATATTTTATTTTAAAAGATAAGTGATCTTCTTTTGCGATGGTAGTGAATAAGTTGTAACGAGTGCCTCAAGTAGGTTGAAGTATTTGTTTTAATTGGAAGTAATGATTGCATATTCAGTTTAATGGTAAATAGGTCAAATAGGTAAGAATGGTAAATGATTATGGTCAACGGGTTAAATGTTGATACAAATAAAATAAATATTAATTATTCAAATTGAAAATAACAAACTGTAAACTAAATATTTGTCATCTTATATTCTACTTGTTGGGCCATGTTAAATTCTCCAAAGCCCAATACCAGACTGAATCAGAAGTACATGCTCTTCCTTTTTTGGAGCAGTGTAGTCAAGGCGACCGCTTAGGTGCGCCTCAAGGCGTTTTTACATAATTTCACCGCAAAATGAGGCAATGTTGTTTGGTGAAATGAGGCGTCCACCTCGCACCACTTCACCACCTCAACTGCCTCAGCCAAAAATGGGTAGCAGCCAACCCATTTTTAGTCCAGTTGCAACAAAAGAGGTTGCAACCCACTTTATAATAGGGTTTTATGTTTCTTAGTGTAATATTTGTTGCTCCTTGTTGTTGCCTTCAGAGACTCAGAGTCTTCATCTCCTTTTTGCCTTCAAATTAGGAATTCCCAAATAACAAACAAACAAGATAAAACATTTTTAAGTTTTGATAAATATGTCACCTTTTTTAATATGTTTTGGAGAAAACATATCATGTTTTGATCAGTCTATGATAAACATCAATCTTGATTTTTTCATAGCATAGTTTAATGATTTTTATGCTTTTGGAATACCAATAGTGACTATACTCGTGGATTTTTACCAACCATTCCCACAATTTCTTTTAACACATGCTCAATACTTTCAAGTTTTTATTTTTTCAAGATTATTGATTTTTAATGATTTGGTGGATGTTAGCAAGTTACTTGACACTTATATAGTGCATCTTTTCGCTATGCTATGCAATTTTATTATATTTTAATTTCGATTTTAGGTAGTTGTATCACTTTTTGTACATATTTGCTTATGATACTTATCAAAATGATGATGTATATTATAATAAAAAAATCTTTTAAAAAAAAAAATCTTTAAAAAATGTTAAGACCGCCTCAGTGAAGTGAAGCGTCCGCCTCGCCTACCGCCTCACGCCTCAGGTGTTGTCAGGCCTGTCCACCTCGCTTTCACCTCAACGCCTTAACTACAATGCGTTGGAGTGCCCCACCATTCTCTTGGGACCTACTAGAAAGCATGGTAAAATAACAATTTTTCGAATATTGAACTTGCCCCACCCCACTACAATGTGGCTCTGCCCCTGCTGAGGCCCTAATCCAGTTTTCAAGTTATGAAATGTACCTTGGTGCAGCTGAGCTATTTGGCCAATCTTAAGTAGAAAATGGTGATTGAATCCCCTCTCCCCATCCTTCCAAATCGACCTATCAGCTTCATTTCCAAAATAAAAACTTCCACTTTCCAAAGTAAACACTTCCAAGTTCTAAGCACCCAGAAATAGTAGCAAACTCATCCATCTCACACCAACTGGAAGAGTATTGTATGTAGATGAAATTCCAACTGCAATAAGCCATTAACCTGCCTGCTAAACTCAACCACCTTGCCATGCTTCCTATCACATAGAGCAAAATTTCTTAAGGTCAGCAGGGCCTATCGACCTCTACCATGGCGTTTTGGGGGTTGTAGCTGGGGCTGATGGCAGTTGGAGCAAGTTAGTGGGAGCGGATATGAGAGATGACAGCAAGTGGGTTTGGTTGAGGTGCAATGACTCGAAGTTTGTTTTCGTTGTATGCATCTCCAATTCAGTCGAATGAAATATATTCTCCAACAGCCTGAAATCTCCAATTCTCGTTGTTTTGAGCATATTTGAATTCCCCTTAGTCGAGGGAGCGGTTTGGTTTGTCCTCTTGGCCATCGATTTTGAGCGCTATATGATATTCTGGTGTATGTGAATCACCACATTGAATAGTTTAGATGATTTATAAATAATAGGGACAGAAACTTAAAATGGAATAGAAAGATGTTGAATTGATAATTCCTTGTCATTACCCTCAGTTACGAGGAAATAGTTTACAGACTTCACTTTAGAAAGATGTCAATGAATAACATAATTAATAAATTAAACGGTTTTAATTATCATGCATCGTGCAGGTTTTTGTATTTATTTCAGTGTTAAGTCCTAACAGGACACTAACACATAACTTACCATTTTCGACATGCGTTTCACAGGTTTGTTTTTCAATATTGTAGATATATATATATATATGCTTTATTCTAGTATTTATTCAATATAGGACCACATTTTTTTTGCTATTGAATAATTAATCAATTTAACAATAAAAATACAACCATTGTGTCCATGCAATTCTGTGGTAGACCTAATTCATTGTTACCATGAATTAGTCATGTAACTTTCCTTTCGCTGTATAGATAGTGACTGGACATGTTCGTACATGGTATCTCCTTAACTGACTACTCTGTCCATAATGATTATTCCTTTCTAGAGCTTGCAAATTGTCCTAATATGGATCTTATTGTCGTTTGACTAGTTATGGAATTGCTGCCATTGCCCCATTCTCTCATCGTCTTGCTTTTGACAACTTGCCTATGGAAATTCAACGTCTGCGGTGTAAAGTCAATTTTCAAGCATTAGCTTTTGTTCCCCATATTAAAGCATTGGGAGATTCGATTGTCAATCGCCTTCGATCTCCATCCAATAGTGCAGTTGTAGGTAAGGAGTACCTGCAGGAGACAACAGATAACAAACACGGAACTGGGAAGTTTGTTGTGTTACACCTTCGATTTGATAAGGTATGTTTCCTTAAATGAACATTTAGGTGCATTTTTATTTTTATTTTATTTAAAAAAAATTTGGAAAAAAAAAAAACAATATAATGTTATAGTGTAGAAAAAGAGGAAGAAAGAAACAATGGTTATTATAAACTTCCCAGTTGCAAACTAAAACTTCTTTCTGTAAAGTATAAACATCCTCTCAGGTGATAGGAAAGTCATGGATTGTCATTATCTAGATCCCAGGGATTTTTTTTACAATGTCTGAGATACTTATCTATGAAAATCCAAAAATAAAGGAAAATAAATAAATACATAAAATGGTGTTGTTTAGCATGTGGCATACTGGTTATGGGCCAATAAGTGGGTTGAGCTGTCAGATTACATACTTCCACACTAGTCCCTCTCTTAACTGTAATATTTAGAACGATAGCTTGGTTTATTCGACATTCTAGTTAATTTTTGAATGGGTTCTATCTTCACATATGTTTTTTTTAATTCCAAGGATATAGCATTTATAGATGATGAGGATCTACATTTTCTCTCATCTTTAGTATAATCTATACGCAGGATATGGCTGCTCATTCAGCCTGTGATTTTGGTGGCGGTAAAGCTGAAAAACTGGCTTTGGCCAAGTACCAACAAGTGCTCTGGCAGGGAAGGGTTTTGAATTCTCAATTCACTGATGAGGAATTGAGATATCAGGGCCGTTGTCCATTGACCCCAGAGGAGATTGGGTTATTGCTTGCAGCATTGGGTTTTGACAACAATACACGTCTTTATCTTGCCTCCCATAAGGTTTGTAATCGTCTTTGTGATGCAATGGGGAGCATTTCAATGGTCCTGTAGATCTCGTAACCGTGAATTCTCATGTTTACAGGTCTATGGTGGGGAAGCAAGGATAAAACTTTGTGCAATTTCTTTCCCATGATGGAGGATAAAAAAAGCCTCACCTCTAAAGTAGAAAGGGAGAATATCATGGGAAAAGCGTCTTTACTAGCTGCAGTTGATTACTATGTTAGCATGAACAGTGATATCTTCATATCAGCTTCCCCTGGCAATATGCACAATGCATTGGTAAAAGAACTGAATTAATTAAAGTGCTACATTAATAGAGAAACTAGTTATGTGCATAGCTAAATACTACTATGTGGGGAGCTTTCCCTTTAATGTCAGCAGGAACATACCCTTACCAGATCTTTATTTTGTACAATCAGGTGGGACACCGAACCTTCGAGAACTTGAAGACAATACGACCAAACATGGCTTTGTTGGGTCAGCTCTTCTTGAACAAGAGCATTGGGTGGTCAGAATTCCAGAAGGCAGTTGTAGATGGACATAAAAACAGACAAGGGCGTGTCAGGATAAGGAAGGAGAAGCAATCAATATATACGTACCCAGCTCCTGATTGCATGTGCCCTGTGCGCTCATAGGAGAAGCCGACAACATTACTCGCCTTTCATATAGTTTTCTGCGTGTCTGTATCATGATTATTCTAGCTATAAATAAACAATGTCCCAATCTAATGTGTTCTTCTCGTCTGACTACTGGGTAAGAATTGTATTTGTACAATGTGAATTTTAGTTAGATGGTGATGAGAAGTTTTGTTTCCACGCTATTGAGCATTTAGAATGTATCCCTCCCTAATGGGGAAAAGGTTGTGAATCACTCGCAAGTGTAATTGGAAAAAAAGTTTTATGTTCAGTGATTGATACATATGTAATACTAGTCTACTGGGCCTTTTACTGGAGAAACTCCCTGAAAATGAGAAAAGTTTGTCGAGGAATATCCTGCCAAAGAATGTTCTTCACCCCTGTTGGAATTTGCTCATTGCAACATATTTATATTTTTTTTATTTTTAATCTAACTATTGATTCATTCCGAAGTTGCAATGAGATTTTGAAGCTATTGTGTATTGACGGTGCATATGGGCTTGTTTCCGTTACCGAAACAAAATGAAAAAGATAGCCAAATGCAGTTCCTGATTGATGTCGAGCCCACACATTGTAGGTGGGCTGGTTTCCATTACTGAAACAAAATGAAAAAGATAGTAGCATATTGAGACACGCCATAGAGTCAGTTGCCACCAAATTTATGCCAAAGTTTTGTTAAGAATTATAGTAGTTATATAATTAGGAATACCTATATTATTAGGACTACCTATTTAATAGTGAATGTAGTTATTGAGGAATACCGGAATAACCTCGATTAGAATTACTTTTCCTTTCTTAGTAAGGATTCTATTTGTATCTCTATAAGAGATGAATAAATTAAATGTTTTATATTATTTAAAAGTTATTTTGTTTGACATGGTATCATAGCAGTGATCTTGAAATTTTGCTATGGTTGTTTGTACGTACAAGTAATTCTCTGGGCACTTGGCTGCAATTTAAATTTGGTTATTGCATGAGGGATTGAGTTGATGTCTTGTTGGCTGCTCTGTGATTGAACTTGGTGGATTAAAGTATTTTTTGGGTATTGAAGTTACTCACAGGGAATTTTTTTATATCACAAAAGAATATATTTTTGATTTATTGCGCCGGATGAAGTAGGATGAGATATCTAATTGGTACTACTACAAAATTCACTCCTTACGATGCAACTTATGAGAAGTGGGTAATGGAGAATGTTATTGCAGAGAGTTGACTCATCGGTGCCATATAACCGAATGTGATAAAAAGTTGGCTTATCGGTGTTAGATAATGGCATGTGATGAAAAGTTGGCTCATCGGTGCCATTGAACCGAATGTGATGAAAAGTTGGTTAATCGGTGCTATTAAACCGAATTGGCGCATAGGTGCCACAAAACTGAATGTGACAAATTTGTTTATTCATCATCCTACTTGCTCTCGGAGACTACTTCCGATCCTACATGCCTCAAAGACTACTTCCCGCGGGTTATTCATTTTTGTGTTGTTGTTTTGTTGCTACTGAGTTGTTGTCTTGCTGGTTTACCTTTGTTGATTTCCCTGTCAAGCTAGCATTTACGATATATATGCCCATCTTGTGGGGGAGTGTTAAGAATTGTAGTCGTTATATAATTAGGATTACCTATTTAATAGTAACTGTAGTTATTTAGGAATAACCGAAATTAAAATTCATTTTCCTTCCCTAGTTAACATTCTATTTGTATTCCTATAAATACCTCATTGTGAAATGAATAAATTAAATGTTCTATATTATATAAAAGTTATATTGTTTGACAAGTTCTTGGTGTATGATCAAATCAAAGTTGTTGTCATTGTCCGCTTCAAAGCGATCAAACTAACTCTACCTATTCTTCGGCAGAGTACCATTAGTATTGGTCACCAAGAAGCCATAGGTAACTTCTAACATAATCATGTTGCATGGTACATTTGTTAAGAGTAGAATATCATTAGGGTTACTACACATGCAGATTGTAATAACAATCCATCATTCGAAGAATATGAAATAAGTTCAAAATTGCCGGATGATAAAGTCTAATTCAAAAGCCATGTTAATGTTTTCCTCTATGGGAAAGCAACCTATGTGTGTAACGTTTGTGTTTAGTTTTCCCAAAATTAACTTGTTCATTGCTCATTGCTATAATCTCAAATCAAATTACTATCATTGCAAAAATCAAAACGTATTTAATGTAAGACGATAGTAAGTCATCAGATATCCATTTTCCACAGGAGCTCCAAAGGGGCAAATACTCTTTCATCGATATATATGATAATCAAATTAGCTATATATGGTAATCAAATTATTTGACCTGATGGGGATGGATGACATTGTTCAAATTGATACCTAAAGCGATGCCCTCAAAGCGGTGGTTTAAACGTCAATGCTATAAAATGGACAAGCTCTCCTCTCCCAGGCACAGTGTAACTTAAAACAAAAGGATATCTAAAAAATAAACCTTTTTACATTGACGAAATTCAATTTCGATTAAACTAAAGAATATGTTTGGTTGCACAAAAAATAGACATGAAAAATTTCTGAATTCGATTCTGAGGCCTCCCCCTTAGACTTGCAGTGAAAAAACGGTCTTATAAAGAATCAATTTCATGTCAGTAATTAGACAACCAACAAATAGAAATATGCATAAAAAGGGAAATTGATTTCATTCCCCAACTAAAATGGCTAACCAAACATACCCTAATACTAGGAAAACTGAAAGTTGATTCAATGCCTGGAAAATCCTAGAATTGTTGGTTTCTCCAATGCGATCACTTAAGTCTAGGGAAAATATGGTCCTATAATAGTTGTGATCACTTAAAGTAACCAAATGAAGTCAGTACATCATCACCAAAAACTTGTGCTTAGCCATCATAGTTACGTTTTTCTTTTCTTGCACCAGTGAAGTAAATAGCAGCGACAGAGATAGAGCGAGCTAAGGAAAATGTAAGAGTGAGAAGAGAGATTGTGGAGCAAATCTTCTAACCATTCAAAGTCCTGTGAAAGCTAACTCCTCTCTTCTCGTCTCTTCTTTCTGGTAAGACTCATAAACAGAAATTTCTTCTTCTTCTTTGTAGTTGAAGTCGAATTCGAATTCCTCCATTCAATAATTAGTGGTTTCCTAAAACCCTCAGCATATTTTTTTTTACCAGTCTGCTGACCCCATGAATGATTACACGTGAAAGAATATCGAAATCCCAAGAAACCTCTTTCTAAAATTTTCAATGTAAATTTTTCTGATTTTTTTTTCTATGGACATGTTGACTGCTTATATGCTAAAATGTCAGTAATTTTTTTTTTACTCTACTGGGCAATATACGTTGGTTTCAAACAAAGAAAAAAATGGGGGTTTATTTTTTTTATATCTCAACTATAAATTTCTTTTCCAAATTGTTTCTCAGTTTCAGTTAATTATTAAAAATTGAGGATTATTGAATACCCCATACTGTCTAATTACCCGTTTGCTTTTTGATTCCTTAAGGTTAGCGTTTTGAAACAAGATGTTGTCCCTCCTAGCCATTATCCATGGTGGCTGATTGGACTGTCAAGAGTCGGAAGGCGGACGGAGTAGGTGAGGAGGCAAAGCAAATGCTGGTTTGATGTGTGGTGGGTGAATTTTTGATGATGGTTTTCACAACAATGGTTATTACAATAAATGGGCAAATGGGTGTGTCACCCTCATCAGCTGGCTTTGAAAGAAGTGGGGGTTTCTCCCCTAATTTCTGCAAAATTCCTTGTTACTTCTTGTCAATTCCCCCAAAACCACTCTTTTCTAGCAGTGTTGCTTTAATTAGCAGAAAAAGGTGAATCCCTGTCGTGTTGCTAGAGTAGCCTCCAACCAAGATGAAAGAGTGTTTACTGATGTTGATAGTGGGAAGATTCTAGAGAAGCAGTTGGAATTCCAACCGACCTTTGATGAGTATTTGAAAGCTATGGAGTCTGTTAGGAATAGAGGTATGGCGCAGAAGAAATCTATTAAAGATGCAGCCAATGATTCTGATGGATCCAATTCAGGTTCGGAAAGAGGAAGTAATTTATTAGATTATATAGAAAGTAGTAGAGTTTTGAAGCATAATATGGAGAAGGTGGATGGAGGAGACAGGGGAAACTGACCAAAATTATTCTAATGTTGTTGTTAGAAGGAGGATTGAAGATAGTAAGGACTTTCGAGGAGGAGGTGGTGGTGGAGGTTTAAAGTATAATATTGAGAAAGGGGATGGACGTGGACAGGGGATAAGTGAGAGAAATCATTCTAATGTTTTTGTTAGGACTGAAGATAGTAAGGATTTTCGAGGAGGTAGTGCTGGAGGTTTGAATTATAATATGGAGAAAGTGGATGGACGTGGACAGGGGGCCAATGACCGAAATCATTCCAATGTTTTTGTTAGAAGGAGGACTGAAGATGGTAAGGATTTTCAAGGAGAAGGTGGTGGTTTGGGCAAGAAGAGGAATTCCATAGGAATGCAAAAGAAAGAGCAAGAATCAAAGGGGTTGCAAACAGCTCCTCCTCGAGTTAATAGCTCAGAACTTGGAACTAAATTCATTGCCAGTAACAAGAAGCTGCCAGATATGACGAAAACTTCTAGATCTGATTTTGAACGGAAGTCAAGTGAGAAGACTTTGAAATTTGGAAAGGGATTCTCCATAAGTGACATAGAAGCAAAACTAGATGAGGTCGATAAAGGTAGAGGTAGACAAAACTCCGGTAAGTTTATTAGAAATAAAGTTGAAACTAGTAGCAGACTGGGGAGGGAGCGGGTCTTATCAAAGCCATAGTAATCCCAGGACCAATGGTGATGTCTGTGAGGCAGAGTTAGTTGGTCCTTCTAGCAAATTGAGACGCTCAAGATTGGAGGGAGAATAAATTTACAGCAAGGAAAATGCAAATAAAATTTCATTAACTAGTGCAAAACTCACTAGAGGCAGTAAGTTCTTCAAAGAGAAAGTTGAGCAAAATGATTTGGACATGGAAAGAGCTGCATTCAAGTCTTTTGAAGTATTCACTGATGTTAAGGGTGAGCCAAGAGTATCACGGGTGGAAATGGAACAGAGGATTGAGAAGTTGGCCAGATGGTAAGTGCAACATGCAATACATATCTCAAGTGTTCCATTTATGAAAAAACTGAGACTAGTTAGAGTATATCTGTTTATTAATTGATGTTTCTTAACTTTTTATTCCATAGCCTTCACCCAACAAGCTCCTACAAAGTAGAGGAAAGTGTTGATCTTGTTCCTCTTCCACCCCGAAACCACCTTTCAAACCTCCAATTATGCTGCTGCTATGCGACCTTAATTCATGTATGTTGACCTACAAGCCAACTTGATGAGAATTCAACAAAGGTGTCTGTACCAAGCTGCTCTCATGTTGAACGTGAATTGCGTGAGTTAATATAACGATTTTCATAAAGAATTTGATGCTTATGAGGAATAATGTGATGAACCACTTGTTTGTGCTATTCAGAACTTTCTCCGTGGACAACATGTTTATATACCATTTTTCGTTTAATTCTCATAACTGTTTAGAAACTGAGCTTTGAGTAGTGCTCCCAAAGTACTGCATAATGCTTAAGCAGGCGACCTGGGCACCCGGGACCCTCTCCTCACCTAGCCTCACCTGGTGCCTCAGAACATAGGTCTTGGTTAAGGCATTGGGTGGAATTTAGATGAGATGTGATGCTTTGAAGAAAGAATGGAGCCTATGGGGAGCCACGGCGAATCCTTAGTAGCATAACGGATATGACTCCCATTTCCTAATCTGTGTTTTCCTAGTGCATGAGCAGCCAATGATAATTTTATTCCCAAAAAAGAAACAAATACCATATACCTTTGATCTCTTTCTAAGCCTGTTGTAATAAACATTCAAGTGTAATAGTGTTATTCCATTCTCAGGAGGCGAAAATCCCATTTACTGATTTCTGGTGTACCATTGTCCTAATTCTTTCTAGTCTCTTGTGTTATTACTGCTATTCAGGGAAAGTAGCATTATCATGCTAGATTAATCAAGTTCAACTGGATTAACATATTTCTGTTTTGTTTAAGGTTGAATGGTACTGACATTGATATGCCACAGTGGATGTTCTCTAAGATAATGCATAGTGCAAAAATTAGATTCTCTGATCATTCTATTTTGAGGGTTATCCAAATATTTGGTAAACTTGGTAACTGGAAACGAGTGCTACAGGTCATCGAGTGGTTTCAGTCACGTGAGCACTTCAAGTCCTACAGGAGCAGGTAAATCTTACTTCTTTTTTAAATATATAATCTCGATGAGTTACTACATTCTTTACTGACACACACACCAAAAGCAAAAAAAAAATGAGGGAACTGATGCCTTCTCATCCTGTTGGTATTAAAAGACACACAATGACAGTTGTGAATGATGACACAAATATGTACATGACACATGGTTGGAACAGGTGACAAACTCTTGTTGACAGCTTAATTGACAAAAGATCCAAACCGTAAGAACATGATTCTATTCCAATGGATGTCAAGTTTGTTGTTGATTTTAAGTTGATGTAATCTCTGGAGAGAATCCTAGTTTTCCCTTCAAGGAACTGTCTTTCCTATTCTCTCTCCTTTTCTTTCTCAAACCATCAAGTTCACAATTAAATAAGGTAGTACCATGGCAAAACGATTTATTTTATTTTATTTTTGTATGAATCTGTTTTGTGATATTAACATAATAAACTACCAATTGCCATTTGAATTAAGCATTGAGGCTAGTTTGTACGTCATGCACAATGTTCTTATGTGTTTAACACCTTTGAGATTAAGATTCTGCCAAATGGAGCAAGAATGGGGACTTTGCTCTAAATATTTTCACCATTGTAGTTAAGGCGTTAAGGCGGAGGCAAGGCGGACATGCTTGAAAAACGCCTGAGGCGTGAGGCAGTAGGCGAGATAGACGCCTCAGTGAAGTAAGGCGGGCTTAACATTTTTTTCAAGATTTTTTTTATAATAAATTGAAACATATTAGTATAGTAGTATATATCATCATTTTTTATAAGTATCATAAGCAAATATGTATAAAAAATGACACAACTACTTAGAATCGAAATGTAAATATAATAAAGTTGCATAGCATAGTGAAAAGATGCACTACATAAGTGTTAAGTAACTTACAAACATCCACTAAATCATTAAAAGTCAGTAATCTTGAAATAATAAAAACTTGATAATATTGAGCATTTGTTAGAAGAAATTGTTGGAATAGTTAGTAAAAATCCACAAGTATGATCATTATTGGCATTCCAAAAGCATAAAAATCATTTAACTATGCTACGAAAAAATCAAGATTGATGTTAATCACGGATTGATCAAAACATGATATGTTTTCTCCAAAACATATTTAAAAAAAATGTGACATATTTATCAAAACTTAAAAATGCTTTATCTTGTTTGTTTGTTATTTGGGAATACCTGATTTGAAGGCAAAGAGGAGACGAAGACTCCGAGTCTCTAATGGCAGCAACAAGGAGCAGCAAGCATTACACCAAGAAACATAAAACCCTATTATAGAGTGGGCTGCAACCTCTTTTGCTGCACTAGGCGGGTTGCAACCAGTTTTGTGCTGAGGCGGGCCGAAGCGGACGCCTTATTTCATCGCACCGCATTGCCTCACTTTGAGGCAAAATTCTGTAAAACGCCTTGAGGCACGCATAGATGGTCGCCTTGACTACACTGATTTCCACAAACTGGCCAATCAATGCAAATTGTGTTGACGTATCAAGGATGGGTGATGGAATTTTTTTGGAAAAGATCCATATTGAGCAGTAAGCCATTTATTTCTTCAAACATCTTTTGCCAGAAACACATTGTTAGGCTTCAGCCTCCTATCAAGTTTACCTATTCAAGGAGAAAGTATAAAACAGACAAGTGAAGATTGGCAAGTAATAGGCTGTTTAACATTCTGTAATAACAGTCTGTTAGGTGCTCTGTTAGCCTTACTGTTAGTGTTAGTTAGTCTGTTGCTATAAATAAGACATTAGCAAGGAAAAATAGAGGATTCATTGATTGGAATATAAACCATTTGTACAAGAGCTCTCCTCTGTGGAGACTGGCAATCTCGAAACATGCCTGATTCAATTCAATTCAATTCTACTCTTTGTAATCTACAAGTCATTCAATACAAATTCTTCCTCTCAAGCAATCCCTGTTACATTCAGTCTCTTGTCATAGCAACTCATTTTTAATTGTGGCTTGCAAGATTCTGTGCTTCAAGAAATCAACTGTCTGACAGATCAAATTAGTCTGGAATACCTTGATATCATCAATTCATGCAGGAAACAAATTCAAACAAAGGTTAGTTCCTAACAAATTTGGTATCAGAGCATCAAGATCTTGAAGAAAATGGCAGGAAAAACTGGATCGACCAGTAATAACGCAAGAGTGGAAGCGGTAGAAGAAGCTGTGGTAAGCGTTCAAGAACAGATGGAATCTCTTAAAGGAGGGTTCCAAGAACTGATACAGAAAATGGATCAGTGGATGAAGAAACAAGAAGATGTCCAAAAAGGGAACTCACCTGTAGATCAACCTCAGAGACCTTCAATCAATGTAGAAGCTCACAGTTTGAATGGTGGAAATGGAGGGGGATCAACTTCACAAGGGCAATACTTCGATAGAAGACCTAGAAGATTGGAGATGCCATCATTTGAAGGCTCAAATCCAGATGGGTGGATAATGAAAGCAGAGCGATTCTTTGTGTTGCAGAAGTATGGTAACGATGAGAAGATTGAAGCCGCTGTCATGTCCTTCGAAGGGGATGCCCTTCTGTGGTATCAGTGGGAAAGCAAGATAAGACCTATCATTTTTTGGGAAGAATTGAAGGGATTACTCTTGAAACAGTTCAGATCTACGCAGGAGGGGTCGCTTTGTGAACAATTTCTTGCGCTAAAACAAGAAGGATCAGTAGCAGAATACAGAAGAAGCTTCGTTTCTCATGCAGCTCCATTGGAATCTCTGAATGAAGAGGTTTATCTGAGTAAATTTATCAATGGACTGAAACCCTCAATCCGGGCGGAAGTCAGGATGCTTGATCCGGGTTTTCTGGGTCGGGCCATGGATCTGGCCCAGCGGGTAGAAGATAAACAGTTACAGATGGGCTGGCTTAAAACGGGCTTCCCTTCTTATTCTTTTAAACAGTCTTCGGGCCCAAGAACAATGGGGAATGGCTCAATAGGGCATTCTTATCAGGCTCCAGTAAGGGATTTCGAAAGAAATTCTTTCAAACCAAATATAAACCCTAGAGAACCATAGAGACAGACGACAGGGAGAAATGAGATCAGACGTATCTCTGATGCCGATTATCAAGCAAAGAGGGAGAAAGGTTTGTGTTTTCGTTGCGATGAGAAATACTCGCCTGGTCATCGATGCAAGAAACGTGAGCTCAGTGTTCTTATTGCGCAGGAAGAAGGTGAAGCGATCGAAACCGAGGTTCAAGATTGGGAAGAACAGAAAGAGTTAGAGGTGGCGGAGATCAGCCCAGTGGTGGAGGTTTCGTTGAGTTCAGTCATGGGTTTGACGAGTCCCAAAACGATGAAGTTGGAGGGTGCCATTTCAGGTCAGTCAGTAGTTGTTTTAATTGACAGTGGGGCAACCCATAACTTTATCTCGCACAAATTGGTCGAACAAGGTAAGCTTCAAATTTCTTCTACGGGTGTGTATGGGGTTATGATGGGATCTGGTGATTCGATTCAAGGAAGTGGGATCTGTAAGGAAGTGAAATTACGCATGCAAGGGTTGGAGATTCTTGAAGATTTTCTTCCACTAGGTCTGGGCAGTTCTGATGTAATATTGGGTATACAATGGTTAGAGAAGTTGGGAACCACTTTCATAAATTGGAAAGATCAGATTTTTCGATTCAGAGTTGGTTCAGATACAATTACACTCAAGGGGGATCCGTCTCTAGGGAGGAGTTTGATTTCACTCAAAAATATGATGCGCACAATTTCTCAAGAAGGTGAAGGTTTCTTGGTAGAACTGAGCAGTATTTCCTCGGTAGTGGAGGGTCAATATGAAATTCCAAAGGAGTTGGCTGAGTTGTTACTGAGGTATGACACAGTTTTTCAAGCCCCTTCAGGATTGCCACCCAAGCGTGGCTATGAGCACAACATTGTTTTGCAAGAGGGAACGGGACCGATAAATGTTCGACCGTATCGGTACCCGCAATTTCAGAAGAATGAGATTGAGAAGCTCATAGCAGAGATGATGGAGTCTGGCATCATCAGGCCGAGTGTCAGCCCCTTTTCTAGTCCGGTGCTGCTCGTGAAGAAAAAAGATGGTGGATGGCGGTTTTGTGTAGATTATCGGGCTCTGAACAAACAAACAGTGCCCGATCGTTTTCCAATCCCCATCATTGACGAGTTGCTGGATGAACTTCATGGGGCCGTCATATTTTCGAAGTTGGACTTGAAGTCGGGTTATCATCAGATCAGAGTTAAGGATGGGGATGAAGCTAAGACGGCTTTTCGCACTCATGAAGGACATTACGAGTTTCTCGTAATGCTCTTCGGTCTGACCAACGCACCGGCTACGTTCCAGACTCTGATGAATACCATTTTTCGATCGTATTTGCGAAAGTTCGTCTTGGTCTTTTTCGATGACATCCTGGTGTATAGTTCCAGCCTCGCGAAGCATGTGGAGCAGTTGGAAACAGTCCTGAGTTTATTGCATCAACATTGCCTGTATGCTAACAAGAAAAAATGTGAGTTTGGTACTTCAAAACTGGGCTATTTGGGTCATGTAATTTCGGCGGAGGGAGTCTCTATGGATCAGTCGAAAGTGCAGGCGGTGTTAGATTGGCCACAACCTACGAACATTTCGGAATTGAGAGGTTTTTTGGGTTTAACGGGCTACTACCGCAAATTCATTCGAGGATACAGTCAGATAGTAGGGCCGTTAATTTCCCAATTAAAGAATAATGGCTTCAGCTGGAATCATGAGGCCGAGGTGGCTTTTCAAGATCTGAAACGGGTCATGACTACTGCTCCGGTCTTGCGTATGCCAGATTTTTTGAAAGAGTTCGTTGTTGAGACAGACGCTTCGGGGTATGCGGTAGGCGCGGTCCTGATGCAGGAGCACCAACCGGTAGCCTTTTTCAGTCAAGTGTTGGGACAACGGGCTCGGTTGAAACCGATTTATGAAAAAGAGCTAATGGCGATAGTGTTGGCGGTGAACAAATGGCGCACGTATTTGTTGGGTCGACGCTTTATCATCCGAACGGATCAGCAGAGTCTTAAATTTCTTATGGAGCAAAGAATCATCGGTCCAGATTATCAGAAATGGGTTCGAAAGTTGTTTGGTTTTCAATTCGAGATCCAATATCGTTCGGATTCTTCAAATGCAGCAGCCGATGCACTCTCCAGAATTTCTCCTCCATCAACTTGCTTGCAGATGAGTGGGCCAACTTGGTGTGAATGGGAGAGCCTTAAGTCAGAAATTGAGGGTGATCCTTCTATTCACTTCTATTCAACTACTGAAGGATCGAGTGTCGCAGGGCTCTGCCGATCAGAGATACACATTACATCAGAATATATTGGCCCACTCTATCGACACTAGCCCAGTGAGCCTTCTCTCAGCTACCAGTATTCAACAACTTAGCACTATGCCCATACATAATGCTAAATTATTTTAATCCAGCCTATAGGTCGCCCCTGCCGGGATTTGAACCTTGGATGTGGGGTTTGGCTCTGATACCAATTGTTATGAACCAACCAACTCTCCCAAAAGCCCGAGCTGTTCAGGAGGGGAAGGTCCATAACAAGGATCGTAACATTATTGATAGGCCTCCTATCAGGTTTACCTATACTAGGAGAAAGAGGCTATCAGAAGGTCAGTAAAGTTGTGCTCATGAGATGCTGAAAGCTGTGATAATAGGTTGTTGCTGAAGATGCCAGGTTAAAGATGCCAGGCTGTTGCTGAAAGAGATGCCAGACTGTTGTTCAAGTAGCTTGCTGTCTGATGCAAGTTGTTAGTCTGTTAGTTAGGAAGTCTGTTAGGCAATTTGTTAGGTGCTCTGTTAGTGTCTGTGAGGTTAGTTGTATGTGAGTCTCTATGTTATAAATAAGGAATGAGCCATAGAAATAGATTCATTGATTGAGTAATAACATTCTGTACATGAGCTCTGCTCAGTGGGAGATTGGCAATCTCGAAATATGCCTGATACAATTCATTTCTCTCATCTGTAATCTACCAATTCATTCAATACAAATTTCCTTTTTTAGCAAGCAATCTTCTGCGATTATCAGACTCTTGTAGCAGCATTTCATCTTGATTTGTGTCTGCAAGTTCTGTTGCTTCCAGGAATCACAACTCTGACAGAGCCAATCAGCCTGGAATAGCTTGGTATCTTCATTTCCTGCAGAAATATCATCATCCCATAAAATGCCCGTACTTGCTAAGACGGTCAATCACCACTAAAATGGTATCCACTGACTCAGAACAAGGTAGACCGTCAATGAAGTCCATCGTAACCTCTTCCCAAATCTGATTTGGCAAGGGAATCGGTTGTAGGAGTCCCGCAGGAGAGGTGGCCATATTCTTACTCCGCTGACACACGTCGCACTCACTGACCCATTTCCGAATGGCTGCCTTCATTCCCACCCAATAAAATTCCTTAGAAATTCTCTGATAAGTTTTCAGCTCCCCCGAATGCCCCCCAATGGCTGACCCATGGAATTCTTTGAAGAGAAGGGAAAGAAAAGAAGATGAACTAGGAATGACTAACCGATTTTTTGAAATACAATAAATTCTGATGTAATGTGTATCTCTGATCGGCGGAGCCCTGCAACACTCGATCCTTCAGCAGTTGAATAGATGGATCACCCTCAATTTCTGACTTAAGGCTCTCCCATTCACACCAAGTTGGCCCACTCATCTGCAAGCAAGTTGATGGAGGAGAAATTCTGGAGAGTGCATCGGCTGCTGCATTTGAAGAACCCGAACGATATTGGATCTCGAATTGAAAACCAAACAACTTTCGAACCCATTTCTGATAATCTGGACCGATGATTCTTTGCTCCATAAGAAATTTAAGACTTTGCTGATCCGTTCGGATGATAAAGCGTCGACCCAACAAATACGCGCGCCATTTGTTCACCGCCAACACTATCGCCATTAGCTCTTTTTCATAAATCGGTTTCAACCGAGCCCGTAGTCCCAACACCTGACTGAAAAAGGCTACCGGTTGGTGCTCCTGCATCAGGACCGCGCCTACCGCATACCCCGAAGCGTCTGTCTCAACAACGAACTCTTTCAAAAAATCTGGCATACGCAAGACCGGAGCAGTAGTCATGACCCGTTTCAGATCTTGAAAAGCCACCTCGGCCTCATGATTCCAGCCGAAGCCATTCTTCTTTAATTGGGAATTAACGGCCCTGCTATATGACTGTATCCTCGAACGAATTTGCGGTAGTAGCCCGTTAAACCCAAAAACCTCTCAATTCCGAAATGTTCGTAGGTTGTGGCCAATCTAACACTGCCTGCACTTTCGATTGATCCATAGAGACTCCCTCCGCCGAAATTACATGACCCAAATAGCCCAGTTTTGAAGTACCAAACTCACATTTTTTCTTGTTAGCATACAGGCAATGCTGATGCAATAAACTCAGGACTGTTTCCAACTGCTCCACATGCTTCGCGAGGCTGGAACTATACCCCAGGATGTCATCGAAAAAGACCAAGACGAACTTTCGCAAATACGGTCGAAAAAATGGTATTCATCAGAGTCTGGAACGTAGCCGGTGCGTTGGTCAGACCGAAGGGCATTACGAGAAACTCGTAATGTCCTTCATGAGTGCGAAAAGCCGTCTTAGCTTCATCCCCATCCTTAACTCTGATCTGATGATAACCCGACTTCAAGTCCAACTTCGAAAATATGACAGCCCCATGAAGTTCATCCAACAACTCGTCAATGATGGGGATTGGAAAACGATCGGGCACTGTTTGTTTGTTCAGAGCCCGATAATCTACACAAAACCGCCATCCACCATCTTTTTCTTCACGAGCAGCACCGGACTAGAAAAGGGGCTGACACTCGGCCTGATGATGCCAGACTCCATCATCTCTGCTATGAGCTTCTCAATCTCATTCTTCTGAAATTGCGGGTACCGATACGGTCGAACATTTATCGGTCCCGTTCCCTCTTGCAAAACAATGTTGTGCTCATAGCCACGCTTGGGTGGCAATCCTGAAGGGGCTTGAAAAACTGTGTCATACCTCAGTAACAACTCAGCCAACTCCTTTGGAATTTCATATTGACCCTCCACTACCGAGGAAATACTGCTCAGTTCTACCAAGAACCTTCACCTTCTTGAGAAATTGTGCGCATCATATTTTTGAGTGAAATCAAACTCCTCCCTAGAGACGGATCCCCCTTGAGTGTAATTGTATCTGAACCAACTCTGAATCGAAAAATCTGATCTTTCCAATTTATGAAAGTGGTTCCCAACTTCTCTAACCATTGTATACCCAATATTACATCAGAACTGCCCAGACCTAGTGGAAGAAAATCTTCAAGAATCTCCAACCCTTGCATGCGTAATTTCACTTCCTTACAGATCTCACTTCCTTGAATCGAATCACCAGATCCCATCATAACCCCATACACACCCGTAAAAGAAATTTGAAGCTTACCTTGTTCGACCAATTTGTGCGAGATAAAGTTATGGGTTGCCCCACTGTCAATTAAAACAACTACTGACTGACCTGAAATGGCACCCTCTAACTTCATCGTTTTGGGACTCGTCAAACCCATGACTGAACTCAACGAAATCTCCACCACTGGGCTGATCTCCGCCACCTCTAACTCTTTCTGTTCTTCCCAATCTTGAACCTCGGTTTCGATCGCTTCACCTTCTTCCTGCGCAATAAGAACACTGAGCTCACGTTTCTTGCATCGATGACCAGGCGAGTATTTCTCATCGCAACGAAAACACAAACCTTTCTCCCTCTTTGCTTGATAATCGGCATCAGAGATACGTCTGATCTCATTTCTCCCTGCCGTTTGTCTCTCTGGTTCTCTAGGGTTTATATTTGGTTTGAAAGAATTTCTTTCGAAATCCCTTACTGGAGCCTGATAAGAATGCCCTATTGAGCCATTCCCCATTGTTCTTGGGCCCGAAGACTGTTTAAAAGAATAAGAAGGGAAGCCCGTTTTAAGCCAGCCCATCTGTAACTGTTTATCTTCTACCCGCTGGGCCAGATCCATGGCCCGACCCAGAAAACCCGGATCAAGCATCCTGACTTCCGCCCGGATTGAGGGTTTCAGTCCATTGATAAATTTACTCAGATAAACCTCTTCATTCAGAGATTCCAATGGAGCTGCATGAGAAACGAAGCTTCTTCTGTATTCTGCTACTGATCCTTCTTGTTTTAGCGCAAGAAATTGTTCACAAAGCGACCCCTCCTGCGTAGATCTGAACTGTTTCAAGAGTAATCCCTTCAATTCTTCCCAAAAACGATAGGTCTTCTCTTGCTTTCCCACTGATACCACAGAAGGGCATCCCCTTCGAAGGACATGACAGCGGCTTCAATCTTCTCATCGTTACCATACTTCTGCAACACAAAGAATCGCTCTGCTTTCATTATCCACCCATCTGGATTTGAGCCTTCAAATGATGGCATCTCCAATCTTCTAGGTCTTCTATCGAAGTATTGCCCTTGTGAAGTTGATCCCCCTCCATTTCCACCATTCAAACTGTGAGCTTCTACATTGATTGAAGGTCTCTGAGGTTGATCTACAGGTGAGTTCCCTTTTTGGACCTCTTCTTGTTTCTTCATCCACTGATCCATTTTCTGTATCAGTTCTTGGAACCCTCCTTTAAGAGATTCCATATGTTCTTGAACGCTTACCACGGCTTCTTCTACCGCTTCCACTCTTGCGTTATTACTGGTCGATCCAGTTTTCTTGCCATTTTCTTCAAGATCTTGATGCTCTGATACCAAATTCCTTCTTCTCAAATTCCTTTCCCTGTTCAGCTTCACAGGAAGGTTGATATGGCAGTCTGTCTTGAGTCAGTGTTGGACCTCACGTGTGCCTTCAGGTGCTTCTGAGAATTTGGAGGTTCTGATTAAGTGGCGTGGTCTTCCGGCGTATGAGGCGACTTGGGAGGATTTTCACTTGTTAAGCCATCAGTTTCCCTCTTTCACCTTGAGGACAAGGTGCGTGTTTGGGGCGGGGGTATTGTTAGGCTTCAGCCTCCTATCAAGTTTACCTATTCAAGGAGAAAGTATAAAACAGACAAGTGAAGATTGGCAAGTAATAGGCTGTTTAACATTCTGTAATAACAGTCTGTTAGCCTTACTGTTAGTGTTAGTTAGTCTGTTGCTATAAATAAGACATTAGCAAGGAAAAATAGAGGATTCATTGATTGGAATATTAACCATTTGTACAAGAGCTCTGCTCTGTGGAGACTGGCAATCTCGAAACATGCCTGATTCAATTCAATTCTACTCTTTGTAATCTACAAGTCATTCAATACAAATTCTTCTTCTCAAGCAATCCCTGTTACATTCAGTCTCTTGTCATAGCAACTCATTTCTAATTGTGGCTTGCAAGATTCTGTGCTTCAAGAAATCAACTGTCTGACAGATCAAATTAGTCTGGAATAACTTGATATCATCAATTCCTGCAGGAAACAAATTCAAACAAAGGTTAGTTCCTAACACACATCAGTGGAGTCCTAATTTGGATGGTTGGGGTTCTTCGATGATCACTTCACGAACTGCTGAGCATATAGATGCAAGAATCTCTGGAGTTGAGGTGCTCAGGTTTGATATTTGGCCCATGATGTGTTTTCAAGTATCATGGTTATCCCTGAGTGATGTTCTGTGTTAAAATTGGATGTCTTAAGAGTTGTGGTTGACATCCAAGAGTGAATATTTCGATTGGAGATTAAAGTCCATCTTCTCACCCTTATGCCAAAAGTGCAAGGTGCGAGTTGTTTGGAAGAGTTCTGCCCTGTGCAGTTAAAACGAAGTTATAATGCTGAAATAATGATGTTATAGTGGCTAATGGACCTGACGAGTATACAGCTGGATTTAACGGCAGGGCATAATGGGAGGTGTTATAACGGCCGTTATTCACTTACGTGTTATTTCGAAATGCAGTTATAACTTTAGTTACTATAAAAAAAAATCTGAATTTTTCGTTTTTCAGAGCAGAAGAGAATTAGGGAAGAGGAGGAAGAAGAAGATGAGGGAAGAACTGAAGAAGAAGACATCCGATCGAACATGTGTCTTTTCGATTTCTTTGAAGGGAAGGAGAAGAAGAAGGAGGGAAGAAGAGAAGGGATCAACCTGCCATCGACCCCCCAACATGTTGTCTCGAAGGGAAGAAGAAGAAGATCGAGAAACTGACCTGCATCTGCTGCTGCGAGGTCCCTGCTGGAGAAACTGACCTGCTGCGTCTGATTGCTCTCTGCTGCTCTAACAGTAAGTCAGTAAGCTCTCCAACGGTAAGTAAGCTCTCTACTTTAACACTAAGCTCTCTACTGCTCTAACAGTAAGTTAGTAAGTCATGCTTCATTGCTTCAATCACCAACCTCTCTATGGTTTGTACCAAGCTCTGTCTCTGTCAAAATACAAAATCTCTATTAAAATGTGTTAAAATGTCAAACACTAAACATATTGATTATTTGTATTTATTATTCAATTTGTATTATCATTCAATTTGTTACCCTATTTATTGATTAGTTTATTTTATCTACGATAGGTACTCAATGGAATTGTCATCACGAAGTTCAAAAATATATTTAATACTTTTTTTACTCTATAATACATTAATACTTAGTGGCGGCATAAAAATATATTTTGTTATATACCGACCGTTATAACCTATAACGCTTCTAGACCATTATGGGTCCATTATCTGTTTTATGCATAGGTTTTGTCCAAACAATCTCGTCTCCATGGTGAATAATATCTAAAGTGGTCTCCTCTTGAATTCAAATGATGATGGCAGAGTTAATATTGCATTTTTTAGCTGACACAGTCCAAGATGGGCAGCTGATTGATAGTCCTTTAATAGAGAACGAATTGATCGACTCCAGATAGGTAGTTGGTAGCCTTTTCTGTAAGATAGATTTCCAAAGCTTTCAATATGATCAGTTGGTCTTTCATCTATTATATTTTGGGTAGATATGGGTTTGGCAAAAAGCTGAAGAGATGGGTAAACATTCTCGGTCAATCTTATTAAGATCTCCCATTGGTTTCTTCTGTGTAGCCAGGGGAATTAGACAATACACCAGTGGTACCTAGTTTCCAATACTTGTAGACGATATGGTGTTTTTCATTTATTCATGTGAAATCCAATTTACAAATGCTTAGATCCACCTTGGTTTGCATTACCTGCAATGTGCTGGGGATCACCTCCCTAGTAGAGATCTGCTTATTGGTAGGGGCATGGACATCTGTGGTGGTTGTGTGGGGTTTAACCCAGTGGAGGTAACCTCCTCTTGCACTATGTGCATGCCTTATGGTGATGCTAACTTGTCTTAGCCATATTTGGGTTTTGTTTGGCGATGGATTGGCATGTACGGTTATGGAGAGTTGTGTGGGAAGAATGACTCCTCCCTCAGTTGGAATTCCATCCCTTACACCATATGTTGGATTTCATGGATGGAGGAGAATACAAGAATATTTGAGGGTGCGGCTCTTTAGGGATTGATAAGATCTGTATGGAATGTTTGATTCTTTTGTGGCATTGAGGATCAGCTGGAAATGAGCTAATGGCGTGCTTTATCAAAGATTTTGGTCATATGTAGTCTCGAGTAACGCCTAGACCCCTGAATTCCTCTTTCCACTTAGCCTGGCCAATGTGGAAGCCATAAGGCTGTGGTGAAATGCGCTTGCCCAGAGGCCTACGCAAGAGTCTTTGACCATAGCTTTATCTAATGGTCAAAGTCTACTGACTAGACAAACTGAATGCATAGAAAAGCCCTAGGGCTCGAGCCAACTAGAACCAAACCACACTAGCACATGCGATTGAAATACAAGAGTCAAAGAGGCAACGTATATCTACTACATTTACAAGTTGAGCCTGAGGGAAGAGACCATCACTGGTGGATGAATCAGAGTGAGAACTAATCATGAAGTTGAAGATGAACCATCACAACACTTCAGTCGTGATAATGAAGAACATGATGGACTCAATTATGGTGAGCATGAGGTTCTATGAAGGTTGTTTTCTTGCTTTTAGGAGTTGATTTATCGTTATTATACTCTATCTGTATGATTGTGGGTTCCTTTTGACTCGTTGCTTTTGATGTTTGTTATTTGATTATGACTATGAATGCTTATAAGTTTGTGTTTTTATTTAAAATTGTGTAAAGTTGACGTGTTAAATGATGCTAATATTGAGCATCCAAAAATTCCTAGAAAGCCATAAAAAAGTCTGCTCAGAGTGCTAGTCGCCCAGGCCACCCCCATTGCCTTACCTCGCTTAGCACCCGGGACAACATTGTTTTGGTCCCATTGGGATTACCTTCTCTTGACCCACCAAAATCTCTTTAGTGTGGATTGTTTGGCCTGATGTGCCTTTTCTACTCTCTATGTAATGCTATTTCTCTTCTTCAATGAAAAATTGTTTCCTTTTGTAACAAACTGACAATACTAAAGTTAGACAAATATAAATTAAGTGATGATGTATGCCTTCTATGACAGATTTATATACATGGCTGCTCTCAATGCACTTGGCAAGCTAAGAGACCAGTGGAAGCACTTAATGTATTTATGAAATGCGGGTATGGCAAGCATGAGTAAATTTGTTGATGATCATTTCTCCCCTGAAACAAAATAACAGTTGTGAACTAATATATCAGTTTGACTTATTTCCAGAAAGAACCCTTTCCTGTCCTGACCTTGCTGCTTATCATTGCATTGCCATTACTCTTGGACAAGCAGGACACACAAAGGAGCTTTTTGATGTCATCGATTGCATGCGTTTTCCTCCTCGTAAGAAGGTCAAGACTGGAATGCTTGAGACGTGTGATTCACACTTGGAACCAGACATTGTGATTTACAATGCAGTAAGTAATTCTTGCGGTTTATGTATCTGTAGAAAGCTATTAAGCTATGGTCCTATGTTGTAATTGTGTTCTACAAATAACTAAGTATTTATTATTATTTCTTTTCAATGTAGGTCTTTTTTTTTTTTTTTGAAAGGCATAATGTAGGTCTTTAATGGTTGTGCTCGACGAAAACAATGGGAAGGAGCATTTTGGGTATTGCAACAGTTAAAAGAACAGGGCATGCAACCTTCTAGCACAACATATGGCCTTGTCATGGAGGTACTACGCTCTTACTTTTCAAGTACCGGATAATGAAAATTTTTCATCAAATCATAACTTTATAAAGAAAACCCCAATTGAGTACACACCATGTTGTGGAAAGTCTGAAATATGGAAGGAGCTTCGGAGATAAAGGTATAACGACTAAAGCCATCCATGAACACAACAAAGTAACAAAGCCAGGTAGTGAAGTAGCAGATTCAATTCTCGACACATCATAATGAACACTTTGTAGATGCCATGCTTATTTTCGTAGCAATTTGGAATGGAACACAACATTGTTTAGAAAGTACACTGGCTTCACAATGCAACTCAAAAGACTTTAGGAAATACAAGCTTCAAAACAAAAACAAGTAATGACCAAATCTGTCGTGCCATCACACCAATAGATGTCTATCAATACTACTACTTTAAACAATGGAGTGATTTTGATGTAATTGGGATATTTATTAATATTAGCAATAGTAGTATTTTAGCAATATTAAACATTCTATTATTTTTGTAATAAGAATTTCAATTAAGATTCTCACATTTCCCATTTGGTTTAGGGTTTGATTTAGAAGATAGGTTAATTATAAATAGGGTCGTAGGTTGCCCATTGTTACTTGGTGGATTGAATAGAAGTTATTTTGTTTATTGTCTATTTCTTTGCTTTCAGTTATTTCATTATTTCAATTTAGTTTTTTTCTAGTATGAATCTATCAATTGCTATCAGAGCCGAGTGATTCTTATTGCTTGGTTCGATGCGGGAAAAAAGATCGAAAGAAAATTTTGAAGAAAAGTATGACAAAAGAAGAGTTTGTGAAGAGTATGCACCTGTTATTGGCAAAATTCAAGGCAACAAGAGTAGACACGAATTGAATCTTCGATAAAGCGATAGAAAAGATAGATACCATGGGACATACCCAAGCAGTGACATCATCGGCCACCACCGTCAATGGCGGCGATGCAGGTCACATACTACCTCTCTTCCAGTCGAGCAACCACAATTTGTTACAGTCAATTGTCCTTCCTCCATGGTCGATCGACATGTTGTTCCCACCACCGTCAATCCTCAGCGTCCATCTCAACCACCACTACCATTGAACAATTCGCTCGTTCCTTCACACCACTGTTGATCGATCACATTAGTTTTTACATTTCAACACTTCAAACGCCCCCAACATCTATTGTTCGCCCCAGTAACTATTGATTGTTTCCCTGATTGACAACATCCCACTATCACCTTCCCTGCAATAGTCCTTGATCGACCGAACCAATTGATGGTTCCACTCGATTGAACCCTTCCATTCTTCCCAACACTCGACCTTCTTCCTTCGTCCACCACCCCTTCGATCGCTCCATTCCTCATCCTCCTATTTTAGTTGAATCGAGGAGGAAGAATAAACACGTTTTCAACCAAGTCCCTCATATTTCCACTTTAGTCCCTGGTCACTATTTTTCGTTTGTCCCTGGACCCCTCAGACTATTTACACCATCCTAATTGTTTCGTACCACCACATATGCTTAATCCTAACTCTATTTGCAGCCATCGTTTAGACTATGCACCACCACAGCTCGATGGATCAAGTACAATTTATCCTTGGGTTATTTACCACCACCAGACCGCTCACTTCACACCTCAGGGCAGATTTTTGGATTCAATTTGGGATAGTTTTGAAGCTATTTTACAGTTTTGAAGCTCTATGACTGTCTTTGGTGGCTCCCTTTGGTTTTACGTGTTTGGATTCAAAGCATCTATAAAAGAAATGTTAGATGTCAACTTGTACTTGGACAATTCACATTCTGTTGTTTCTGCTCATGACTTACTTGGCTTCAAGCTTGTGGACAAGCTTCTTCAATCAAGGGAAGTTGATGTAATTAGGATATTTATTAATATTAGCAAAATAGTATTTTTGTAATATTAGACATTCTATTTTTTTTGCAATAGGGGTTTCAATTAGGGTTCTCACATTGGTTTCCTATTATGTTTAGGGTTTGATTTAGAAGGTAGTTTAATTATAAATAGGGGCGTAGGTCACCCATTGTTACGCAGTTGATTGAATAAAAGTTAATTTATTTATTAGTTTATTTCGTGTATTTCTATTTCTGTGCTTTCGGTTATTGCATTATTTCACTTTCGTTTATTTACTTGTACGAATCTATCAGTTTTGCAACAAAAGTGGAAGTTGGCTTTGAATCCTACAAATAAAAGCCGTTTTCCTCAAGTCCACTCCAAATGACCATCCTCGTCTCCGGGTCCTTACAGCGTTATGTAAAAAAGGTTACCATGTAATTCAAACTTTACTACCTTTTGTAATATGACTAACCATAAAGAAAATTATTGGTAAACTTAGGAATAAGAAGAATAGATGACAACGTAAAATTTCGAGAGGCTGTAAATAGTAAAGATACAATTTGTGACACGGATTATATTCGTGCAATACATAACACAGTTCATAGGAACAAAAAAATGATGAGAAGCTCCCAAATCTATGATCAAGGAAATGCCATCCGAAGGAGCAAAAACATGAAAGACTTGCTCAAAAATAGATTTGGAGGCAATGGGAGATCCCTCAAGCTAAGCTAATGGTTGAGCGATCAACGTCAGTACCATTATGGAACTCTTTAAGTTATAGAAATGGAGCTACTAGAAGAGACAAACTCGGTGTTGCATTGTGTGCCAAAGGGATCCCTTGAATGGATCAAGCTTTTGGTCATGGAGGTGGATGCCAATGTACATTCCAAAAAAATTCCTTGGTGGGTCAATTACGCCCACATATCTCACATTATAGCCTGTCTTTCTCATCCGGTTTGCTCCTCTTTGGGAAACTAATTGTTTGAGTGGCGAAGGAGATTTTAGACAATGATACTTCAAGCTCAAATTTTAACACATCGCTTGTCTCCTAACTATCCTCGGCTTGGAAGATAACACTTGCTTAAGAGAAGGAGGAGGTGTGTTTCTTCCTAATACTTAGTACCCTTGCATGCAGGGATGGAGCCACATGGGGCACCTGCCCCCAATGACTTTAAATTTTTTATTTTTTTAATTTCTAATATGCCCCGTTGCGATGTCGACGACTCGGTGCCGCCCTGCCATTTTTCTTTTTTTGTTCTCCCTTCCTGCTCCACCCCTTTCCTCTCTTCTGCTCCTTCTCTCTGTTTACTGCGACACCGACAACCGCCCGTCTCTTACTCTCTTCCTTTCCCTTCATAAAATTTCCTGGCTCCATCACTGCTTGCATGGTCATATTTGGAATTCAAAAGTCCTAAGCAGTTAGAGATTTAGAATTCATAGATTTGGTTGATCAATCTCTTCCCATTTTCCCTGTAGAGTGGTAATAAGTAGCCAGGGATACTGAGATGAGCAACTTCTTACTGGAGTTCATACACTTTAGTAAAGTTACCTTCTATGAATATGTCTCCAGGACAACATCCAGTAATTGTTTTGTTGTCTCAAGAAAGAAAGACCTCTTGGTGATTAGAGAATTCATCGAATGCAATAACCATGCCATAATCATAGTATTCTCTGCCATCCATGCACTGTATGTAAATCCATGCATAGTATATAGGGCACATTGATGTTGGTTATGTGCTAGAATGCACCGACTCTCTGAAAATCGGTCGTATCAAGTGTCAAATACGCGACGGACACGCGCCCGACACGTATTCGACATGTGGTCAATGGTCAAAATTCGTTGACTGCTTCCGACTCGTCTTGGACATGCCCCAGACACGTTTTGAACACGAAGTTGCAAATAGCCAGCTAATTGGGTGCAAATAGCAACCCATTTCTCTTCTTCTCCCTCGATGTTAACCCTAGATTCATTTTCTTCATCAAAGAAACTCAGAGATCAGAGAGAATTCTTCATCAGAGACTCACACTCAGAGGCAGAGAGATCAAGCCACGGAGAGAGTTCGATCAAGCCAGGGGGAGAGAGATCAAGCTACTTTGTTGGACGGAGCTTGCTTGATGGACGGAGAGATCAAGCTACCTGTCGCCTCATCAGCTAATTTTTTTTTCCATTCTGGGATTTTCTCCATGCATCCATTTTTTTTCATTTTGCTGATTTCATCCATGTTTGGTGTTGGATTTTCTTTTGATTTTTTTGTTGATTTCATGGAACCGAGAGACTCTCTGGTGCTTGGTGTTGTTGTGTATTTAGGTTTTGGAGTCTGTTTTGCATTCGGTTCTTCTATGGTATTGTGTTTTTGTTCCTCCATCCATCCATCAATCTTCATAGATTTCTCACAACCTGAGTTATTAAATCGCCGAAAAATCGGAATTCAGAACTAGACCGTTTCGGATTGAGAAAAATCGGTAAAGTTTCGCGAACTCAGCTAAATCGGGGAGTCGCCGCATAATCGACTGTGTTGACTGCCGATTTATCGTCTGTATAAAATAAATAAATAAACCTAACTCATTTTTGATTTCTATTTGCAGAAAGAAGAAGAAGAGACGAAGCAGAGGGAATGAAAGAAGAAAAAGAAGAAGAAAGGGAACTAAGAAGACGCTGGTTTCCTCCCTCCTTGAAGAAGAAGAAAAACGAATTGAAAATTGAAGAACTAATTTCCTCCCCCTCCTTCCAGGTAAGATTTGTTCTTCTTCTTTAGATTTCCTTTTTTTTTTTCTTCTTTCGACAAAGCAAAACGATTTTTGTTTTCTTCTTTCGACAAAGCAAAACGATTATTGTAAAGAGGTTTCGAAGTTGTAATTTATAAAAAGGAACTAGTGATCCAGATTTCACACCTAAGTCAGAAAAAATTCTAAGATTAATTTAAGTGTAATAAGATGCAAGCAAGCCTAATTTTAGTTTGTCTCTGTTTAATTATTGGGAATACAAATATTTTTTCATGTTGCACATTTTGTAAACCTGTTACAGACGCATCCGAATCCATTGCAAGACCACCCCACATATTCAGTTGCCCAGTAAGTCTGATTTTTTTTTTTCTCTTTTTGATTGATACATGTTTTTCTTGAACTTGTAGGAAACCCTAATTTTTCTCCTTCTTATGTCAGTTTATCTGCCCAGCTGTTTGCACCCCTGCTAAGAATTAGCAGAATCTATACTTGTAGTTTTCATTCATGTACAAATGGTACAAAATTGTATTGAAAAGTTCTCACCAATTTTTGTTGTAATAAAATTACATCTATCTTTAAATGCATAAGAAAATATAATAACATGCAATAGACTTCTGAATTTTTTCTTTTTTCAGATCTACTTTTCTGATGTTGCTGAGTTGCTATTGCTTTTGATGAATTGTTCCTAAACATCTTCAGGTAACATTTTTTTTTGGAAAACATCTTTAGGTAACTTTAATTGTTCCAAATCAGCAAAATTAAGTTCATTGTATGAATTAGTAAGTAATATAATTACAAATTTATAGTATTTTGATTGATTAATTATTTTTTATGACTATGATTAAATTTAAAAAATATACCGATTAAATCCAATTATTTTCGACTATTCCCAATTAATTGTAATTTGGTCCTGGATCGCGAAGCGATTTAACTACCCAGCTCACAACACACATTTTGATGTTTGGTTTTGTATGAGACATGACTGCATCACAAATCATATTCGTATAAGCAAGTAAAATATACAGTTTGAGTAGTAAGAAATACATGAAATTGATATGTGAATGTAGTGTAGTCAAGGAAACCTTTTAGGCACGCCTGAGGCGCTCCTCAAGGCGCTTTTACAAAGTTCCACCTCAAAGTGAGGCAATACGGTGCGGTGAAATGAGGCGTCCGCCTCAGCCCAAAAACTGGTTGTAGCCTGCCCAATTGCAACTCAATTTCAGCCCGTTTGCAATCTAATTGCAGCAAAAAGAGGTTGCAACCCACTCTATAATAAGGATTTATGTTTCTTGGTGTAATATTTGATCAATTTAATAAAGACAAGATAAAACATTTATAAGTTTTGATAAATTTGTCACACTTTATATTACATTTTAGAGAAAACACACCATGTTTTGATCAACATCAATCTTGATTTTTTATAACTTAGTTAAATGATTTTTATGCTTTTGGAATACCAATAGTGATTATACTTGTGGATTTTTACCAACAATTTCTTCTAACAAATGTTCAATATTATCAAGTTTCTATTTTTTCAAGATTATTGATTTTTAATGATTTAGTGGATGTTTGCAAGTTACTCGACACTTATCTAGTGCATCTTTTTACTATGCTATGCAACTTTATTATATTTTTATTTCGATTTTAGGTAGTTATGTCATTTTTGTACATATTTGTTTATGATACTTATCAAAATGATGATGTACACTACTATGTTCATATATTTCAATTTATTATAAAAAAACTACTATGTTGATATGTTTCAATTTATTATAAAAAAAATCTTTAAAAAATATTTGTTCGAGGTAGTTGTCACTTTTTGTACATATTTTATTATATTTTCATTTAGATTTTTGGTAGTTGTGTCATTTTTGTACATATTTGGTTATGATACTTATCAAAATGATGATGTATAATACTATGCTAATATGTTTCAATATATTATAAAAAAATCTTTTAAAAAGTTAAGACCGCCTGAGTGAAGTGAGACGTCCGCCTCGCCTCACGCCTGAGGCATTTTCAGGCCTGCCTGCCTCAACGCCTTAACTACAATGTGTGAATAACTACACAGTGAATGAGTATCATTATCATCAGTACTCATGACACCTAACATGGTTTGAGTACAGTGAGGTCTCCTCTTTGATTTGTATTTCAACCATTTTGATTTTTCTGTTGATTTCAATTCGCAGCCCAATTTTTCTTTGCAGATTTCTCTATGATGCATTGCCCCTGCAAATGAAATGTTTAGTCAGCAAGCATTGTTCAAAACTTCATCAAATCATCAGTCAATAAGACATATATTTATAGTCAGTTGTTATACGAATACAACGTATTTTTTATGATGCATTTGAATGAATGAATGTTTTATTGATATGTTTGGATTGGTCATTATTATTTATATTCATATGAGATAAAAAATATATATATTAAAAAATAAGTTTGACGCCGAGTCCTATTTTTGAAAATTGCCGAGTCGCCATGTCGTATCCAAGTTTGTGCATCCTTGGTTATGTGTCAGTCCTCAATATGGTTAATCCTCTCATGACCAGTAATATACATGCGAGCAGATTGAGGCTACTTCAAATAGTTTGTTTCATCTAACGATGATGCACAACCCTGGGTGAAAGTCATTGCTAGTGCTCACACTAGCCACTACAACACTAGTATTGGAATTACTGCCTACATTTCGTCAAATGCATAATTTGATAATACCAAGGAAGCACTCTTCGAAAAACTTGTTCTACCCGTGTTCGACACGTATCTAATACCGACACACCTCTGACACGCGTCAGACACATGGTCAACGTGTCGGTGGGTGTCAGACACATAGTGTAGTCAATGTGTCGGACACGCCTCTGACACACTCAAAACTTGGTTAGTGCACAATCAAGACTCGACAACCAATTTTATTTTATTTTTTTACTTTTAGGCGGACACATATAACTACATAATTTGAAGGTTGTTAATTCATCTAAAGTGAGAAACTTTCAATTCCAATGTAAGATAAAGAGGGCAATGAAGCATAGAGGTAGTCTATGCTTCTTATCTCCTTTGTTTTTTTATCTCGTCTATACATCTCTATTCTACTTTGCTTTTTTTTTTACGACAAAGTTTCATCTTCTTCTCTACTTTTTTACATCTTTTGTCTATATTTTTCTTTTCCAACTCAATTTGTACTTCATTTTCATCTCCATATTTCTTGTTCCTTTTTACTTAAATTTTTTTATTAGATTATTGTTTATGTTCATATGACATAAAGAAAGAAAGAAAAAATGTATGACATGTCGTCAAGTCCCTGAGTCCTAGTTTTTACAAAATTGCTTAGTCGGCGTGTCGTGTCCGAGTCCGACACGACACGCATGCCCGTCCCTGTGCATCCTTGGCTACTACTCAAAGAAAAATGAAAGCATGTGCAGAGAGACATAGATCACGTCCTTTGACACAACTACCACATACATATATAAGCCTCACCAATCAAATCCTCGACACTTGTAGAGTCACAATCGAACTACCACATACGCATATAAGCCCCACCAATCAAATCCTCGACACTTGTATAGTCACAATCAGCCTTACATAGTGAAAATGACAATTCTCGCTAGGGGTTGGCATCCCATCATGCGATCCCGATCCCATCCCAATTTCGTCTCGAATTGTTTCGGGTCGTTTTGGGATTGATCAAACCCATCCCAATCCCGCCATGCCTCAATCTAGAGCGGGATGGGATCGGGATGTATATTTTCTATCCCACCCATCCCCTTCAATTTTGAATTTATTTATTTAATATTTATTATAATTAATTTGAATCAAACTACTCTTCTAAAGGAAAATTTAGAATGCGTTGAAATTAAATTAAAACATATATTGTTTGAAAGTTTACTTGCTTGATTTGGTACTTTTTGTTTAGGTAGAAACTTCAATTTAGATATTTTAAGGCAAATAAACCTATGAAAATTTATATTTTTTTCACATTTTAGATTGGTTATAGGACAGTTATTCTTGTAGAAAATAAAGGTAATTTATGGTTTGAGTTAGTTTTGCACTATGAGTTATGTAATTGAAGAACATTGCTCCTAAATGTATCTTGTCTGAATGATATTTCAACTCTTGCGGAAATATGCAAACGGATCTATGAAGGGCCCTTCCATCTTCCATCATTCTTTCCATTGTAAGATAACCCTCCAATAATTTTATATGACATTTAATATTATTGTGATAAAAGTTATATGTATATAAATTTAAAATTATTGGTATGTGAACAATGTGAGATGAAATTTTTTTGCTATTTTCATTGGAGGACTATTTAGTACATGTTCATCCCGTCCCATCCGAACCCGTTTGGTATGTGACGGGGTTGGGATGAGATCTATTTCGTCCTGATCCCGAATGAAGGGGATGGGATAGGGATCAGGTCCATTCCGTCCCATCCCATCCCGTGCCCACCCCTAATTCTTGCAGCGAGAAACCACAAAAAACACTTTCATCTAACACCATTTTGTTGAAATACCTACAAACCCTCCACACCCGATAATGTTTTCACACTCCAAGGGCTTTTGGTGGGATTAGGAGTGTTTTTAATTAACTAATTGATTAATTTAAGTTAAGTTGGTTTGTATCCCCTAATAAATTAGGTTAGGGTTACTTTTATGTCTAGGTTAATAACAGTTTCCTTAACAGGCTTAAGTTATTAAAATAAGGCTTTGAAGCCATTCTAAAAGTCGGATTTGAATTGAAGAAAACTCCCAAGAGTATTATTTTTCTTTTTCTTAGTTTTCTTTCTTCTTGTTTTAGTTTATTTTGTTTTGTTGGTAAAACCATCATATGGTGTGTTTTGTTGGTAAAACCATCATATGGTATCGGAGCTGATCATATGGTCAGAGTTGATGCCCATGGGAGAAAAAAAGAATCAATGACTGAAACAAGTAGTAAGAGACAAAAGTTTACTAGTGCAGATGAGGCTTGGGAGAAAGAAAAGAGAGCAAGAAAATCTATGGAAGGCACTAATAAATAAAACCATGGGAGAAGACGAGGGAAGTAAAGGAGAGGCTCCGAAAGAAGGGAAAAAAAAAGATTAGGTGGTGAATAAGTTTCCTCCAACAGAGGATAAAACCATAGCAGGACCTTGCACCACCGCCATTGCTGAGCAGCCTCACCAAAGCTGTTGGCTAGCAAAACCCCAACTAACCCAATCGGTTGGACTGGCTGGGTTATTGCGGCATTGCAGGGTTGATCATCCCCTCCGAGCCCCCTTTGCTCCTGCTGTCCTTTGAACCCCGCGGGGATGGTTTCCTGCCTACCTTCTATCCCATCGAGAATATTTTCCCATCCACCAGTTCTGATCCAACCCTTTACACTCACCACTACCATACACGTTCTGTTTGGGTAGAGAGACCCATACACTGCTCCAATGTCTCATCAAAGCTTCCTCTTGCAACCAATAATACCTTACCCCCAACTCATTGTGCCACTTATTCCAATAAATTTTGGGAACTTGGTTGTTCTCCTAGCTACTCCACTACCAACAGAGAGCCGCACCTCCATACAATGAAATCCACCACAACCCACATCTATACTACCTCACCCTCTGTCAAACTAGGACTGGTAACGATCACCATCTATTATCCAAACTTCTTAGCTTGAAAAATCAGAGAGGTTTACAGGATGTTCAGCAGTGGTTAAAAGGGGACACCTTCATGGACAAGACACTATAAAGCAGACCCTTCCATCTCCGCTTAGAGCATTACTAGTTCCACCAGTTAGGGATCCAATTTTCTTCCATAAGGGGGTCAGGGAACATGGTTGAGGCAGAGGCAAGCATCTCTCAGATCCCTCCTCCATATAGAGCCATACTAGTTCACTAGTAAGGGATCCTCTTTTTTCCCACAAGAGATTTTCTTTAAAAATATTTTCTTTGAAGTGTTGTATCTTAACTAGTGTATTGCCTGTGCCCTGTGCCGTGTGCCATTGGCACGATAAAACTGTAACGTGGAGTTAACTATGCTTTGTTTTTTTAGCATTATAACTTGTCAAAATTTCATTAAGCCAATATAGTATTGAAGAACTCTTAAGTTTTCATCATTTCCTACTTACATGCCTAACCACCACCATCATCATTTGAAGATAAATAAATAAATAAATAATCCTAATGTTAACTTCAAATCTCAACCATTGGATGAAACAAATATCAACCTTGAAATTAGTTGATGTACAAACTTATTGCTTGGTGTTTTAAGTCCTATAATATTTGTTATATAGATTGGGAGGTGGTATTGGTGGGGTCTTAATTTTTTGAGTATCAAATGTTGTAATCAGTGCAGTGATTATCAATAAATTTTACCTTTTAAAAAATAAAATGTGAATTTTGAGGGTAGAAACGATGATGTCTATAAACTTACCATTGATTGGAGGGTGGTGAAAAATGGAAACCTGCTTTTGCTAGTTTGCATTTTGATAATGTCTCTCTTGATTTGAGTGGGAACTTGAGAAAAAGAAAAAAATTTGGTGTTTGGATCTGGTGGAGTTAGGGCACCAGTGGCTTCCCTATGATAGTTTTACGATGGAATTGGTATTCTGATTCCAAACTGCCCATGTCCATTTTCGAGATTGGAGGCTTGCCTCGACTTTAGTTACACTTCTCACTAAATTGGAGGCTGTAAAATCTACCGCTAATTAGTTTCTTTAGAAGTTGTTACGAAATCACCGACAAGAAGAATGAAAAAAGTGCATGAATAATCCTATATTTGATTGATTGGTAGTTTCTCCTATATCACCTGGAAAGGATGGGATGGGTTTTGGAAGACATTTTGTCAAAATATATATATAAGTTCATTCAAAATGGGCTTGGAATGAGGTGGAGATGGTAGATGAAAACTATTATAATGCCATCTCATTTCTCTATCATAATCAATTTCTTAAAGTTTCAAGGGGAATCAGCCCCTTGCTCCCCTTCTTGTCTCTTTTGGTTGCTGAAGGGTTAACTCGAATGATACTGAAAGTTGAGTATTATGGACTCGTCAAAAGTTTCTAAGTGACTGAAGGGGGATTTAAATCCCAATTCTGCAATATACAGGTGGCACTCTCTTGCTCCTGGATCTCGATACTGCTCAGCTTAGAAACATTCAATTTGTGCTTCTATGGTTTGAGTCTGGTCTCAGCATCAATTTCCACAAAACCATTCTTATCCAACGGGAAGTGCATCAGTTAGGGGAAGTGGTAGATGTTCTGAACTGTCAGCAAGGGTCCCTCCCTACTACCTATCTTGGTTTGCCTCTTGATGCAAAATACAAAAGAAGACAAGTTTGTGAGCCCACTATTAATAAAATTAAATGCAGACTAGCAGTTTGGAATTTGGAAGTCCAAATATATCTCCAAGGCTAGAAGAGTTACTCTAATTCATTGTACTTTGGCTAGCATGCTAGTTTTTGTCATGCCAGCATTTTCATATTTATTTCCATTCAGCAAGGTATTGAGAAGATTTGTGGAAACTTCAAATGGGGTATTGATGCTCAAGCTAAAAGCTATCATTGGGCAAATTGGAAAGAGGTTTGTAAGCCTACCAAGGGGTTTGGGAATTAGAAAATTCAACCTGTTTAATCAAACTTTTTTTTATCTAAATGGCTTTGAAGGTTTGTGTCTGAGCAAAATGTTTTATGGAGAATCGCCATATGAGTTAGAGGCTAATGGCTGGTTCACGAATCAGATTACTACTCCTTATGGTTGTGCTCAGTGGAGTCATATTATGAATTTGAAGCAACAACTTCAGAAGCACATCTTTTACAAGATAGGTAAAAGGAACAAAATATCATTTTGGGGGGATGTTTGATGTTGCCAGAAACCACTTAGAGATGTTCAACCCCATTGTTAGACTATGCCTTTCCAAAAGAGTTGTGGTTTCTCTAGCAGTTTTGTAACAACTTCAAACAATATCATTTTGCGATGTAACAATCCACCAAACAATTTCAAGTCAAAACTAAATTCTCACAAAATTTTGAAAAACAGTTTCACAAATAAAGTGATATAATAAATTGGATCACCATGAATAATATAACTTACAACACCATACTATTTATGGTGATCCAATTACTGTATCACTTCATTTGTGAAACTGTGTGAACGAATGTTTTACTTGATTTGTTTTTCGTAGATTGGAGGACTTGTATAGAGGAGTGTCAGGGTACGATGTTTACTTTTTTAAGTTATATTGGAGTATTTCAGGTGTGCACACAGTTATACCTTATTCGATATTATTGCATTTCGCCAAGGCGTTGTTGATCAAATTGAGTTCTTTCCTGCATATTACTCTATCTGTGAGTAGTTGAGACTTGAGATGCTGTAAGTTGTTTATGCTCATCTCTGTACTATCAATAGGATCAATTATAACAATTCACACCCTCGTATTCCGGAAATACCGAAACAAAGGAATTTCACGGTCAAACTGCCGGAATGACCTAAAAATCCTAGCCCTAAGTGATTCACTTTGGGTTGAAAAGACAATACTTCACAATTCCTATGAACCTAATTCATTGAAATTCCATCCAGTAAAACGAAAGAGTTATAAATCTCCAAACTAGGATTTATATCTAAGAAGGGGTGTCAAAGATGAAGAGCTTCCTTTTCTTCTAATTTTTTTGAGTTGATGCAGCAGATTGTTCTGACAGAGAAGGAACATTAGTGGGTTTGGAATGAATCAGGCAGCTTTTCAATCCTATAGTCTCACCCTAAACCACTATTAACTTCTTTCTTTATTTTGCCACAAAATCTTATAGAAAAGGGAAGTTCCCCAAGAGTTAACTTTTCCTTTGGGCCATTTGACATTGAAAAATTCTCACTCCTTATTGTTGATATCCTTCCTAGAAAACCCCACATTATCACCAATAGTTGTGTCCTTGATGGGTATAGAAGAATATCAATCTAGATAACCAGCAAACAATGAACTATCTGCCACTATTACACAAGCCTGAATAGCATTAAATACAGGAAGTAACCACCTGATAGTGTCTTCATGAAGTCGCCATCTTCAGGAAGTAACTAACAATAACTACAACACAATAACTGATAATAACTCCCCTAACTGGCCTTTCTTATTTGTAGATAACTGATAGTCTTCAACAAATCTTCTAGGCGCCAGCTGTTACCCTTTTATTGGGTCCCTGGTGCTCTTGTGCTGTCCTGAATTTATTCCTTGCATAAACTTTTAGAAATTGCTGCACATGATACTCATCATTACCTCGCCCATTAAGTATCACCTTGTCCTCATGGTGAAAATCAGGAAATTGGGTCGCGATGGTCTCATAGGACTCCCATGTGCTCTCAAAATCTGGTAAATGCTGCCACTTAACTAAGACTTCCCATGTCCCATTCATCAATTTGCGAGATTTGAGAATAGCTTCTGGAGAGACTTGCAACTCATAATCTGCGGAAAGGAAAGGAGGAAGAGTCTGACTAATGATGGGAGGTGCCAAAGAGCGCTTTAACTGGGAGACATGGAACACCGGGTGAATTTTGGCGGTATCCGAAAGTAAAAGTTTGTATGCCACCGGACTTATACGTTGTTCCACCTCAAAGGGTCCATAAAATTGGGGGCTTAACTTTTCATTTGGTCGTTTAGCAAGGGACCTCGTCCGGTAAGGTTGGACCTTCAGAAAGACCATATCGCCAACTTGAAGGTTTACCTCTCGACGCTTTTATCTGCAAACATCTTCATTTTATTTTGTGCGGAAACTAGATTATTTTTGAGATCTTGCAGTATAATGTCCCACTCTTCGAGTTGCACATTAACCTCATTAATGGTAGAGCCCCCATTTGAAAATCGAATGAGTGAAGGAGGATCACGATCGTAAAGGGCTTTAAATGGTGTCATGTCTGCCGAGCTTTGATATGTGGTGTAACGGTGTTGTACCAATATTCAGCCCACGAGTTTCATTTCAGCCATGTACGTGGTTTGTCCCCAACAAAACATCGCAAGTATGTTTCCAAACAATGATTCACCACCTCTGTTTGACCATCTGTCTAGGGGTGATAGATAGAGCTGCACCGCAACATAGTGCCTGCAAGACGAAACAACTCCAAAAAATGACTAGTGAAAATACAATCTTGGTCTGAAATGATCGACTTTGGAAATCCGTGTAGCCGGACAACCTCACGTACAAAGATTCCAGCCACTATTTTAGCTGAAATGGATGGCCCAGAGGAAAAAAGTGACTATATTTCGAGAAACGGTCGACCACAACCAATATGGTATCAACATGCTGAGCTCGAAGTAAACCCTTGACGAAGTCCATCGATATATCCTCCCAAACTCGTTGTGGAATTGGCAGAGGTTGAAGTAAACCCCCTGGAGTAAGTGCAAAATATTTATTTCGTTGGCAAACATCTCAGGAAGCTATAATTTTTGAATATCTTTTTTCATCCCTTCCCAATACAGCACCCCGGATAACCGCTTATAAGTCCTCAAAAACCTCGAGTGACCCCCTTCTGGTGTTGCGTGGAACTCTTGTAGAAATGAGTGAATCCGAGGCGAGGCGATGCTTTCGGTATGACCAACCGATCATGGTAAAATAGAAGTCCATTGCATAAGATGTAACCGACATGGCTCTCACAATCGATGAGCAAATTCTGAGTAATTCTCTTTAGTTTTAGATCCTGTTGGGCTTCAACTTCAATCCCATCTAGTCCATGAGATTGTCCCATAGAAAGTGCTGAGAACGAGACATCGCTTTCGTTTTGAGTAACCCCATCTCGCCGAGACAACGCATCAACCACTCTGTTTTCTGATCCTAGTTTATACTGAATTGAAAATTGGTACCCGGCCAATTTAGCAATCCATTTCAATTGACCATCACTCAGGTTTTGTTGGTCCATCAGAAACCGTAGACTACATTGATATGTATTAATAATAAATTGTCGCCCTAGCAAGTAATGATGCCATTTCTGAACTGCTAACACCACAGCCATGAGTTCTCGCTCATAGAAAAATTTAACTTGAGCTCGAGTGGATAAGGCTCTACTAAAGAAAGCCAAGGGTCGCCCTTCCTCCATTAATACTGCTCTTATACCTCGACCAGAAGCATCGGTTTCAACCACAAATTCCTTTGAAAAATCTAGTAATGTCAAAATTGGCAACAACGCCATGGTTGTTTTTAATTCCTCGAAGGCCACTTGCGCTGCCTAGCTTCAATGAAAGTTATCCTTTTTCAACAAAGTTGTGAGTGGTCTAGCAACCTTTCCATAATCTCAAACAAATCGCCGGTAATAACCTATAAGACCCAAAATCCCCGAAGACCCTTTACATTTGTCAAAACTAGCCACGTCATCATGTGTTCTACCTTCGACATGTCGGCTGCTACTTCTTGCCCCGATAAATATGCCCCAGATATTCAATAGGGATATTTGTAGGGTCTGAGTTGTGGTGGTTTGGCCCCTTCGCGCAACCTGATAACATGACTTTTTGAGCATTCAATAGGTAATCCAATAGGCTGGTCGAAGACAGACTCAAATTGCTCAAGCATCCACCTTACTGGAGTTGGAATTTCTGACCTTTTTTATCCTGTGCAACTGCATGAACTGCCATCTGATTCATTTCCACTGCAAGCACGGTATCACCTTTTTGTATTGTCTTTAAGATGGACTTGTATGACACTAGAGTTCTTCGTAAAGTTGGACCCCCCTGCAGCCGTACCTTCCTGCTCTTATTCTTTATAGTCATTGTAAGGTCCTTGTAATTTAAGAAAATTCTCTTAATGTTTCAAGCCAGGTAACACCCAAAACTACATCCGCACAACCTGTTTCAAATAGAAAGAAATCCTCTGTAATTACATAACCTGATAGGTCTACCTGGACCCCTTTGCAATACCCTTCTTTCAATCGACATCCATCCCCTAGTTCTACACCAAATTTTCGATTGTTGTCAACCGGTAGTTGTAATTTAGAAACCAACAACGGGGATCGGAATGAGTGTGATGCTCCCCTGTCAACTAGGACCACCACCCCTCAACCTTGAATTGAGCCCCGCATCTGCATTGTTTTCCCAGCAGGTGTAAAACCCATCAACGACTTCATAGAAACAACCACCGATTGTTCCTACATGTGTGTCTAATTCCTGCATTATCTCCCCTTCATTTTTTCAGGCTCCACTGAATCATCTGCATTATCATCTTCAACTAAAAGTACCCGCAACCCCTTGTTGTTGCAGATGTGACCCGAGCCAAATTTTCCATTACATTGAAAACACAGGTTGTTAAGGCGTCAATGCATTTCCCCTGCTCAGAGAGGCAGCGATGGGGCGTTGTGCGCCTAGAGAAAAGTGGGTCTGATTGGCGCGATTCGCACTCAAAGCCGATCTGTGGTGCTAATCCCATGGCCTGGAATGGGCGGCCCTACGTCGGAGCCGTGGTATTTGGGGTTTCCAGTTAGCTGAGATGGTAGATGCATCAAACCCAAAGTAGCACCCTTGGGTTTGTTTTGCCCAGAGTGAAACTCACTATTAGAACCAGTTTTGCTAGCCCCAAAACCCGAATACTCATGTACTCGACTCGTTGATCCATCACCCGACTTGGTTTGACCGAATTGATCCAAAATCCACTTCGCCCAACCCGTGATCCTGGAGAGCGGTACAATCTTGGTTCATTTGATGCACTGGTTTTGTTCATTCCTACATTCTTTGCCTGTTTCGCTTCAGCTATTAAAGCAAGTTTCATCTCAATGTTTTGTGAATTCTCCATCAGGTTGATTAGGCTATAAGCCCTCATAGTCTGTAATTCGGCTTGGGTCTCTTGTTTTAACCCATTAGTATAACATTGCATTAGTAGTTCTTCATCAGCCCTGGGTGTCGTACTAGAAGCCACCTCAAAATCTGCAATGAATTCACGCACTGTCCCTTCTTGTTTCAATCTGATGAACGCCTCATAACCCACTAGCACTGTTGATGAGCGAAACCGCTGTAACATGGCTACCTTAAGTTCGGCCCAATTATGGATGGGTCGTCGTAATTTCACCCACTGGAACCAATTACCTGTTTCCCCTTCAAAACATATGGATGCCACAGTAACCTTGTCATTTTCCCTGACAGGATTCACAAAGAAATATTGTTCTGCTCTAAATAGCCAACCTTGGAGGTTGTCACCATCAAACAATGGCATATCCAATCTACGTGGGCTTGTTTGCCTTTTATACTTATCAGCAATATCCGGATCATTGTCTTCGGTTTCTTCAGCATGATCATGGGATCGACCTTCACTTTCCACCTCTTTTCCCTTCTTAGATCTTCGCATATATTCTCTCATTTCACCTAAAACATCTTGAACAAATTCCATTTTTTTACTCAACCCTTCTATAGTTTCTTTATGCCCTGCACGTCCATCTCCAAATTGTCAACTCTGGTTTCCATTTTTTTGTTATATCTAGTCACAACCATTAACCACCCACACTCCAAGAAAAGATGTGGCTCTGATACCAAAATGATGGGTATAGAAGAATATCAATCTAGATAACCAACAAACAATGAACTATCTGCCACTATTACACAAGCCTGAATAACATTAAATACAGGAAGTAACCACCTGATAGTGTCTTCATGAAGTCGCCATCTTTAACATGCAGACAGTATCCATGAGAGGGAAAAGCCTCCAATAGTTTCTATCGCTCTCCCCCCCCCCCCCCCCCCCCCCCCCCCCCCCCCCAATGATTCTGCCTATCTCCCTTTTTATTCTCATTACAAATAACTAACAATAACTACAACACAATAATTGATAATAACTCCCCTAACTGACCTTTCTTATCTGTAGATAACTGATAGTTTTCAACAAATCTTCTAGGCGCCAACTGTTGCCCTATTATTGGGTCCCTGATGATCTTGTGCCGTCCTGAATTTATTCCTTGCATAAACTTTTGGAAATTGCTGCACATGATACTCATCAGTCCTTTATGAAAATCATCCAGAATCTATAGACCATATTTTCTTGTCCTGTCCTTTTGCTATCCAGCTTTGAATTGCCCTTTGTCATGAAGCTAAGACTCACCCCTCTCAGCTAACAACCTCCAGGGGCATCTTAGTCAAATGAGTGTGGTTATGGGAGACAATATTTTGCTACCATCTTGACCATTTGGGAAGAAAGGATTCACATGATTTTTAAGGAGGAAAGAAGAGGATTCACTCTCTCACCATGCAATGTAGTCAAATCGACTGTTTGGCAATCTTGAATCACATGGGGGGTAATAAAGATCTGAATTTCCATGTTTGCATCTTTAATTGGGCTAGTTTATTCCAATGGGGTTTTGGTTAAAAGTTTCCTTGGTTGTAGTTTGTGTTTTGTCTTTGCAGTTATCCAACTAGGTGACTGTCTCAGACACTAGCTTTGTATTTTCCTATTTGTTTCATTATTACTTGATTTGTGTTTTATTGTTCAAATATACATATACTCACCAATAAAACACAAATCAATTAATAATGAAACAAAAGAGAAAAATACAAAGCTAGTGTCCGAGTAAAAACTATAAATAAAAAGTAAATTTGAAAAGTATAAAAAATTAAATAGGATAAACTAAAACTTTATATATAAGCAAGGACGCACAGACTCTCGGAAAAAACCTTCGAATCCGAATTGGATAAGTTTCGGACATGAACATTCGCTCGACTCGCATCCAACACGTATCCTACAATTTTTTTTGTTTGGGTACAAATAGCTGGATTGAGGGAGAGAACCAGCGATAGATGGAGACGCGAAATATGATAGAGATCCAAAGAGAGAGATTGGAAGACTCAGAGATCGAGATAGACTGAGAGAGATTGGGGAGAGAGCCAGAGACAGAAATTGAGACGATCCTCAGCGGAGTTGCCGCAAACTTCTTTTCAAGACGATGTTGAGGCCATTGTTAGGTTCCTTTTGCAAATCGACGTGTTTGAAGACTGATGACATAGATGAAGATCGACTGAGTGAACTTGCTCTCTGTTTCTTCTCAAACCTTTTTCGCTTGAGATGAAACACTCCTTTTTTTTTGCTTTTATGCGAGAAATGAAACCAACTCGAACAACTTCTTATCTGTCTGTATATATAGACGGAAATGGAGTGATGTAGAGCAAAAGAGAAAGTGTGTTACCTTTGGGCTAGGTAGGCAAAGTATCTTCACTTTTCAATATTTGTTTTTTACTGGCACCTAGAGTGGGGTGGATGATTTGTATAATATATAAGAGCATCCACATAGTTCAAGTGCCAGAAAGCCTTCCCTAGTGTATTTTCCGTGCTGTTGGCACCCCACATACATTTTTTCTTCTAAATATTGTTTTTCTTAATATCCTGTGCCATGTTTGGATTATTCATTATTGTTTATGTTCGTATGAGTTATAAAAAATAATAATAAAATTGTTAAGTTTAACGTGCCACTGAGTCCTAGTTTTTTGGAAATTGCCTGGTCACCATGTCGTGTCCATTTCCAACACGACACCTATGTCCGTGTCCTCTGTGCATCCTTGTATATAAGCAATGTGTCCATGTTTTCTTAGGTCACCATGTGTTTATTGTACATAGATTTGGACCTATCATTGTGATACTGCATTCCACATTAGTTACTTTGTTATCATGTCTCCTTTATCTGATATGAACATTTTCAATTTATGGTCTGACAACTGTTGAACTGATCCTTTTTTTTTGGAAAGCGAGCTGAGTTTTTATAGGATCCCATAACCTATCAACAAGGTGCACCCTACAGGTCAACACCATAAGAAAGTAACCATGCCGTCGGCGGGTCTCAAACCTAGGACGTGGGGGAGAAACCCACACAGCCCTAACTCGACCATAACACCATTGGCTGTTGAACTGATCTTAGTAATCAATAAATACTAAGAAGTGTTGACCTTAGTAGTTTCCGATTTATTGAATCAGCATGTAAATCTTGTGTAATCACCCACTGTCTAATCCTAATCGTTAGTTGCTCATGGGGTGACTACCCACTAAGTACCAATTTATTGACGAGAAGGGTAGTTTGTGTTGATCTTGGTCAAAACGCCAAATATGCAAGCGTCACAGGTTCTTATGCTATGGTGAAAGTTACCCTCTAATGCAAAATTAAGTTATGATCAGTAAGCTTAGTTGGTAAGGCTTGTGGTGATGTTAACACAGGCCTATGCCAACACTGAGTTGCTGCCATCATTTTCAAACAACCACTCCTTATATTAAGAAAATTTATGTTTTCTTGATGTGATTTGAAATAGAATGATGGGACCAAAAACATTGTTCTTATGTCTTATTTGTGATTATGGTCATATCAAAAGAGGACCACGCCATCATAAAACCCTTGATGTCCTCATTACTTTTGGATTAACATATTCATATGCTCTGAAATTGTGTGAATAATCTAGATCTTGAGATTATCTGCACTCGTGTGATATGTTATCTTTTTTGAACTGACAGAATGCCTTTTCCATTTCATGGTATTGAAACTTTCTTGACCAACTTTTACTTTTGACTTGTTCCGGGGTTTATAGGTAATGTTGGCATGCGAAAAGTACAACTCAGTCCATACGTTCTTCAGAAAAGTTTGAGAAATCCTTCATTCCTAATTCTTTGAATTATAAAGGTATTTGAAAAAAAATTCCTCTGTCGCTATACTTCTTCATGTAAAAGATTTCTGACTTTTCTGATTCATGCAGTTCTTGTGAATACTCTTTGGAGAGAAGGTAAAACAGACGAAGCTCTATCAGTTGTCGAAGACATGGAAAGACGAGGAATAGTAGGCTCTGCTAGTCTTTACTATGACCTCGCACGTTGTCTTTGTAGTGTGGGAAGGTGTCAAGATGCGTTGTTGCAGGTCAGTGTTCTATTTTGTGTTCTTTTTCTTAAGCTTAAAAAATTATGATAGCATATTTCAGTATGGAGTTGCTGCCTGAACCATAGGTGCAAACTACACACAGTTAAGATCCAAGTTTAAATAGTAGATTTGATGTCAATAACTCCACTCAGATGATTGTTTAAGGGGTTTTTTTAGTGGGGGCAGTATTTTATATTCACTAGATCTCTTCCTTAATATGTATTCCAGCTTAAGATAGGGGAGCATCTGAACCTCAGTCCCTTGTTTCCAAACATCAAGTAATAAGGTGTGCTGCTTACATCAATGCACAGTTCTTTCGTTCAAAGCTCCAACCTTTCTTTTCTTTTTCTTTTTTTCCCTTGAAAGGCAAGAAGGGTTAATGGATCCCATAAGCATTTACATGCCTTTGGCAGGGTATGAACCCTGGGCTTGGACTTGTGATACCATCTACCACAAATCTTATCAGCTGAGTCATTACCTATTGGCTTCAAAGCCCTGTTCTATCAGTACCAGGGTCAAACTGCTAAATCTCTTTCCGATGTCTACTACCAAACTTTGTCTTTGTGTCAACACTAGATCCTATATTTGGTATTCGAATGAAAGATGGCTTTTGAATCCATCAGAGATATATTTCTAAGTTTCTCTTCACTATTTTTCCTTCTCTATTTCTAAAATGCACAATGGTTTATTTGACATGGAGATCTATTCAGTAGGCTTGAAGTTCAGATCTCCAATATTCCTATTTGAAGTTTTATGATCTTTCTTTCTATTTTGTTTTCATTAAAAATTTTATGATAATGCACATGCCCATGACTGGATTGCTTGTCCCACTATGCCCATATCTTGGTAAGTGGGTTTTAGGAGGTTTGTGTGGTCTTTTAGTCACACGTTGCCTAAGGAGGAATCGTTAGCGGAAGGTCTTTATAAAACTTTCTCCACCAGTCAAAACCCACAGACTTGAGATTTGGATTTCTCAAGATGATCAGACAGTTGTAGTACTAATCATTCCATATTTTTGTGGCTAAAACAGTTCGGTTACTAATTATTGTCTTTTGTCCTGCACAGATTGACAAGATATGTAAGGTTGCGAATAAGCCTCTAATTGTGATTTACACGGGTTTGATCCAGGCTTGCATAGACATGGGAAATGTTCAAAACGGAGCATACATTTTCATGCAAATGCACAAGTTTTGCTCCCCAAACCTGGTTACGTGTAATATAATGCTAAAAGGGTACCTAGAACATAAGATGTTTGATGATGCAAGAGATATTTTTCAGAAGATGTTGGATGAAAGTTGTGAAATTAACAGTAGAGATGATTACCAAGACTAGAGTGCTCCCAGACATATGTACCTTCAACACTATGTTAACTGCTCCATCGTGAATACAACTTCAATTCAAGGTGCCATCTTCAATTGGTCTTAGAGGCTTGTAGAGCTGGGTTTGGCAAGGGTATTCACTAAATTTTCTTACATTAATATAATTCCAATTATTTGCACTTATATCAGCATGCTTAACTCATTATTGCTATCAAAGTAAAATTACATATGGTAGGATTGAACAAATTGTAAACCATCATGAAACTTACTATAAAATCAAGGTCCACGAGATGAATGAGTTTAGGTTCATTAAAATTTAAATGATGGCATTAGAATGTATCAAGAATAGTGTCACACGTGTGTATATAATAAACAATTACCAACTTTCAAATAGTAGTTAAAGTATACATTAATTTCGAGTAATTTTTTAAACTTTGATATTCACGTAGTGTGTGTATATCATCATCATCATCATCAAAGCCCACTCCCGATATTTTCGCGGGTCGGCTACATGGATTTTGGTTCTCCAAGCAATGTGGTTTTCCCACATATCCCGCCTAATCCAAGTTCAATAATGTCTTCATTCACCACCTTCATCCAAGTTTTTGATGCGCTATTTTAGTAGCCACACAACTTAATACCTGCTTTGTGATTGTAGTATAGAATAAGTAGGGATCGTCTAGACCGGGGGATTAGAGGACTTGTCAATTAACACTAATAATAATTAAAAAAATTAACAACCTAATTAATTAAATAATGGGGGATTGAATTTTCTAAATTAAACTATAAAAATAACCATAAAGATAATAAAACTAAAGGGATGGCAAAGATGAGAAATTAGCTAAGGGTTTATCTCCACACACCAAACATATGATTATAAATCAATCTTCAATAATCATTTGCTAACTCGTGAGAGACAATGCTCAAAATTAACCATGACCGCACTGCATTAATCTTATTATTTTTTCAAGTTCGTTGATTAAGTAAGCGTCGCTTTCAAACTATCTTATCATGGCTATCTAAACAGGAATCGCAAGTTAAATAACAATCTAAGATCATTAAGTTTTTGTGGAAAATATGAAACACTGACTAGGCAATTACAAGTTGATAGCATCTTGTTCTTACCTAGGTTTTACTTAACCTTACCAACGTTCCTTGGTATTTACTACTTGTGAGTACAAGACTATAACAATTAGGTGAAACTCTCTTATACTCTAGCCCCCAGATCCTAAGCATGCTTACTAAGTTGGCCACCTTAACAACATACAAGAAAATTTCTCTATAAAGCAGTTAGCGAAGAACACAATCACTAATAACAAGGAAGATTAAATTCAATTAATTTATAAAGCACATGTCGGGGCTTCGAATCCACTCGTAACTAAGAAGAGTTTAGCTAGACATATTAATTATGTGTCGAATAGCATACATAATTAAATATTAAACTAAAATAAAAGTAGAGTTAAGAAGAAACAAACATTGTCGCCTGATCCGTGGTGTAGAGAGAGGAATGCGTGGGAGCAGATAGCAGAGAGGAAGAGAAATAAGTTTCTCCTCTTCACGACTCTCCTTCTTCGTCCTGCTTCACGACCTCTCCTCGATTATGCTTTCATGATCTGTGCTCTGGTGAGAAAGAGGTTTGCCAGGGAGAAGGAAGACAGTGGATTGATATGATATGAAACCTTGAGAAATCAAGAGGAGATGGACTGGATGGTGATGATGGGCTAGGGTTCTCTGATTTTCAACAAACAGAGATATGAGGATGGACTGTTTGCTGTGATTTGTGACGAACACAGGAGGTCGATTGCGATCGGATGCGAGGTGAAAGGTTTGATTGGTGATCGTGGTTGTGTGGCTATGCGATTGTGCGAATAGGAAGGAATTGCGACTGTAACGAGGGTTAGGGCTTGTTGTGGAGGCCATGGATGCTATTGCTGGATGGATCTCTTCAAAGCAAGGTATCATCCCTTTTATAATTGTTTTTGTTTCCTTCTTTGTTTGATTTCCTTGTTTGGTGTGATTTCCTTGCTTGTATGATTTCTTGTGCAATTAGTATTTCTAAATTGTCAATTTGCTTCTATTTTAAAATATTGTAATTGAAAACCTACACAAACATGAAAATAACAATTAGTATCATAATTAACAAGTAATAGTCAAAAATATATATAGAAATATAGTACTAAAAATAGCTAATTATGCCCCTATCAGTTTTCAACGGTCGTCCCCTCCGTCTACACCTTCCATTAACTTGCCATTTTAGACATTTTCTAATTGGCGTTGTGTTTGGTCTCCTCCGCACTTGACCAAACCAAGTTAAACGCCTTTCTTTAATTTTTTCCTCTATGGGCGCTACACCTAAGTGTCTCATAATTCTTTAATTCTTAATTTTATCCTTACGAGTTTTACCACACATCCATTTTAACATTCGCATTTATGCTACTGCCATCCTATGCGTATGTTGTCTCATAGTAGCCCAACATTCTGAACCGTAATAACATGGTTGGTCGAATAATTTGTATTATAGCATTTTCCTTTTAAGCCTTGCAGACATCCTTTTATCGCATAATACTCCTGATGTCGTTCTCCATTCAGCCAACCAAACTTTAATCTTTTGGTCTACATCTTCTCCAATATCCCCATTCTTTTTAATTATAGATCCTAGATATCAAAAAGTTTCACACTCTGGGACCTCCACACCTTCGATCTCAATTGCATTACTCCCCTCTCGTGATTTACAACCAAAGTGCACACTAGATATTCATCTTCGAACGACTAATTCTAAAACCCTTACTCTCTAAAGCGTCCCGCCACCTATCTAATTTCTGACCTAAACCTTCACTAGTCTCATCAATTAAGACAATATCATCTGCAAATAATATACACCAATGTACATCTTCTTGTAGATGTCTCGTCAACTCATCCATGACCAAAGTAGAGAGATATGGACTTAAGGCCGATAGTGTGTGTGTATATATATATATATAAGCTTTGAACCTATGTTACAATGAGACAGACATAGGTATTGATATCACACTGATACGAGGTGTTGGACACATCGCCAAAAGAACGTTGGGACGTGCCTATATGTTTTATTTAACTTTTAAGCAATAAATTTGAATTATTGATCATATTCTTTGATTTGTAGTTCAACATTACTACAACATGTAATACTAACTTGCCGTAATATGATTGTAACATTTATAAAGAATTGAAACTTTTCAAAGATATGTGAAAATATTGATGATCTAAGCATAGAGTGTCCTATGGGAGTATCCATGTGTGTCGATACGCATATCTGACACGATAATGTGGACACGCTTTTTGTTTGAAATAGAGTATCCTTGTCACATAGCTTTGAAACAAATTTATAATTTTAATAGATCTTTATATTAATATTCACGTTTTATATACATGCTTGAATGCAAATATATTATTTTTTCGGCATCAGTTTTGGAAAATATCATTTATGTTATTTGGAAAATGTGTCCTGAATACTTTAAAAAATATCAGTGCTTCTTGCTCCTTATTGGTTGCCTTCTGGTCCCAGTTTTACAAATATTATCCGTATCTCTGGGTATCTGCAAGCCTATGCCATTGGACAGAAGACTGAATCTCAACCCAAGTCTGTGATGAATATTTATGAATTGAAATGTTACTGAATCCTAGTCATAATCCTGGATCCTTCTTTATGACAACTTTAAGTTTGTCTTGATGAGCATAGACATTCTAAATTTGACATCTTAGTTTTCATGACATGTGGAAGGAAAGGCTCACAAATATATCAGGAAAAAAAAAAGTGACTTGGGAATCTCTTCATCATGACCTAAATTCCTGTTCCTTTTATTTTTTAGTTTGATGCTCATCGTAATTTTAGACATCTCGATTTGCTGGTCACGGTGACAACTCAAGAAGTTTGATAAGCTAACAGTATAACCGCTTAAAGGGCAATATTTAACATAAGTGGAGCATTTCACGGGTGTAGAACAGTTAGTTCGTTACTCAATATGTTATATTCTTCTTTATCTCCAAAATGCTCTTAGAAATCCTAGCTACCAAAATAATCCCTTCTGTTTTGTGAAAAGAATCTGAGCTCTTCTAATTAGCGAAGACACCCAAATGATAGTAGACCAATTCATTTTGTCAGCAACGTATGTTCATGTCCTGCGCCACATTGGTTATTCATGATGTCCTTGTTGCAGATTTATCTTCTGATATTCATGATCTAATCAATTGTGAAGATAAATACTGTTTATTTTCATTCTATAAAAATTAAAGTTTGAGAAAAAAACAAGAAGAGTCATCTCTCCTCGAGAAATGAAATGTGGGTCTTCCTTGAGAAAAGTGATTTCGGTAATATGGTTCAGTAGAAATGGTCCATGTTAAGTTTTGGCTCACGTCAGAAGCGCGAGTTAAATGAAAATACAACTACGTAAAACATAATTGTTCCAAGGTGAAAATCTTGTGTGTTGATATTCTTATATTAGCTGCTTTTGTGCTTAGGCTCCAGGGTCCGGCATCAGGATAGTAGGGCATTTGGACTTTAGATTAGTCTCATACATTAGTCAATATTCTTAATATAGATATGTCTCTGTCTATCTTCTTATCGGTTCTGACTGTTAATTACTACATCAATTTGTTGTCTGTCAACAAGTTAAAAAATTTATATTTTTCGATAACCAATGCTTTAATTAGCATTAGTCACACCCAACTACATCATTCCACTAACCAAATCATGGTTCAGGAAACCTAGTCATTTTGATGTACATAGCTTTCATATTCCCTTAGGATTTTAGAGTTTGTTTCTAATGGCTGGGTTTTATTCATTTTAGGATTAATCCCACTTTTTATTTATTTCACTTTAATGGAACTAATTAAGCATATCTTGGAGTAAAATGGTAAATACCCAAAATTTAGCTTTTACTCACTTTCAGATTACTTGGAATGTGCTAATGCATGCCATTAACATTGTGCAGGAGGAGATACTGGAGACAACATGGAAACATTTAATTCAAGCAGGACGTGTTCCACCACTTCCCATCATCAAAGAGAGGTTTTGCATGAAATTGGAAAAAGAACAATATATTGTTAACATCTCATGCATTACATGCCATCCTGCAACAGAGCTCCAAGCTGCATTCTCTGAGAAGGCCTGGTTGGATTTATTTAAGAGTGACATAAATAGATTTCAGAGGGGTGTTCTTGTTAGGTTGACCCAAGAAGCTATAACCTCATCGCTGGAAGTGCTTTGCCAAATCCAGTAGTTAAAAATCTAATAACTTCATGTAGACAGATTATCGGAACCCGCTATACAACACCATTTGAACCCATCCAAAACTCTGTATTTAAAGATATAGTTACAGAGTTTCAATAAATATGTAGTTTTGCAGTCTTGTGCTGGAAATTATCTTGTTTGGTTCTTGATATGTGGAATTGTCTGGTTCATGAAAGAAGCTAGAATGTCTTCTTCTCATTGTATCTATTAGCAATTTTTTGCATGCAGTATAGTGTCCGCGACTATAGCTAGTGGACTGCCTAACATCTATATTGTCCTTTGTGATTTGATACGTGAATGCTTTGAGGCGTTAGCATTTGCCTTGTTCTGGTATGTGAGCGCTAGCATTTGCCATGTTCTGGTATGTAGCAACACGTGGGGAAATCCCTGATGCACAAAATTATGTGCATTCAGGGATACATTATAAGCAGCGCCTATTTGGCACCACAGGTTACACTCACATACACCACCCAATCTTTCTCCCACAGGTTACACTCACATGCACCACCCAATCATTTTTTACCTTTTTGTTTTTAACCTTCTCAAAAACAAAAACAAAAATTACTATTCATCTGCTTTTTCTCTCATTCTCTCTTCTCAAAAACAAAAACAACAGAAACAGTATGGAAATTAAGGGTGGGCATGGTCCAGGATTGGGCTTGTCCGAATCCAATGAAACGAGACGGAACGGTTTGGGATAAAGAAATTTTATGAGCAAAATCGGTTTGAACCGGGGCAAAACCATGCTATCCTGTTTGAGCACGGAACGTTCTGGGATAAAGAAATTTTATGAGCAAAACCAGTTTGAATCGGGACAAGACCATGCTATTTTGTTTGAGCAGGCCCAACCCAAATTCGATTTCAAATACAATTTTTATTTAAAGGCAACAACTACCTCGCACCACCAAATCCTCTCTCTCACACCAATCTACTCTCCCACACCATCTACTTACTTTCTCACACCACCATACTCTCTCACACTACCTATATAAATCAAAACCCATTCATTTTCAACCTTTTTTTCTCATCCTCCCTCTCCCACAACGGTTCCTCCCTCCCCCACATTCAAAATCCTTTCAAATCTCTCCCCACTTAAATCTTTGCAAATCTCCTTCCTCTCCCTCGAAAATCTCTAAAAAACCCATTCAAAATCGAAACTCTTAAGAAATTCAAAGTCTCCAAAACCTAAAAGCTGAAAAACGGTTTGTTTGGTTAAAAAATCTCTTGCAAAACGATTCTCTCTTGCACTCAAACTCTTCGGTAAGTAAGTTTTTCTACGGGTTTAAGATTTTTGTTTGTGAAGCATCCATTGTTTGCTTTTGTGTAATTGTTTCCATGTTTAAAGTAGAATTCTTTATGTTTTTTTGCAATAATGTTGGTATTTTTCTCCTTAGAATGTAGAGAAATGAGATATATATTGTTGTTTACATCCAAATTGGCTATAGTATTGCTTTAAAATAAATAGAATATTGTAAAAATAAAAATTGTCTTGAAGTATTTGTTTCCTTTTATTTGAAGGTTTATCATGTTTTCTGTTGGTGGGGATGATGGAGGTGATGGAGGTAGAAGACGACCCATGACAGTCTTTGCTTGAAAACAGATAGTAGAAAGGGCAAAGAAGTGGTAAAAGAACAAAAAAAAATTAAGAAATGAACAAAATAGGGAGAAAGAAGTAAGGAGGAAGATGAGAGATGGGCAAATGAGGATTCAAATAGATCATTATGAAGCATACATATGAGTAGTTGTATCCCAAAGTTAAGCCCAATCACAAAGGCAAGGAGGTTCGAGTGGTGCAGGTGTTGGACATCAACATGAGGAGTTAGAGGAGGAAACAGAGGATAAGGAGTGTTGGATATCAACATGAGGAGTTAGAAGAGGAAGCGGAGGATGAGGAGGAAGCAAGTGATGAGGAGGAAGCAGAGGAAGAAGGGGAAACAGAGAAGAATGGTAACGAAAGAGAAGAATCCAGACGAGATTTTTATCCCGGTGGTCCTGTGGATTGTTCCACATTAGTTGATACCATGGCCATATTTTTCATGCCATTTGGGATGGTGAGCCGGTAAGTCAACATTTTTAGTTGGTTAAATTATATAAGCGAGTTATTTATATATATTTGGACATTGATTTACTTAATGTATGTGTTTCCTGTATTTAGGAACGAGGCGCATTGTGGTGTCGGCATCAATATAGGAACTTCATAGATTGGGATTTGAAAAAAGAGTCGAGGAATATAAAGAGAATAGTCTACAATAGTGGTCTGTATCACTTGGTTAAATATCATAGGGTACGCCCTGACAATGTGATAATTTGTGCTCTCACGGAGCGTTAGCATCCTAAGACCAACACTTTCCACCTACCTTTTGGAGAGATGACCATCACCTTGGATGATGTCTACCATATAACTCATTTGCCGAATTCTTGGTAAGTCGGTTAGAATGACGAATATAGTGACAGTATATGAGTGTGTTGCATTATTGGTGGATGGTTTGGAGATTGATAGTAAAAAAGCAAAGGCCCATTGCAAGAAACATGGGAAATCTATGGAAATGAGGTTTATTCAGGACCACTGTTGTAGACTAGCCACGGACGTTGATTCTCTTGAAAGAAAACAACAAGTGTGCAGGGGTTACTTGTTGTTTCTTCTGGGTATGACTATTTGCCGATAAAAGTGGAGCAATGGTTCATATTGAATATTTGAAGATGCTGATGGAGGTGGTTGATGTAAACAAGTGTGCATGGGGCATAGCAGGTTTGGCACTCTTGTTTCGTCAGTTCAGCGGCGCTACCAGAGAGGGAACGAGGCAAATTGTTGGATATTTGCCTCTTTTGGAGGTATGTTTCGAAAAAAAAATTCAGTTACTCTAATTATATATAATAATTTCATAATCTTTGTTTATGATTTATTTTTTATAGGCATGGATATATGACCACTTTAGACTATGGGGTAATGCAAAACAGTCGTGGAATGCTAGACTCCTCACCATAGCTAAGTGGGAACCCCCACACTTTATAGGGGTTTTGGACGAACAAATCATCACTCTTAGGGAGCTTCTCGATGATTTATCTCCTGAAGAGGTAAAAATGCATCTTTAAGTTAAACAAAATTTTTGTATGTGTCATATATTAATAACCTAATAATTATAATTCGTAGGTACTTTTTGACCCTTATGTGGAGTCCAAGAGAAACACTCCCCTTCATGCCATCACATGGTTCACAGGATGTCTATTGTACCGCGATATAAAAAATGATATCACCCCGATAGAGTTATGAGACAAATGGGAAAGGTACAAGTCATCCCAGCCCATCCAATCCAAGCCGAAAGGAAGAATAGAGTTATATCCGACAAACACTACTTCGTCCAGTATGAGGTGTTGGCTTCGTTCGCTCGAAGGTGACATTATAGTGTTGTGCCACCTAACCAACAAGGTGTCGACGCGAAGCAGCCATGGGACAGTGCAGTGGATTACTTGAATTGATTTCACCGCATTCCCATCCCTTCATACAACCACCGAGCAAGAGGAGAAGTTTTCCCCTAAGAAAACTTTTGTTTATTTCAAATAAGAGGGTAAGTACTTACATTTTACTTTATGTATTTTAAAATATTTACATGGTTTGCACTAAAATCTAATGTTTCAGTGCAGAAAATTGTTATTGTCATGCCCGTGACTTGATCAACGCCTCCATTGAAAAAGGGGCGAACGTCGACAAGTTAATTTTGCTTAGCCGGCCAAAATAGAATACGGGATTTGCTAGATGAAATGTCTATGCCCGTTACCGTGGAACAAGTGAAAGAAGAGCATGACGTTCGTACTAGTGTTGACAGTGGTAAAGATTCTATGTTTGGAGGCGATAAAAAATTTTGTTTTGTTCGGTGGTTTTATGTTTTATTCAATGATTATATGTATTCATGGCTATGGAGGAATTTTGTAAACTAAATATTTTCATTTTTATTCAAAGCTTGTTACTTAATTTTTCTATTCAAAGCTTGTTACTTAATTATGTTCTATTCAAGTATCTATGTATTCATGGTGGTGGATATGAGAATTGAGAGATTGTTCTATCCTGTTTGAATGACGGGTAGAAAACAAGTTTAAGAACAAAATTTCATTGTTTCACAGTTAAAAAGAAGCATAAGAAAATATCAGGAAAAAAAAAGAACAAGAACAACTTAAAAAAAATAAGAAAAATCATAAGAAGAAGCATTGAAGAAGAACCTTCGAATACATAGAAAATTTCAAAAAGAATAAGCATAAGAAGAAGAAGCTTTGAATAGATAGAAAATTTCAGAAAGAATAAGCATAAAAAGAAGAAGAAGAAGCATAAGAAGAAGACCTTCTACCCTCAGAATAAGAAGAAGCATTGATAAGAAGAAAAAGCATTGAAGAAGAAGAAAAAAAGCATAAGAAGAAAAAGAAGTATAAAAAGAAGAACCTATGGGCATCCTAAGTTTAAAACCAAGTTTAAGAACAAAATTTTAAAAAAAAATTGTAAAATTTGTACTATTCGCAATGGACAATGCCAACTATCATGGTTTAGTCGCATTTGAAACTGCGAACAGAACATGTTTCAAAAGTTGTCTCTGTTCACATTTGGTACTGCACAAAACTTAAGTTTGGTCAAGTATTTGCTGTGAAGGATCCAAGTTTCATCGCAGAGCCTGCTACGAAGAATCAAGGTTTGTTCGTAGTGCCTACTACGAACACAACTTTGGTTTTCAAATTTTTTTTTCTGATCGCATTTACCAAAGCGTAGAACCAGGGATTAGTCGCAGTAGGGGCTGCAAAACTTCTTAGCTTCCTCGCAGTGGGTACTGCGAACTATTGATAAATGGTCACAATGCCTACTACTAACATAAGTTTTTTTCAAAAAATTTACTGTTCGCAGCACAAAATGCGAATGTTTCTGATTTATGCGCAGACTATGCTGCGATGACTCCCACATTCTACGTTGTACATGCTGCAAACGATACCAACATTTTCGCATTCCCTGGTGCGAACAGTAAAAAATTTGAAAAATCCAGACCCTTCCGCCGTGGCCAATGCGAGGTTTGTGTGTTTGGTCGCATTGCCCACGGTGAATAGACCTGAAACCCTACAATTTTTTTTTTTCTGATAACAGAAAATTTCAAAAATTTTCAAAGTAATTCAATTTTATACTTAGTTTTCAAATGTTTTGTTTACCTAGAACCTCGATGTGAAAGTTCCATGGTCTTAGATTGAGCTTACTTGTCGCATGTTTTAGAGTCATTTCCACCTTTTTATATGATTTTTATCTGATTTTTTTTACTGATTCACAAAGTTGCATTCTCGCATCAAACATAAACAAAATATCAAAGTAATATGAGTGAAATTTTGTATAATATATTAAAAATTATCGAAACATACAAGTCTTCCGTTGACAAAAATATACGGTGACTTGTCTTACAAAACAATGCTTCGAATTTCGTTTACATTTGTCATTTACAACTTTTCATAAAATGTTTGGCAATATACAATATGTGCATCAGTCTATGGTCACCACCTCAGTCGACTTCTTCACCCTCTTCTTACTCTTCTCATTAAACTTGTTCAACATCGTCGCACCAATACCGAGCTGGACATCGAAAGTACTCTTCAACAAGCGGGCCGAAGGAACATTTGACACTGCTAGGTTGGTACTGTTGGGGCAATGATGGGTTCGATTGCATATGCAAGACAATATAATGTCTGCTCTGAGCCAAGTATGCCATGAAACATACGCATCCTGAGTCAAAATGTGGGGCTAAGTAAACATAGGGAAAACAAGTCGTGTTTTGGTTCCCATAACAAACGAAGACACACTGGTAACGGGTGGCTGCAAGCTCTAACATGTAGGGATCCATAAACCATTTTTCCCTATCAATCCGCATCTATTTTTTGGAATCACCAAAGCGTCCTTCACTCGTGCCACATGCAAGCCACAACGCTGCATTACACTCAAACTCCATCAATAGCTTTTTCGTACTTGTTTCCAACCATTTTCATCATCATACTGAAGGAACTTGGAAATGCATTGGAATCCACAGTTACTGTCACCTGGGACGTTGACAACATCATAAACATAATCCTGTATCCAAGACGAAATCTGTCGCATCAATCTATTGTTATGAATTATCGCCTTCTCCTTTTTTACTGACACTTTCTTACTCTTGCCTTTCATTTCTCCTTGTGCCATGGCGTATTCGTGACCCGAGTGATCCTTTAATGGACTTCTCGTGCTTAGCAAACTTCTTATTTTCGGTCTCCCCTTTCCAGCCAAAGGTGTCACTGGTTCAACCATGACATTGTCACCCGGAGAAGTCAACTCGATAAGCTTCCTCTTCATGACCAACTTCTTATCAAGACTTGACTCATTGAACCTATTCATACGGGCATCAAACACTGGGTCTATAATTACATCGCCACATTCACGAATAGGTGTTGTGCCAAGCTACAACCAATACTTGTCAACGGTGCGTACTGGAATTTGCCCTGTGGGAGTTAGATAACCTATAAGTTCATTAGCGCAAGGTAATCCATGCGTCGTTTGAAGCACACAACCACACTTTACAGGGTCAACCCCCACACTTTCACACCTCAGAATTTATGCATTTATCAAATCAATTGCCCTGCACGTCACCGGCCCATGAAGTAAGAAAATAGAGTGAAGTTATGACTATACTGGAATGACGACTCTATCTCAATCAGTTGGACTTCGATCATTTCATGTATTTTTTTCCAGACATTAAGAAATATTCCCTGAGAGTTTTCCAACGAGTGCTTCAACTTCGAGTGTGCACCTTCAACTCGACTCGATGTGCGTTGTCCAAAATGCATAAATTTATCCGTCCATGCATAGACATAGTGCACACTCGGGTCGAGTTGAAGGTGCACACTCGGGTCAAGTACTTTGTCTATGCATGGACATGTATTATAACAATGAAAAATGGTGAAAACGAAATAAGTAAAAACTTACATACCTCGTCCATAACAAATAAATGACTATCATCGGCTACGAGTACCAATGCTCTTTCTTCATTGTTATTGTCAACATTATCATCAACTTTCTGCATAATGAATCAATTTATAATTAGTTTCATAACAATAATATCATCAAATTTTAATAACAACATTATCATCAAATTGTAATTTACTTAACAAGATAATGATGGTTACCTCTAAATGGCTCATCTCTGGGCTTTCAAGATCTTTAAAAGGCATCTTCATGTCTATTACATCCATTATAAATTCCTATGCACCAATGCATCATAAAAAAATCGATCACTTATTTTGAAAAATACAAAATAAATAAAATTACATGCAAAATAAATGAAATTTTTTTGGCAAATTACCTCCATTGAAAAGGATTGTCCTTGCTCTTTGGATTGATATTTTTCTGCACCCTCATGAAAACCCTTAGAATCTTCATTTCTAACATCATCAACTTCACTAAACCCTTTCATTTTCATCTAATGAAGTGAACTAGGTCTTCCAATGTGATGTGGACTTTAGTGAAATGCAAAGGAAGAGGGAGAGAATGCAAAGGAAGAGGAAGAGGAACACGATTTTAGGGCCAATGCGAAGAGAAAGAGATAGGGAAGAGGAAGAGAATGCAACCTTGCGAAGATGAGAGGTTGGTCGTGGAGTGTGGAACGAATCATAGCAGGGAGTGCGAAGAATGAAGGAGGGAGAAAGTCGATTTGGTGCCTTTTTTTCGTTTCTCTGTTTGAGATTTTGAGGTTTTAAGCTATTTATTGGTGGTGTGAGAAAGTAATGAAAAAAATGGTTTGGTAGTGTGAGAGAGAGGAAGTGGTTGTGCGAGGCAGTCGTTGCCTTATTTAAAACCCACAAATTTCAGCTAGGACAACTTCTAAGTAGAAAAGCTGCAAAATTATAATCATATTTTGTTCAACAAATCATTATGTTTCCTTAATTGGTTCTCATTAACACCAAGCCAACGCATTAAGAACCAAAAAGTTGAGCAAGACATAAGACTTGCATGTAACAACAAGGCAAAACAACCATTAACAACAAACATATTACATAGAACATATAACAACAGATTATAAGCTCATTAAATGTCTTCCATGCTAAATAAAATCAATGTCAAATGACCCAAAATAAGCTAATATTTAGTTGGATACCAAAAAGAAAGATTTTGAAACAGATGAAAGGTATGAATCCTAGTTTTCTTAGATTTACTTCTCACATACGAAATCCCTCTTAATACGCAACACAATAAACCTACTAAAGAAACCCTGCAATCTAATCTACTTGATCTTCTTCTGGTTGTTGTGACCACACTTCTTTTTCCTGCAGTTCACAGCATGGGGATGGAGACGAGCATAACATTTGTGACATATCATCTTATCTTGATTGTATTTTCTAGCCAAAGCCATCAAATAAGGCTCGATAATCCAACCACGAAGCCATCAAAGAAGCCGAATAACCATAGAAGGATCTAACCCACCAAAAAAAATAAGAATAATAACATACCAGTGGTGCTTGCCTGTTTTGTACTCGATTGATGGTGAACAGTCGGCGTCCTATATAGTGGATTGATGGTTAAGGGCTGGCGGTGAGCATGAGGTGGAAGTAAGGGAGAGAGAGGAGAAGAGTGTTACGACCCTAGCCAAAAGAAAAAAGAGAATAGAAAAAGTTGTTGAAAAGATGTTGAAGACTGGATGAAAGATGTTGTTGTTGTGCTATTTTCAAGTGGGAAAAGAAGCAGGAGTTGTGGCACTAGTTCCTGAAATGGAATTCAAATAAACGGGTACCTTAGTCATTAGAGAAATATAGTTAGTTAAACTCTTGAGATGAGAACACGTGTAAGGCAGAGATGTATTTTGTTTCAATTTTTGTTACCACTGCGGCTTTAAAAGAGAGACAGAGAGCTGACCTGTAGGCATGAATTGAGTTGTAAAAGTAGGTCTTCTGGTTCAGAGAGCCATTAGAAGCGTTCTTAAGTTTTTCTTTTATAAGATCCATTATTTTCTTTGTGATTTCCTTTCTCATCAGTACATTAGAGTTTGGATCTGACATTTGGTATCGAAGCCATAAACCCTAGACCTGTGATTGATTAAATCCTTGCAAGAAAACCATGGAAACTTGATCAAAAGATGTTGACTCATTTATGAAGGAAACAAAAAAATAATTGGCTGAGAACACTGGAAACATATATCAAATGAAAAGTGAATTCAAAAAGATTTCACAGGCCCAAGAAATGCTAGAAAAGAAATTGGACACCCGATTTGAATAACTGATGCATCTAATCCAAATCCAGCAAGGAAACACTGGAGTGGCTAATTCCAGTAGGAGCACTACTACACAACAACCTGGAATCGTCCAATCATCTAGCCCATGAGCATCAACTTCCAATAGATTTGATGGAGTTCAGCAACCAAGAGTGTTGCACATTCAACTGGAGTTCTTGAACCAACTATTAAATCCTTCTCCCAACATCCTTGGGAGAACTCAGGAAATGCTTCTAGACTTCCAAAACTGGATTTCCCAAAGTTTGATGGCCTAAATCCTAGATCATGGGTTAAGAAAAGTGAAAGGTACTTCACCTTCAATCAAATTTTAGATGAAAACAAAGTAAACATTGCTTCAATACATCTTGTTGGGAAGGCAGTCATGTGGTTCTTAGACTATCAAATGGGCAAAGGAGTGATGAACTGGGATGTGTTTGCGAATGATGTGTGTGAAAGGTTTTAGGAGGTTGTCCTAAAGAACTATGTGGACTCTTTCAATAAACTGAAACAAGAAGCATCAGTTAGTGATTACTTTGACAAGTTTGAAGAATTGAAATCACTAATGTTGTCTCATAAACAACACTTGGATGGAAACTAGCTTCTTGAGTGGTCTGAAATCTGAGATTAAGATACTACAATAATTAAGGCATTTTTCAAGAAAAAATTTCCTTGACAAAAATCAAAATTTTGTTGGAAAAAAATTTTAACAAGGAAAAAAAAAATCATTATTGGGTTCGTGGAGGCATCCCCGTAGCTAAAGATTTTTACCAAGGAATTACATTTTTGTTGGTAAAACAATTGATAAGTCAAGGAAAGACGGTGTTGGTAATACTGACAACTACCAGGGAAATTCGTTGGTAAAAATCAAATAGTTTTACCAACAAATTGTTTTGTTGCAAGAAAACTTTGTTTACCTATGAATTTTTTTCTCAAAAAAACTTAGAATCTTCAAGGAAAATTGTCGTGGGAAAATGTAACTACCTTTATCATAGAACTTTTTCGTTTTTAAAATGAATGTATATCAATGAAAGTTATCATAGGTACTGTTAACAATTACTAAGGAAATTATTTTCAATAAATATATATATATATATATATATATATATATATTAAAACGATCATTCTCGGCTCTTAGACGACCTAATCTAGGTCCCAAACTCTAAGGACACCACTCTTGATGATAAGACCCCACTATGAAATTTCATATATAATATGTTTATTTTTAGACTCAACGGAAATCGAACTCCTGACCTATAGTAAAATCTATTGCAATATTTACCAATTGAGCTATTTGAATAATTGTGTTGTGTGAAACAACTTTATAGCTTATTAAATCAAATTACTCATTTTTTACAATAAAAAATCATTGCTACGTATATAATAGAGACCAATATATAATATTTCGTCACTATAAATTAGAACTAAATATTTTCACGATTATAAGATTTATGTTAAATATCTACCACTTTTAGAAATGAATTTTTTTTACAATAACACCATTATAATTAGCAACAAAATAAAATTAATGTTATTGAAATTGGTTTAATCCCCAATGAAATAAAATAAAATTGTTGTAAATAAGAAAACAAGCCTGAATAAATAAAAAATATGGAAATTTTATCAATATTTAGCAACGAAATAAATTGTTACCATTAATATTATAATTAACAGTAAAAAATGTTGTATTGTTAAATAAATTTTATTTGATTTTTCAGATGAAATAATATCAATGCTACTAATAAAAATTTCAACGAATTAATATTTTTCCACTAATAAAGAAGCTAGGAGCTTTAAATATAAATAAATTTCATGAAAAAAAATTCATTATAAGTAACCAAATAAATTGTTGCAATAACGTAGTAATTAACTAGAGAAAATTTAGTTTCATTGTTGAAGAGACACAAACAAGTGTTATAGTGCATTTACTAAGAAAATGTTTGTCAATAATATTAATATTTATTAGCAATGAAATAATTTATTGTAAATGACGTCATTATAACTAACAAACTAAAATTTCGTTGAAATAAAAAAAATTTGTTGCTAAATAATGTTGGTGCGAAATTGGTTTTGGAATGGATATTTTTCGCCGCCTCTTTACAAAGAAAATTTGTCAACAAAATAGATTTTGTTATAAAAAGTGACAACTCTATGGTTTTTTCAATGAAATTTATTTTTGTTAGAAATAGTAACATATTAATAAGGAAAATAAAATTTCTTAGTAAATAAAACATTTTTTGTAGAGAGTATACCAATTTCCAACAAAATAATGACTTGTCCCTATAAAATAGTTAGTGAGCTTTAATGAGAAACAAATTTTCATGAAAATAATTATCAGTTTTTACCTAGAAAATAATTTGTTACGAACAATGTTATAATTACCATCAAAATCTTATTTCATAGCTACAAAGATTTCATTAAAATAATATGTTTTCCAACAAAATAAAAACGTTGCCAATAGTGTGGCAATTCTTAACGAAATATTACTTTGTTGCTATAAATTAATAAACGAGCTTTAACAAGAAAAACCTAATGGAAAAAATTATCAATCATTATCAACGAACCGAATCATTACAAATAACGTGATTATTGTCTAGGAAAACATATTTCCTTACTAAAGAGAGATGAATAAGATTTAATATTCGTTAACAAGGAAAGTGATTTGTTGTTAAAATTAGTCTTCTTTAACAACAAAATATTTCATTCCAAATGATGCCATAATTACCAAGGAACAAGTATTTTGTGGCCATAAAAATAACTTCGTTGTTAAATCAATTTGGCGAGAAATTGGGTTTGGAGGGAATGTTTCCCGCCACCTATTTAACAAGGAATGTTTCCTACAAAATATATTTTGTTGGAAAACAGTAACAAGTTTATGGTTTTTTCAAGAAATTTTTTATCCGTTGACAATGCTACAATATTAACAACGAAATCAATTTTCGTAGCAATAATTTTGTTGGTAAAAGATAGATTTCTTGTAGCGTGCAAATGCTAAAACCAATCATAGTTTCACACGCCTTCAACCTAGCCAAGATACAAGAATCTTCACTCCTTAAAAATAACACCAAGACCACCTCACAACAAACTCATTCCACTAAACAAAACAACTACACCACCACCAATGGCAATTACAGATCCTTGCCTAGTGCTTCTTCACAGCCACCAACCCAAGCAACTAGTCAGACTTCATATAATACATCTAGACCCATCTACCAAAATCAGTCAGCCAATAACATTAGGTTTTCCTCAAGAACTCCACCCATCAAAAGGCTTACACCTGCCCAAATGAAAATCAGGAGAGATAAGGGATTGTGTTATAATTGTGATGAGTTGTATAAAAATGGGCACATTTGTAAGAATCAACACTTGTATATGCTGGTTCCTGAGCATAAAGCCATTGAGGATGAAGAGATAGATCCTGCTGAGTGTGAAAATCTAATTCAAGAAGTACAAACTGAGATGGAGGTATTTGAAAAAAAGAGCTATTTCCATCATAATTGGCACTAGTAGCACACATCCCTTTGTGGACCCTAGGGTTGTTAAAGAAACTAAGTGGCCAACTACTTTGACTTCACAAATGTTAGTGAGTGGCTAATAGGGAACAACTTGTTAGCAATGCTATTTGCCCAAAATTGCAATGGACTGTGCATGGTAGAGTTTTTTAGGGAAGTGTCAGGGTGTTTCCACTTGGAGGTTGTGATATGGTGCTTGGTGGTGATTGGTTGAGACAATTTGGAGATATTACTCTCAACCTTCAAAAATTACAAATGACGGTAGAGATTAATGGGGAGAAGGTGACTCTATAGGGTAGTAGGGATACTGGAACACTTAGCATGATGGACTCTAAAGGGTTTGCAAGTTTTTGAAGAAACACTCACCAACCTTCATTGGACAGTTGTTTTCATTAAGTGCGCCCCATAACCAAACCAACAAATCCAACCCCTTTACTGATGTGTTTCAAGCACCAACTACACTAAACACCCCCCAACCCACCCACCAAACAATTGGACCATAAAATCCCATTAAATTTTGATTCAACTCCTATTGCCCAACACCCTTATAAAGTTGCCTATATGCAAAAAAGTGTCAATGAGGAATTAGTGAAGGAAATGTTCGAAGCAAGAATCATACAACATTCCCACAACCCATTTTCTGCTCCTATACTCTTGGTTAAGAAAAAGGATGGAACCTGGAGGTTTTGTGTGTAGACTACAAAAGATTAAATGACATTACCATAAAGGACAAGTTTCCTATGCCACTCATTAATGATGAACTACTGGATGAACTTCATGGAGCAAAAATGTTTTCCAAGTTGGACCTGAGATCAGGGTATCATTAGATCCTTGTCCATCCCTCAGATATTCACAAAACAGCCTTCAAGACTCACCATGGACACTTTGAGTTCAAGGCGATGCCCTTTGGTCTCACCAATGCTCTGGCCACATTTCAAGCCTTGACGAACCATGTTTTTGCCCCCTGCTTAAGAAAATGTGTGCTAGTATTTGTGGATGACATTCTAGTGTACAGTTCCACTGAAGAACAACACATTGAGCTCCTACACACAGTGTTGACTACTCTAAGACAACATTCACTATTTGCTAAGCTGAGTAAGTGTTCCTTCATGCAAAACAGACTAAAGTATCTTGGGCATATCATAAGCTTAAATGGAGTGGGAACTGATCCTTCTAAGCTTGAGGTTATGAGCTCTTGGCCTAATCCCACCAACATCAAGCAGCTAAAAGGATTCCTAGGACTTACTGGATACTACAGAAAATTCATTAAGGAATTTGGTTTGAATGCTCAACCCTTAACTGGTCTACTAAAGAAGAATTCCTTCCATTGGTCAAGTCAAGCTACTGATGCATTTATGCAACTCAATGAGGCTTTATGTAATGCTCCTATCCTAGGACTTCCCAATTTCAACCTACCATTCAATATAGAGACTGATGCTAGCTTTAGAGGGGTGGGGGCAGTGTTATCTCAGCTAGGAAAGCCCATTGCTTATTTCAGTAAAGCTTTAGGGCCTAAGAATCAAACACTATCTACTTATGAAAAAGAGTTGTTGGCCATAGTGATGGTCGTCCATAAATGGAAACCCTACCTACTTGGATCAAGGTTTTGTATCTATACAGACCACCAAGATATTAAATACTTCCTATCCCAAAAGGTCACTACAATGATCCAACAAAGGTGGTTGTCTAAGTTACTAGGGTTTGATTATGAGATTTTTTACAAAAAAAAAAGGGTAGAAAAATAAAGCTGCAGATTCACTCTCAAGATGCCCTGAACATTATGAAGAGCTACATCTCATTACCACCATTACTCCTTGATGGGTACAAGAAGTATTGGATAGCTACATAGGGGATGAGAAGGTGCAAACACTGATCCAACGGGTAAGCATTGACAAGGACTCCTGTCCTCTATACTCTCTACACAAGGGACTATTGAAATACAAGAAACTTCTCTACATTGGGGCTCATGGCAATCTCCGAACACAAATATTACAAGAGTTTCACCACTCGGCCATGGGTGGACACTCAGGCATTACGGCTACTTGTGAAAGGGTGAAGCAATATTTTTTTTGGCCCAACTTGAAACTCAGGCCATTAAATTCATTGTTGAGTGTGACACTTGCCAAAGAAATAAAAACGACCAAAACCCTTATGGGGGACTGCTCCAACCACTCCCTATCCCTGATCATGCTTGACAACATATTGCCATGGACATCATTGAAGGTCTTCCCTTTTCCCATGGTCACTCAGTCATCCTAGTGGTGGTCGACAGGCTTACTAAGTATGCTCATTTCATCTCCCTAGCACACCCATTCACTGCTGCCCACATTGTTGAAATTTTTCTCCTCAATGTTTATAAACTTCATGGTTTGCCTTCCGCCATTGTTTTTGATAGAGACAAGGTCTTTTTAAGTTGTTTTGGCAAGACCTATTATCTACCCTTGGTACTAAAATCACTCTTAGCTCGGCTTACTACCCACAGTTTGATGGGCAAACCAAAAAAATTAATGAGTGTCTAGAAACCTACCTAAGGTGCATGTCAGGGGATGCACCATCCAATTGGACAAAATGGCTTCACTTGGCAGAGTTTTGGTACAACACTACCTACCACACTAGCCTACAAACCTCGCCCTTTAAGGCCCTCTACAGATACACACCCCCACTGCCAGCCTTATCACCAAATTCCCAACTTGTAATCAAAGATGTACAACAATATTTGCTGGACAGAGATCACATGCTTGACATAATCAAAGAAAAATTGACTAAGGCACAAGAAAGAATGATTTTTTTTGCTGACAAAAAAGGACTGAAAAGACAATTCGAAATAGGGGATTGGGTGTACTTGCGTCTCCAGCTCTACAGGCAAACATCTGTCACTTTGCGTAAAAACATGAAACTTGTTGTTAAGTTCTATGAGCCTTTTCAGATCATTGACAAGGTTGGCTTTGCAGCGTACAAACTACAACTACCTCCACAATCAAGGATACACTCTGTGTTCCATGCTTCTCAGCTGAAAAAACGACTTGGAGCCACCATCATACCCATGCCCTTGCTTCCCTTCGTGGACAATCAAGGAAGATTTCGAGTTGAACATGCTAAGGTTCTTGCACGTCGACTTGTACCTCGCCACAACAGGGCTATCACACAAATCCTTGTTCAATGGACCAACTCCAACACCAGAGAGGCCACATGGGAAGATCTGGAGCAAATACGGGCAATGTTTCCTGTTTTTCATCCTTGAGGACAAGGATTGCCAGATGGGGTAGGTATTGTCATGTCCCTAGCCAAAATAAAAAGAGAATAAAAAAGTTGCTGAAGACTGGATGAAAGATGTTGTTGTGCTATTTTCAAGCAGGAAAAAGAAGCGGGAGTTGTGGCGCCGGTTGCTGAAATGAAATTCAAATAAAGGGGTACCTTAGTCATTAGAGAAATATAGTTAGTTAAACTCTTGAGATGAGAACACGTGTAAGGCAGAGATGTATTCTGTTTCAATTTCTATTATCACTGTAGCTTTAAAAGAGAGACAGAGAGTTCACCTGTAGGCATGAATTGAGTTGTTAGAAGTAGGTCTTTTGGTTCAGAGAACCATTAGAAGTGATCATGAGTTTTTTTCTTATATAAGATCCATTGTTTTCTTGTCATTTCCTTTCTCATCAGTACATTTAAAGTTGGTATCTGACAAAGAAAAGGAGAAAATAAATGAAAAATTAGGTTAGGTTTTTATTTTACTTACTCTGCTATGGGCTTCAGGTTCGGGCTTGGGTTTGGGTCTGAAGTAGGTTCATTAGAATAATCGAAACAATCCGGGATAGACTGGAACACCATTTCTACTAATGGTCCCATCCCAATTCCAACCGGTCTAGGACCGGGATGAAAATACTCGAAACATTTTTGGCATGGTTTGAAACGAAACAGAACAATATCGATATGAAATGGAACGTGATGGATCGGGAATGTTGCCCACCCCTAAAAGTGGGTAGTGAGGAAGGGGGCGATCGATTGCGAGGAACAGTGAGAGATGACCGGCCACAACGAGAATTAAAGGAACTTGAGCGACAGCCATTGTGTCGCCCCTTCTCCATCTTCTTTTTTTTCTTTCCCCTTTCCATCTTCTTCTCCTCCTTCCTTTCTCTATCAATTCTCCCACTATCTCTTCTTTTCCCACACTCTCTCAGTTCTCCAGTCGAAGTGAGATCTCACAGCCGAAGTCTCCCCATTAGAGATTGAGATCTCACAGAGTCACAGTCGAAGTCTCCTCCATATCCGCCTTCCTCTCCCCATCAGAGATTGAGATCTCACAGTCGAAGTTGAAGCTTTCCATATCCGCCTTCCTCTCCCCTGATGCCTTCCTCTCCCCATTAGAGATCAGATCTATGAGATCATTCTTTTAGATCGATTTTTTTTTTTTTTTTTAATTTGTTGTATGGTTTTTTGAAATTTTTTGTTATAATTTTTATATGTATAAATGATTTTTTACTGTAGAAGTATGTATGTATGAAGGAAGAAAAAATTTTAACGGATATTTTGGGCGGGGCGTATATTTTGGGTGGGGTAGAGGCGGTTTTTTAAATAAATTTATAAACGATTGGCGAGGCGGATTTGGGGATCCCTTATTCCTGACGGATCGAAAATGGATTTGCTCAAATCCGCCTCTTGTCATCCCTAAAAAAAAGAGCCACGTGTTTGAGTTGTTGCATGTGTAGAACACACCAAAGGTGTACGCATATCCCAGCATGGTACAAAATCTTGTTATTAATACCTAATTGTCAAATTGCCATTCTTCATTTATTTAAAATTTTAATTTGGTTTTCTATGCTTAGAAATTGGATGTGAAGTAGTTAAAAGTCAAAATCTTACACACTTCTCAAGCGGAGGCTCCTCCTCCTCGTATCAAGGGCTCAGTTCCTGAGGCACAGAACAGTACCCAGGCAGGCCCCCCATTTTCTTCATCTTAGCATAGGGACCCGTTTCCCTCCACAAGCGTGTCTTGAATCTTGATAGTTGATACTAATACTATACTGTGCGTAGCGTTACGTGCGTGCGTTTTAAGTAAACTCAATCAGACCGTTGTACTCGCCACTTCCCCAATTCAAAATTCAAAATTTCAAAATTGCAATAACACAAATAACAACACAAGAAAGGAAAGGTGACCTCTCTGTATGTCTCTCTCTTTCTTCTCCTACTTCTTCCCCCAATTGCAACATTTTGCCATTTGCTTCCTTCTTCAACAAGTGTTAATAAACTCATTCAAATTGGCGTTGGCTTCTCTCTTTCAAACCAAAAAATGAGAGAATACAGCAGCAATGTTTCATCGAAGCCGAACAAGCTCGCGACCACCGATCAAAATCAAATCATCAACACTACAACTACAACTACAACTAGTACTAAAGCTAAGCTAAAGTCTGGTTCAGTTTGGGGCTCTCACATAGTAAAGGGATTCTCAAACTCCAACTCCAAACAGAAACAGCAACAGCAACAGCAGAAAACTTCTACAACAACAACAGTTCCAAGCAAAAAGAAGCCCCCGCTTACTTCCGCATCCTCCACTATCTCCAACAATCACCGCATTAAACGGTCCATTCTCGGCGAGTTCGCGTGTTCAGCTAACAATGCCTCCCAAGTTTACCCAACACACACAACCAAGTCCTCGTCGTCATCCCGTGATTTGTTCCTAGAGCTAGATCATCTCAGAGAGCTGCTTCGCGAATCCAAGGAAAGGGAGAACGAGTTGCAAGAAGAGCTGAAGGAATGTCAGAGTGATAGATCTAAATTATTGGAACTTGAAAGGGAAGTTGAAGTGAAGAGGAGTGAAGCTGAAGACTATGTTCGAAGAGTTGGGGTTCTTGAGATTGAGAATAAAGCCTTTCGCAACAATTAGTCTCTTTAGCTTCTTCTGATGTTCAAAGACCTAAAACACAATTGCAAGAAGAAGAAAATGGTAGGAGTAGTAGTAGTGGTTCAATGTCACTCGAAATGGAAGTTGTTGAGTTGCGGGCGGCTTAACAAGGAACTCCAGCTCCAAAAGAGAACTCTATCTTCCCAGCTTTCTGCTGCAGAATCCCGATTATCAGCTCTCGAAAACATCTCTCAGGTACGTAATTGTTATTTAAGGATGATTTTAAAAAAAAATAAAAATAAAAAGATTAACTACACATTTTTTTGTTGATTTATTTGTGTTTCTATCTTTGTTATTTTGAGCATAAACAGAGTGATGTTGTGGCGAAGGCGGAAGCTGAGGCGTCTTTTTTAAGGCACACAAATGAACATCTTTCCAAGCAAGTTGAGGGTTTGCAGATGAGTAGATTAACAGAGGTGGAGGAACTTGTATACCTCCGATGGGTTAATTCGTGTTTACGGAATGAACTGCACAATTCTAAGGCAGCTGCAGCAGTATTGGATACCAATTTTAATAATTATGTTGACAAAGAGGGTGAACCAATTACACCTTGTTTGAAGTTGGACCAAAGAGAAGAAGAAACCTTAGAATTTAGTAGTGGAAGGAAGTTGAATCCAGTGAGCAGGTTTAAAATTTGCCCTCAAGTCGATGAGAATTGTTCGCCGATTATAGGGTGCCCAAGGCACATCCTGGATGATGATTCTAGTAACAATCAACAAGAGAAAAGCCCCAGAAGAAGACATTCGATAAGTGGAGTGAAATATTGTATATTGGATTCGGAATTGAGTAAGAGGAGACAGTCTGATGGATTCATTTTTGCTAAAGAAATTGGAAATGAAGGAGAGCTGAAATATGACTTGGGTCGTGGTGGTGGTGGTGCGCATTTCTTTGTATGTAGAGATGAAATCAATAAGAGGAGTGGCGGTTTGCTGGATATTGAGAAAAGGGCCTTGCGCATTCCCAATCCACCTCCTAGGCCTTTGAGTTCAGTTCCTTGTGCGCTTAAGAAAGACGACTTGTCACCCACTGCGGCACCTCCCCCGCCACCACCACCTCCTCCTCCTCCCCCACCCCCTCCTAAGTTGGCAATTAGAAATAGCAGCAATAAAGTTCAGAGGGCTCCTCAAGTAGTTGAGTTCTACCATTCATTAATGAAGAGAGACTCGAGAAAGGATTCCTCTAGTGGTGGAATTTGTGAGGCTCAGGATGTCGCAAATGTTCGCAGCAGCATGATTGATGAGATTGAAAATAGATCATCGCATTTGCTTGCTGTAAGTGATCCTTCACTGACCAGCTATCTTCTTTCATTGTCCTCATTTTACTGGGTTTTACTTGTTGGGTTTCTTACATTACTGAGTATTTCGTTATAACTCTGATGCATTTGCAGATAAAGGCAGATGTTGAAACTCAGGGTGAGTTCGTGAACTCATTAATAAAAGAGGTGAACGAGGCAGTTTATCAGGACATTGAAGACGTGGTGGCATTTGTGAAGTGGCTTGATGATGAATTGTGCTTTCTGGTAAATTTGATTCTTGTCATAGTTGAGAAACTACTCTTGATACTTGATACTACCACGTGTCAGATAAACTATGTGTTGCTTTGTGTGATTTCGATAATTCCATGAAGGAATGATAGCTTATCAATCTCTGGATATACTTTAAAGTAATGCATTAATTTGTTAATGATAAATTAGGAGCAATATTAGAAGACCGTTTTATGGTCTCTCTTGAAGTACTCATTGAGCTTGTATGTTCTCTAGGTGGATGAGATAGCAGTCTTAAAGCACTTTGATTGGCCTGAGAAGAAATCGGACACTTTAAGAGAAGCAGCATTTGGTTATAGAGATCTTAAGAAGTTGGAGTCTGAAGTTTCTTACTATGAGGATGACCCGCGACTTCCATGTGACACTGCACTGAAGAAGATGGTGACATTGTCAGAGAAGTATGTCTTCAGAGTTTTCAATTTAATTTTAATTTTAATTTGTGTTGATTATTCTAGGCCTTTTTTCATGAATTGGATGGTTAATCTCCTTTGCTATCAGGATGGAACACCGTGTATACAGTCTACTGAGGACTAGAGATGTACTGATGCGTCACTGCAAAGAATTTCAAATTCCAACAGACTGGATGCTTGACACGGGGATTATTAGCAAGGTACATTTTCATGCCAGATTTCAGCAGTGAAAGATCAGTTTTCCTAATGCTTTTTAGAGTTAAATCTCATTCACTTGAGGCTCTTAACAATTTTATAGGTGCCTACAAAGTGCATAATTTTTTTACTTACTAGATTTCAGAATGGATTCATTTTGTTATTTGCATTTTAAGGTCTGCACTTTGCATTATTATGCTCTTGAATAAACATAAACGTTGAACATTGTCAAAAGCAGTTAATTGATTTTCCAGTTTCTCATAAAAAGGAGCTCACAGTTTTAACATTAGCTTGTTAAACCACATCTTCAATGTATTATGAGTCTAAAGCTTAACAAAAACGATTTGATTTTGATCAACGAGTTTACAAGTTCACCAGTACTTTCTCAGTTCCTAGCTTGCTCACTATAATATCTGGGTATAATTGCAGATAAAGTTTGGCTCTGTAAAGCTGGCAAAGAAATACATGGAAAGAGTTGCCATGGAACTTCAATCTAAGAGGGTGTCTGAAAAGGATCCTGCGTTGGAATATATGCTACTTCAAGGAGTGAGATTTGCTTTCAGAATGCATCAGGTATGTTATGCTACCCCCAAAAAAGGAGAACAACGATGTTTAAACTTCTAGTGACTAGTGTATGTTAATTTATGAGAGTACAAGTTCCTTTAATTTAAGGTTCAGATGGTGTTACTGGTAGTACTATATTTGATTGTATAATATCTAATGTTAGTACTAGATATAAGTGGATAGATACTTTAATTTACAAGCCGCGATTCACTCATATAACCATTTGAAAGTGATGTAAACAAGCATATAAGCTACTTGTTAGCAACAAACAAAATAGTGAGTTGTTTTTTTCCCACGTCTAAGGTGTTACAAATACTTTTTCACTTGCACAACCACGTCCTTGGTTATCAGAGGAAAAGTCCATAAACAAATGTGCGTGGCATGAAAAGTTTGTAAATTCAAGGGTTTAGTCACACAAAGGCTCCAAATTCAGTAAACTAATGTGTCCGAAGCATTGGAACCAATGAAAATTCAAACATTTGTGTGCTTTCCTTATCATGAAGCTTTGTATCATACACGTTGACAGATTTTTGTAGTGTTTGTTTACTAGTGTTTGTATCATGAAGTTTTGTATCATACACGTTGACAGATTTAGTAAAACTTTTATTTACTAGTGTTTGTTTCTTCATTAAGCATGTTCACACTTTGCAGTAATATAACGTTCATTTTGTCATTTTGTTTCGTGATTACTTTTATACTGCACCTTCTATTTCTCCCTTTCTATTTTAAGATTGGTAGTATTTCAAAGAGATACTAGGAAATTGCGATTAATAAAATAATATTATACAGCTTATACCGTTTGTATTGACTACAGTGCACATCAAAACCTATCTAACAATCACAGTGCTGATATGAGTGTTGATGTCTAATATGATATGAGGTGTCTAATCAAGGATGCACGGATACGGACACACGCGTCGTGTCGGACACTGACACGACACGCCGACTCAGCAATTTTTCAAAAACTAGGATTCGGGGACACATCGACACATCATATTATTTTTTTAATAAGTCATATAAATATAAATAATAATCTGATAAAGTGTCTTCCTAAGTGTCTTGAAGAAGATGACGTTGTTGCAAGAAAAAAAAATTAAAGTAGAGAAAAAGTATAGTAGAGAAGAGTAGAGGAGAGAAGAAGCATAGACTACCTCTATGCTTTAGTGGCTTTTTGCCCTATTTGTCTTAAATCGCACATGAAATAGTCATTCACTTCAGATGGATCAACAACCATTATATTACGTTGTTATTTGCAAACATTTAAACGTAAAAAATAAAACAAAGTTGGTTTTCGAGTCTTGAGTGTATCCTGACCAAGTATTGAGTGTATCGGAGGCGTGTCTGACACGATGAGCACATTGACCATGTGTTCTGATACCTGCCGACACATTGACAAAGTGTCCGACGCGTGTCAGAGGCGTGTCGAGTGAGTGCCGTGTGTCGGACACGGATATGGCAAGTTTTCGAAGAGTTTGTGCTTCCTTGTGTCTAATACATTGAACTAAAAACCTGACCAACAAGGGGCACTACTGTACATCATGTTTTCTTATTAATTCATTATTATTATGTTTTAAAATTGTGTCCTAAGTCATATGTTTTACTTGTAAATCTACATTCTGACATATCTGGTACTAAGCACTAACTTCCTTAATTACAACATTATAAAGAATTGAAACCTTCAAAAGATTTGTGAAAAAGTTGATATTTTTCTTTTTTTGTGAAAATGAAGTGTCTTGTTATAAAGATGTAAACCTACAACTATTGATAAAAAATCTTACATTTACTTGGTGTAAAATTAGTCCGAAACTGAAAAAACAAAGAGAACTCTGTTTTTCTTTTGATGCATTTGATTAGTAACCTAAAAATCGATTGTCTCATTCCCAGAGACATTTGTATTGAAAAGGTATTTAATTGGTTATTTTCATAACTTGATGCAGTTTGCTGGAGGATTCGATGCAGATACAATGCATGCATTTGAGGAACTTCGTAATCTAGCACATTTCAGCTATGAGAAATAGAAATAAAAAAAAAAAAACAGTTCAGGCTTTACCCATCTTGGTAAGTATTTGAACATTCAAAGTATGCACATGCTATATGCCACATCCTTGTGCCATTGACCCCTTACACAAGCATGGAGCAATCTCATGATTGCACCGATTTGCAGGGGTGATGACAAAGTTACGCATCTCAGGATCTTCATAACCTCATAGGCAGTGTATTGTCTTTTGGCGTACACAAATACAAAAGGAAGTACAAGCTTATTATCTCAATAGGAAGTGTATTGCTTATTATCTTATTATCGCATGTTTTTTACTTAGTGTGTGTGGGTTGTGTGTAAACAAGTTCATGGGGTTCATAGTATGACATATGAACTTGTATTTTGAGTGTGAAATAATTGTTTGCTACAAGTTTTGTATGTGAAATTGTAAAGAACAGAGAGATAGTGAAAACTTTGCATAACAACTACATGTCCATAATGACTTGTAAAATAGTCTTTACTCTTTACTTGAAGCTACAGAGGTAATATTATTTGATATCAACAAACTTCAGTTGGATTCACCATTGCCTTTTTGTTCACACTTTACAGGCATTCATTCTCTAGTGTCTTCTATTGGCTTATTGCCAGTTCAAACTGTTAAGTTTTCTGGTAATGCCTAGTATATATCACCGACTTTGTTGTTTTCCTTTATAAATTGACTTATTCCCTTGTCCCCAACATAGATCTTCCTAAGCAAAAGTATACCAAGTGGGTATCACTTGGTGTGGAGAACTTGGAGAAATACGTGAAAAACCAAAACTATGTAAATGTAGTAATAAGATATTAGAAAAGTTGAACACACGAATGGAGCAGATAACAATTCAATCTCACCACATTGATGGCGAAAATTCTGCTAATAATACTCGAGTAATTGGAGGTTGTCGAAAGCAGCTTGATTGTTCCTAAAACGATACAAATAGATTTCCCTCTCTATAATGGCAAGGCAACAACTACTCTACATCACCTAAATTATTGTCCCACACCACTAGATCAACTTTTTATCTCCCACACCACCTACTTTATTTCCCACACCATTAATAAAATCTCAAAATTTTAAATTTGCTCTCTCCTCCCCTCTCTTCATCTTTTTTTCTTCTCTCTCCCTCTCTTCTCCATCAAACACTGCCATCATCACCACCACCCCGCCATCGCCACTTTTCTCCCTATTTTCTCCATTAAGCACCACCACCACTCCGCCACCTCTTTCACCCTCTGTCTCTGAAAAAAGGTATTATCCTTGACTTTGGTTTCAACTTACATGCTCGATTGAGACTGATTCTCAAACTCATCAAAACATAAAAATTATAGTACTCTGAGTTATCTATAAACACAATTTGAATTACTTGAAAATATTTTGAAATGAGCAAGTTATGGTCATTTTACTAAAGTCGCGCAAATCTGTCCTGCAATGAAAATGAGGTAGTGTCCCTGACTTTCGTCCAACTTATATACTCGAAATCGATTATCAAGCTCATCAAAACACGAAAATTGTAGTACTCTAAGTTATCTAATAAACACAATTTGAATCACTTGAAAATGTTTTGAAATGAGCGAGTTATGATCATTTTACTAAAGTCGTGCAAATTTGCAATGAAAAAATGGGGTAGTGTCCCTGATTTTTGGCCAACTTATAATGCTCGATCGAGACCGATTCTTAAGCTCATTAAAACAAGAAAATTGTAGTACTCTGAGTTTTCTATTAACAAGTTTGAATCACTTGAAAATGTTTTGAAATGAGAAGGTTATGGCCATTTTACTAAAGTCACACAAATCTGTTCGAAAAAAAATATTTTTTCACCCATTTGCCCCGACCTTTGCGAGGATTAGGTGAAACTTCGCTCAGACCTATGCGAATTCGCCCTATCCTCGCATAGCTTTGGGCGAAGTTTCACCCAATCCTCCCATTGCTTAAGGCGAATGGGTGAAAACAAATTTTTTTTTCAAACAGATTTGCGTGACTTTAGTAAAATAGCTATAACTTTCTCAATCCAAAATATTTTCAAGTGATTCAAATTGTGTTTATTAGATAACTCAGAGTATTACAATTTTCGTTGATGAGCTTGAGAATTAGTCTTGATCGAGTATATAAGTTGGCTGAAAGTCAGGGATACTACCCCATTTTCATTGCTAGAGATAAATTTGCGCGACTTTAGTAAAATAACCATAATTTTCTCATTTCAAAACATTTTTATTTGATTCAAATTGTGTTTATTACAATTTTTGGGTTTTTATGAGCTTAATAATTGATCTCGATCGAACATATAAGTTGGCCGAAAATCAAGGACACTGCCCCATTTTCATTGCGAGAAAGATTTGCATGACTTTAGTCAAATGGCTATAGCTTTCTTATTTCAAAACATTTTTAAGTGATTCAAATTGTGTTTATTAGATAACTCAAAGTATTAAAATTTTCATATTTTATGAGCTTGAGAATCGGTTTTGATCAAGTATATAAGTTAGCTGAAAGTCAGGGACACTACCCCGTTTTCATTGCTAGAGATAGATTTGCACGACTTTAGTAAAATGACCATAACTTTCTCATTTCACAACATTTTTATTTGATTCAAATTGTGCTTTATTAGATAACTCAGAATACTATAGTTTTTGGACTTTAATGAGCTTAAGAATTGGTCTCGATCAAACATATAAGTTGGCCGAAAGTCATGGACACTACCCCTTTTTTATTGCAAGACATATTTGCGTGACTTTAGTAAAATGACCATAATTTGCTCATTTTCAAGTGATCCAAATTATGTTTATTAGATAACTCAGAGTATTACAATTTTCATGTTTTGATTAGCTTAAGAATCGGTCTCAATTGATGGTTTAAATTGGTCGAAAATTACTCTATTTTTATGTTACCGTTTTTTTCAAAAACAGTTTTTTGGTTGGTGTGGGTTAGTAGGAAAAAAATATATGTGGTGGTGTGAGATAGTATGTATGATGGTGTGGAGTAGTCACTGCCATAATGGCAATGATGATCCTGCTGTTTGGTTTTCGGAGGGTGGAAAAACTTCTTCAGCTCCATGGTACACCAATGGTTGATTGTGTCTCCTTGACATCCTTCCATCTTGATAGGAGTGTGCATCATTGGTACCACTATGGAACAAGAGGCATCGTTCATCATTTTCTAGAAGGCCTTCAAAAAGGTCATGATTCTGGTCAGCAAGTTTTTCAATTTCTTTGGTAAATTTACTAAGTTGCAACAAACTAGAATGATGCAAGAGTATCAGACTAGCTTCCAATAATTACATGCTGAAACTGGGCACTTACCACAAGATAGAAAAACCTCAATGTGCGAGCCAATAACCCAATATCTTAACCTACCTTTGGGTTAGCTCGACTACATGAAGCAAAAGATATTTCACTCCAAAATCCTGCTTCATTAATTATAAGGTTCATTTCTCAGCAACACAACCACCAATAAGTCATCCATGACACCAGTTATAAAGTTCAAGATGGAGGAGTTGAATGAAAAGATAAAGAAGGGGGCGATGTTTTCCATATAATGAAATGTCTGTGATCGGGTATTGCTGTAAAAAGTTGTTTTCAATTGTCAAAGGTGTGCCAATTGACTTGGTAGAGGAGTGAAATCACACGTCATGGGTTCGAACCCAACCAGGGGTAGAAGATAACAACGAGAATGGGGAAATGAAGATTGGTGAGGGTATTGAGGATCAATACTCTAAAAAACTAGAGCACTAAATATAATGCCACCATGGGTAGCCTACAAACTGACACGGATGCAGACTAAGTCGTGCCTTTTCTTTTCCATATGTAACTCGATATAGGTTTTTTTTATTTAGAACTCTGTTTATTATCTGATTATTAATTAGTTAATAAAATCATTATATTCTTGTTTAACTGAGAATCTGTGTGGGCGATTGTTTGCATTATGTTGTGTAAGTTTGTTTTTTATTCAACATTTTAGATGATCTAGTGTGTAGATTTTGGTCTACACAAAAATATAAGATTGTCTGGTACTTGTAAAATATAAGTTATGGGTTTACAAACCTTAGATGGAGTTAGTCACACCATTGGTAGCGTCTCCAATCTTGATCTTAGACTTTTCCTTTAGCCTCGTTCTTATTAAGAGATGCTCCTGGGCTTGGGAGCCTCTTTTCTCAACATCGAAGTAGAGGAAGATGCGCATCTGACTTGTCATGCAATCTTCTGGTATAGTCTATATTAGCTATAAAAGACTATTGATGGCTCGGACTATTGCACTAATATAGTTTTTTTGTATTGGACATGATCGTCTTGAGGTAAATTTCTATATACTGACTATATTAGAAAATTTGCACCTCATGATTATTATGAGTGTTTAAGCTCTTAATCCATAGACTATTAATAAACATGTAGATATCATGGGTCAATAACCTAACCCTATTGATAAACATAATGTGGGTCGATAACATTAGAGGATTGGGTGATGACATAATGAGTATGATTGATATTGATCATTTGTGGAAGCCACGATCCAGTATAGGAATTGATGATGCCATCTTGAGCAAGTTTATATTTTTCATATATATCAAACCCTGCATGCAGATTTAATTATCTGACATGGTGAATATGTTAAGTGGATAAGGTCGAATGATAACAAGAGGTCATTTAAATATGATTGTCAATTATTTAATTTAATTGACACAATCTGCAATCTCAACGTGGGGAGATTATTAAGTATTTATGTGGAATTTAAAATTCATATTTGAGATAAGGTCAGGACTGTAGCTATAATTCTTTAGTGGTGTGAATGATAGCTTATGAGCTTGGGAAAAGAATTTGAGCCGAATTATATTTGGTGCTCTTAATCTGCATTTGTATCAAGCACGACTTTTAGTCTGCATCCGTGTTATTCTGAATTATATTTGATGATTACTAACAATCTTGCTAACAATTTATATTTGATGATTGTTATTGATCATCAAACATGTGCGGTGATCATAAACTTTTAGAGTTTTATTTTTTTGTTGCACATCATTAGTAGTAGTAGCCCTTAGTTCCAATTATGGAGTACAAGCATTGGCAATGAGATTAGATGATCTGCCTGAATAAGTGTTAAGGTCTTTGTACCACTTCTACTCTCCCCCTATACAGAGGCTTGACAAAAATGGACAATCTCAAAGAACGAAGCATCCATGGATACATAATGACGAAGAGCATGGAGAATTGTTTGGTGTCCATTTTTTTATCATTACGATGATGAACATGAACATAACAAACAAAACCAAAAATATTTAGAAGAACAATAAACACAAAGCAGTCGGAATGTTAAGTCATTAAAAAAAATGAGTTTTTTTTTTAAAATTTAGGAATGGCCTAGCACTACACGACTCTTTCTAAATATTTCTAATTCACAATCACAATTTTTACTTCATTAGTCATAAACCAATCTAAGATGTTTGCATGGTGTCGATAGAATAACTTGCAAATTTGTGTTATGGTAAGTATAAATTACCCTTTTTTTAATTTAACCTTGGCTACACCACGAGCAATCCCCACGTGAGTGCATCCATGTTATGGTACCTATAATTGGTGAATTTTCCACGAGTAGTAATAAATATATGAGCGGATCAGACTAAGACCACTCGAGATAGTTAGTCTCATCGAACTTAACAATGGTGATACACAACCCTGGATAGAAATCATTATCACTGCTCGTACTAGGCACAACATCAGGCATCACAACACTTGAATAGAAAAATTCCATTTAATTTTGTTTCCTTTTGATTCAAGCATCTCATCGAACCCTTGATATACTGCTACACAAATAAATAAATAAATAAATAAATAAATAAATAAATAACCACTAAGAGATACCAGTCAAACAAATCAAGTATCACTTCTTTTGGTAAAGCAACACTACTTAAACCAACTTAAGAGTCGGGATATTGACACTCATGATTTGTATCATAGCCCTCACTTTAGTAAAAGGAAAATAAGATGGACCCAGCACTTTAGTGAATTTTTTAAAAAAGGCACCCACTATGGGGCGTCCACCTAATTTTATAAAGTCAAACAATATTGATTGTTAATTTCATTTTTGTGTTATTGTTCATATTCCTCAACTAAACCCATATTCACCTCCCCAATCTCTAATTCCACAACTTCATTTTTCACAACCTCAATCAACCATGAACTTTTCCATTTCTCTCACGTCTCCCAGTTTCCATGCATTTCTCTCCGTTCTATCACACCCTCAACTCGCACTTTTTTTCCCTATATCTCAATCTCTCACACTCTTTCATCCTCAGACACTCTCTCCACAATTTTTTTTTTCAATTAAGTCACTTCTCTCTCAAATTCCTTCGATTTGCAAAGTTTTTGCTAATTAAACCCAATTTAAAGTATCTTCAACTCTCCAACAATACTTTCCACTCCTCTCTATACCAACAATGGATATTGATAATCCCCAACAAGCTCCGGTTTTTGATGTCACTATTCTCCAGCATGAACTAAAGTGTACCAAGGCTACTCTTGATCCATTAGCAAGCTTTCATTGGGGATGAGCCATGAAAATAAAAAAAATTAATTAAAAACTTTTCTATAGATTAGTTTTTGAAATGCGATAGCAACAACAAAAGACTCGATTTCAACAAACCAACCCTATTTTCTTTGAAGTCGTAGTTTAGGATCTAATAAAACCTTCTTCTTCTTTTTTGCATCATTAGCAAGTTTTTAAAAATTGCTTCTCAAATTCTACATCTATTTTAAAAATTGAATCAGGCAAACCACAAATATAAGTTTTTCATCTAAAATGGATATATGAAAAATAAAGTCTTTTTTTTTTTACTTGAGAACTGGTTTATAAAACAAAAGACTCTTTAGAGAGACTCGATTTTACAATAGGGAGTAGATAGTGAATGAGATTGGTATTATAAATGAAGATAATATTTTTTTTTCTATTTTTGAGTCAGTTTAAAAAATCGGTCATCAAATCATACTTCCATTTTAAAAACCAAATTTGAAAATTGAGCCAGGCATATCAAGCCACTATTTGAATTGCTTGGTTTTCAAATCTAAGCCATGAAAATCACACCAAAAAACCTTGATTTTTTTCCTATGAAGTTGCAAATCAGATTGACACCCTGTTACAAATAAAACCGTAATTTTTCCTTCGAAGCTCCAAATACAAAACCGTTTAGTGTTATAGAAATGAAACTCGACAATACTTCCAAACATATATGTCAAACGCATTGAAGTTCTACCAAACAAATCAATTTTGATTTTTTTTCTTTTTAAATTTTTTTTGGGTCGTTGACCGTTTTTATTTATTTTTTAATCCATTCCCGAAGGCTACATGATTGACCTTATAGGGCTAACCAAACCATCCCTAAAGGCTATAATATTGTTGCTACTTAATATCCTTGTCGCCTCCATCTCGCATGGAGACTTGCTTTCTCTCCGGTCCACTCCATCTAAGCAACTATATTCAAATAATCCTAACAGGTAAGTCTCGAACCGGCGACCTCTTGGAAGGAGAGTGGATGTCCAACCAACTGAGCTACAAATGGTGGACCATTTTACAAATAAAATCATAATTCTTCATTCGAAGTTCCAAACAAAAAACCATTTAACGTTATACAAACTAGAATCGATAATACTTCCAACCATAATAGCAAGCAGGTTGGAGTGCTTCAAAACGATTCAGTTTTGACTTCAAAGTTGATGTATTCACAATAATTATCATATGTACTCTATGTTAAAATAAAATCATAAATTTTCCTATGAAGCTTCAAATAAAAAATCGATTAGTGTCCTAGAAACTAAACTCAGTAACGCTTCCAACCATGTATAGCAAGCACATTGGAGTATTCTCAAACAAATCATTTTTTTTACTTCAAAGTTGACTTTTTGCAAATATTATCATATTGACACTTTGTTAGAAATAAAATCATAACTTTTTCAACAAAGCTCCAAATAGAAAACGGTTTAGTGTTCAAGAAACTAGACTTGACAAGGATTTCATGAATATGAGGCAAAATTATTAGAACCTAAGAAATTAAATCAGATTTAGCTTTGACTTCATAGCACCTACCAATGCACCTCCAAGTACTCCTAACACTCCATTGAAATTACTACTTGAACGATGTCATTAAAATTTGATATTTTTCATAAAAATCGATATTGCTCTAATTTTGAAATCTATTTAAGATCTCACTTTATCCTCCATTGGAGAATTACATTAAAAATAGATTTAGAGAGAAGGGGTGAAGGATAAATTATGATGAATTGATAGAAGTTGAAGAAGGTATGGAGGTAAAGAGAGTTAAGAAGATAGACAATAAACATTAATAGTCATGGATCCAAATCACTTAAAGGTGGGTGTGGCCATCCTAAATGGTTGACTAATTCATCAAAATTATTTCATGAAAATTCCTACTGACCCAACTCACTTAAACGAGCGTTATGATCCTGAGAAGGCTATGATCCAAATCATGGGTTTCATTATCATGAACCCTTACACAACTATCACAAACTGAAGCATCAAAACTCACATAGTGAAAAAAATCTCGTGGTCTCATGATATAACGAGCTTCTGTCAAATATCATCTTGTTGGAATCTTTACAAACCCTTAACCTCTACTACGGTTTTCACAACCTTGCCTTAAAGTTTTAATTTCACACTCTCGGGCCTTACACACCATACTTTGATACCACTTGTTGGGTCTAGGGGTATGATGTATAGATTTAACTAACCTAATTAAATAGGTTTATTAAACCTAATTGTAATAAACTACAAATGCACAATGTTTAACTAGTAGACAATGGCAAATACTGGTCAATCCCATGAGGATTGAAGACACAATAAAAAGCCTATGATTTACTTAAACTAATTTAAAAATGGGGTTACAACAATTGAAAATCTAAACTAAAAATGGGATTGGAAGAGAAAAAGTAGAAGGGTTATTTAAAAAATCCTAAGGTTTAGAATATGCTTCCTCATCCATGTAAGCATCTAATCTCAACTTATAGTGTTCATTCAACCATGTCAAACATTTGGGATGAGAATGTCTTTGTTAACATCGAAGATTTCATTGTTTCAACTATTGAAATACAGATGCATTATTTTGATTACTTGTCTTTTCATAGCAGAAGCAATCAAAAGATTGATTCAACTTTAAACTTCATGCAATGATACCACAAGAAATTAATCTAACTACCAAACATATCATGTTTCACTTAACCAAACATATGAGGGGAAATTGGCCACAGTATCGATAATCAAAATAATATTTACACAATTAACATTTAGTAAAAAGAAGAATATAAGTTGACATTAAAAGCAAATTCGAATTGAAGTTTCATCATAGCCTTAGCAAGGGGTTCAGAAACCCATCATACTCGGACAATGACTTGGTTCGACCTTCGCTTCATCTCAATCTCCAAAAGTGGTTTCAACCATTATTTAATGTTCTTCTAGATTTCTTCATTAATTACTCAAAATCACTTCAAACTTAATTGTGTGATTAGAAATATTTAATCTTTTAAATCAAACTAATTTAATGTTTAATCTCCTTCAATTGCAAAAAAGTTCCAATTTGCAAAACATCTTGTCAAAGAGCTATTTAAGCACAAAATGTCACACTCATTGAACATGGAATTAAATTTCTATTAATTCCAAGCATGGATTTAGAATCAATTCATTCTAATGATTGTAAGAATATTATTCATAAAAGAATGTTACACTAATTTTGAATCTTAGAAAAAATATTAAATAATAATTGAAGAAACCTAAACATTCATTCACTAATAAAAATTCATACATGGTTTCATCTGCACCATTAATTGTGGATTGTTAGCTCATTATGATTACACACAGACTGTAACGACCCGATCCACATAGTAAGATATTGTCCATTTTGGGCCCTACCACCCTCACGGCTTTAAAACACGTCTTAATAGGAACCAACCTCGCACATATATAACACATCCTTTTTTCCCACCAAGGCGATGTGGGACTGTAACACCAAGGTAGTGTGTTAACCTATGAGCCCGCCCACATAAGGTAGCATGTCAGCCTCTGAGCCCGCCCACACAAGGTTATTACAATCCACCCATCCTTAGGGCCCAACGTGCTCGTTGGCACACTTTCAGCTGGGTCCAGCTCTGATATCATTTTTCTGTCATGCCCCGTTCATGGGGAAAATCACAAACAACCTCAAAATCATTAATATCAAGTTTAGGAATCTCAACAAAACCAAGGAAACTCGTATTGAAAGTATCATCTACATTAGAAGAATATCAGTAATTCTTTTGAGGTGTGTATGACTCTTAGGTTTATTCGATCGAGTAATTCTTGTTGGGGCGTACCTGCGATATTTGTGTTAAAGTGATAGGGGCATAATTATGCTATTTTTAGTACTATATTTCTATATAAATATATTCAGCTATTACTTGTTAATTATGGTACTAATTGTTATTTTCATGTTTGTGTAGGTTTCCAATTACAATATTTAAAAATAGAAGCAAATTGGCAATTTAAGAATACTAATTGCACAAGGAAATCACACAAGCAAGGAAACCACACAAACAAGGAAACCACAGAAAGAAGAAAACAAGAATAAAAGAGGGAAGATACCTGGCTTTGAGACATCATCCATACACAGCCTCCACAACAAGCCCTAACCCACCATCGCAGACTTCTCTTCATAATCATCCACGCTTACAAACCCTAGCCGCCGTCACCCAGAATCCATCCATAGCATCTACAACCTCCTCTTCCCACAGCCATAGCCTCCTAATCCACCACCGCAGACCTTTCTTCATCATCAAGCACAAAGTCTTCACCGTTCTCATCTCTTTCCCACCTGACTCCCTTATCGCCATCACCATCAGAACCTCCTCGCACGGAAACCCTCGTCTCAGTCCTCTCTCTCTCGTTGTCCCTGAATATCGCCACCCATCGCCACCTCGCCAAACCCTAGCCACCATCTCAGTCCCTCGTCCTTACCTCTTAGTCCCTTCTTCCCATAATCAACCTCGTCATCCCCTTCTCACCGGAGCTTATCGCGAAGAGGGAGGAGCAGAAAGACTGGTGAAGCAGATCGTGAAGGAGCAATTCGCGTGAGGAAGGTGAAGGAAGAGATATCACGATATTCGCACCCCATTTTTCACTCAGTACCACCACGCACATGCAACATCTTCCTAATCTCTTTATCTTACTTTTAGTTTGATATTAATTATGTATTTCTATTTGACCATAATTAATATGTCTAACTAAACTTCTCTTAGTCAGGGGTGGATTCGAAGCCCCGAACATGTGCTTTATAAATTAATTGAATTTAATTTTCCTTGCTATTAGTGATTGTATTTTGCTTAACTACTTTATAGAGAACTTTTCTTTGTATGTTTGTTAAGGTGGCTAATTTAGTAAGCATGCTAGGATATGGGGCTAGAGTATAGGAGAGTTTCACCTAATTGTTATAATCTTGTATTATCAAGTAGCAAATACCAAGGAACATTGGTAAGGTTAAGTAAAATCTAGGCAAGAACAAGATGTTGATCATACTTGTAATTGCCTAGTCAGTGTTCATATTTTCCACAAAACTTAATGATCTTAGATTGTTATTTAACTTGCGATTCATGTTTAGATAGCATGATAAGAATAGTTTGAAAGTGACACATAGTTTAATTCAACAAACTTGGGAAAATAATAAGATTAATGCAGTGCGGTCACGGTTAGTCTTGAGCATTGTCTCTCACGAGTTAGCAAGTGATTACTGAAGATTGATTTATAAGCATATTTTTGGTGTGTGGAGATAAACCCTTAGCTAATTTCTCATATTTGTCATCCCTTTAGTTTTATTATCTTTATAGTAATTTTCGTAGTTATTTTCATACTTTAATTTAGAAAATCCAATCCCCTTTTATTTAATTAATTAGGTTGTTAGTTGTCTTTTAGTTATTATTAGTGTTAATTGACAAGCCCTCTAATCCCCGGTCTAGAACGATCCCTACTTATTCTATACTACAATCACAAAGCAGGGTATCAAGTTGTGTGCTACAAAAATAGCACATCAATTTTTTGCGTCGTTGCCGGGGATTAGAAAAGTTGCTGATTACTTAATTAGTTTTTATTTATTTATTTTTATTTTTATTTTTATTTTTATTTTTAATTGATTTTTTTCTTCTTTCTATCTTTATCTTAGGTACTAGTTCATGCGCAATAGGAGATCTAGCGAAAACTTAGTAGAATACGATTCAGAGCCTGAGAAAACATTTAGAAGACGAAGAAGAGAAACAAAAGAGCCACACACATCTAGCTCTGAATCTGAAGAGTTCGACATGAGAGATAATAGATCTATTAAAGAACTTTCAGCATCCACCTTGGACAACGCCGCACCCTTGTGCATTCAGTATCCATTAGCCGCGCATGGATAAGACTGAGTCATTCGAGCTAAAATCCAGCTTACTTCATCATATTCTGAAGTATCATGGTCTTTCTATGGAGGATCCAAATAAACATTTAAAGAAATTTGAAGTTGTATGCTCCAGTATGACGCCAATAAATGTGGATGAAAACATCTTAAAGTTGAGAGAATTTCCCTTTTCTCTGGCTGATAGGGCTAAGGATTGGCTCTATGAACTACCTTCTGGGACAGTATATTCTTGGGAGAGCATGAAGAAGGTGTTTCTAGAGAAATTCTTCCCAACTTCCAAAATTATCTTGTTGAGGAAGAAAATCAGTGGCATACAGCAGGGTCTAGGAGAATCATATCCGACTTACTATGAGCGTTTCAAAATTCTCATAACATCATGCCCGCAACATCAGATGAAGGAGGATCTCCTGATTCAATACTTTTACGAAGGATTGCTTCCTCTTGAGCAACAGATGTTAGATGCAGTGGCAGGGGGAGCTTTGGTTGATAAAACTCCAGTAGCAGCAAAGACTTTGATTGCAAATTGAGCTTTAAATGCCCAACAGTATGAAGGAATTGGAGAGCATTCACGCCAAGTCAATGAGGTAAGTACTAATTCTAGTTTGAAAGCTCAAATGGCTAATCTTACCTCACTTGTGACTCAGGCCCTAGGGAAGCAGAATATGCTAGGAGTTGCACAAGTTTGTGGTTTGTGTACTAAGTCAGGACATTCATTTGATCAATGTCCTAAACTGATTGAGAATGGCGGTTGGGAGAATGTCAATGCAGTGGGTTTTCAAGGGCAAAATCACTATAGGAATAATCCTTATTCGAACACCTACAATGAAGGTTGGAGAAATCACCCCAGTTTTGGATGGAGAAATTCAGAACAACCTCAACAACAAACTTCAAATCGCCCACCCTGGTTTCTTTCAAGGACCACCTAAACCACCTCAGCACAATTCAGGTATGCCGCTTAATTATGATGAGATTCTGAAATCATTAACTATTTTACAGCAGAATCAAGCAAAAGATATAGCAGATTTGAAGCTACAAATGGGACAAATAGCTGAGTTTATTGGACAAATTCGCGAGCAAGGAAAACTTCCTAGTTCTACCACTCCAAATCCGAAGGGCATGTTTGAAACTGCAAAAGCAATTACATTGAGGAGTGGTAGGCAAATTGATAATGAACCAATAGTCCCTAAACATAGTCGAAATAGGGAAACTGAGTTACATAAGGATTCTCCAGTCATCATTGAAACACCGGAACTCCAAGGTAAGAAGGTGAGCATTCCAAATTCAGTTCTGCTAATCTTGTTCCACCTTTTGTGCCTTTTCCAGGTAGGTTTGCCAAATCTAGAAAAATGAACAGGATAAGGAAATTTTGGAAACCTTCTGAAAAGTCCAAGTCAATATTCCGCTTCTTGATGCTATTAAGCAAGTGCCTAAGTATGCAAAAATTTTGAAGGAGCTTGGCACAACAAAGAGTCGTCTTCGAGACGGAGAGGTAGTTAAGGTAAGTGAGAATGTCTCCGCAGTTCTTCAAAAGAAATTGCCACCGAAATGTAAAGATCCAGGTAGTTTCACTATCCCTTGTGTTATCGGTAATACTAAAATTGAAAATGCAATGTTAGACTTAGGTGCTTCAATTAATTTTATGTCGTATTCTATTTATCGATCTATGAATCTCGGGAAGTTAAAAAATGATGGTGTTATTATTCAATTGGCTGACCGTTCTAATGCATATCCTCGAGGTTTGTTGGAAGCTGTGTTGGTGCAGGTTAACCATTTGATATTCCCAGCAGATTTCTATGTGCTTGAGATGGAAGATTTATAAATTTTAGCACCTTTGCCTCTTTTTTTAGGGCGCACTTCATGAAAACTACGAAGACAAATATTGATGTGCATGCGGGGAAATTAACCATAGAATTTGATGGTGATGTGATTGGCTTCAACATCTTTGAAGCCACGAGATATCCTGATAAAAATCATTCTTGTTTTTCTATTAATGTGAATGACAATTTGGCCCAGAAATTGTTAAACCTCAAAAACGAGGATGAACTTGAGACCAACATCACTACTGCCATTGGATATGAGAGCAATGGAGTTCTCTATTACACAAAGAAGCGAAAGAAATTTCAGTTGAATGAGCTAGAAAAGATTCAGGATGAGGCTTATGGTAGTAAAAGCAATTATAAGGAGAACACCATAGTTTTTCATGATCAGATGATCCATGGAATTACTTTTGTCATTGGAATGAAAGTCTTGCTTTTCTAATCATGTCTTAGAACTGGTAAGTTACGTTCTGAATGGGTTGGCCCTTTTATTGTTACTAATGTTTTTCCCCATGGTGTTATACAGATTAAGAGTGTCACAACCGAGAAGGAGTTTAAAGTGAAGCATCATCGACTTAAGCCTTATTATGAGTCATTTGTGGAGCACGACGTGGAGGATGTATCACTCCATGTTCCCATTTATTATGAAGATTAACTAGAGATACCGTCAGGCTGCACGCCGTTAAGACAAACGCTTCTTGGGAGGCAACCCAATCATATTTGCTTTCTTTATCATTTTATTTTATTTTCGTTATTTTTGCTTTTTTTTGTTAGTAGTTTGTTTTTCCGCGTTTAAATCTTTCATTGCATGTGCTATAATCTATTAACATTGAAGACAATGTTAGGTTTAAGTGTGGGGGAAACAAAACATTGTTTTATTTTGAAAAAAAAGTGTCAGTCCCATAAAAAAAATTATTGGTTTTTATTTTCTTTGTTGGTATTAGTGTCATAAAAAAATTAAAAAATTAAAAATTAAATTATAGTTGTTCTGAGTCTTAGGATACTTTCCAACACAATGATGAGATTTGGGTTTTAATTGCATGACTTTAAGATGATTTATACACATAATTCAAGATCTAATATTATTCTTTGGTTAATGGTTATCATATGCAAATTCACATGTAATCAACTTAGTAATTGGTACTCATAGCATGCTTAGTTGAATTTAACTCATTATAACCCATATGTGAGTTTTGAGCCTATTGTTCCTATGATTTTGAGAGTTTTTAGTTAGGTCATCTTTTATTTCTTTTGTCAATAATAATTCGTTGCATGATCTCAATTTTGTTTGCTTTGGTTGCTACTTGGATTGCTTTCAAAATTAAGAGTTAAACACTAGAACTTGTATTAATTTCGTTCAAAGCATCATATTGAATTGCATGACATGCTTGACATGATAAATGCACATAATTTCCACCATTGCCAAATAAGCCTGATCCATAATATATTTCCTTTAGGTTAACCCCATTGAGCCTGTTATTAAGCCTTTTGTTTCATTACCCTCATTTTCTATCCATAACCTAATAAAAAGAGTGGAGCATAATTTGATTTGCAAAGACTTTATTGTGGTTCAAGGTATGTTGAAAAGCAAGTGTGGGGGAAGACCCTTGTGGTATGTTCAAGAAAAAAGAGTTGCAAAAAAAAAAAAATGAAAAAAAAGAGTTACAAAATGGATACAAGTCCTTATCTATATCCATTCAGTATTACAGTACCATACAGATAGTTCAATTCTTTTCAGTAGATATAAAATAATTGTTGAAGCTCTTCATTATCAATGGGCCACCTCGTCATTTTCCCACTTATGTCTTGAACCATATGATTCTTTGCTAATGTCTCTAATCTTATTGCATGCTTTCACCATTTCTTCAAGCCCTTTGAAATTTTCATATTCGTTCTTTCTCTTCCCTTGACCTCTGGCCCCATTACAACCTGAATTAAGACCTTTTGATTGAGTGTGTCTTGCAATGTCACGATGTGGAGATTCGAATGAGGTATAAGCATATGGTGTCCCTAGTTCTTGCATTCAAGTAGTAGCATTCCTTCCATGAGATCATATATCTTAAAAAAAAAAAGGTCAGAAAATGTCATTCTTTCTTGTTATATCATATGTGAGCTATTTGTTTCCATTTTACATCAATCCTCTCACATATAACTAGAATAAGAAGAGTGATTTTACCAAACAATCAGTGAAAAAGAAAAGAGTGCATCCAGTGAGATTTTTGGGTTAATTTTTCTTGGCATGCGCTTGAGTTTCACAGTCACTTGGATTGATTTAATTGTAAATTTTTATATCATTGCTATGAACGTGTATTAATTTTCGAATGATGTGGATTTAATCTCATGTTTACAAAGAATCTTAACATGTCATGATCCGTTGAAAATCTCTGAGACAAATGTTGGAAAGTATAGATTGAGTCATTTGAGTCTTTTATTTTTGTTTCTTGGATTTACTCGAGGACTAGCAAAAGATAAGTTTACTCGAGGACTAGCAAAAGATAAGTGTGGGGGAATTTGATAGGGGCATAATTAGGCTTTTTTAGTACTATATTTCTGTATATATATTTATCTATTACTTGTTAATTATGGTACTAATTGTTATTTTCATGTTTGTGTAGGTTTCCAATTATAATATTTTAAAATAGAAGCAAATTGGCAATTTAGGAATACTAATTGCACAAGGAAATCACACAAGCAAGGAAACCACACAAACAAGGAAACCACAGAAAGAAGAAAACAAGAATAAAAGGGGGAAGATACCTGGCTTTGAGACATCATCCATACACAGCCTCCACAACAAGCCCTAACCCACCATCGCAGACTTCTCTTCATCATCATCCACGCTTACAAACCCTAGCTGCCGTCACCCAGAATCCATCCACAACATCTACAACCTCCTCTTCCCACATCCATAGCCTCCTAATCCACCACCGCAAGCCTTTCTTCATCATCCAGCACAAAGTCCTCACCATCCTCATCTCTCTCTCGCCTGACTCCCTTATCGCCATCACCATTAGAACCTCCTTGCACGGAAACCCTCATCTAAGTCCTCTATCTCTCGTTGTCCCTGATTGTCGCCACCTCGCCAAAACCCTAGCCACTGTCTCAGTCACTCGTCCTTCCCTCTTCATCCCTTCTTCCCATTCTCAGCCTTGTCATGCCCTTCTCACCAGAGCTTATCGCGAAGAGGGAGGATCAGAAAGACTTGTGAAGCAGATCGCGAAGGAGCAATTCGCGTGAGGAAAGTGAAGGAAGAGATATCACGATATTAATTATGTATTTCTATTCGAACATAATTAATATGTCCAGCTAAACTCCTCTTAGTTAGGGTGGATTCAAAGCCCCGAACATGTGCTTTATAAATTAATTGAATTTAATCTTCCTTGCTATTAGTCATTGTGTTTTGCTTAACTGCTTTATAGAGAACTTTTCTTTGTATGTTTGTTAAGGTGGCCAACTTAGTAAGCATTCTAGGATCTGGGGCTAGAGTATAGGAGAGTTTCACCTAATTGTTATAATCTTGTATTCACAAGTAGTAAATACCAAAGAACGTTGGTAAGGTTAAGTAAAAATCTAGGCAAGAACAAGATGTCGATCATACTTGTAATTGCCTAGTTAGTGTTCATATTTTTCACAAAACTTAATGATCTTAGATTGTTATTTAACTTGCGATTCATGTTTAGATAGCATGATAAGAATAGTTTGAAAGCGACGCTTAGTTTAATTCAACGAACTTGGGAAAATAATAAGATTAATGCAGTGCGGTCACGGTTAGTCTTGAGCATTGTTTTTCACGAGTTAGCAAGTGATTATTGAAGATTGATTTATAACCATATGTTTGGTGTGTGGAGATAAACCCTTAGCTAATTTCTCATATTTGCCATCCCTTTAGTTTTATTATCTTTATAGTAATTTTCGTAGTTATTTTCATACTTTAATTTAGAAAATCCAATCCCCTTTTATTTAATTAATTAGGTTGTTAGTTGTCTTTTAGTTATTATTAGTGTTAATTGACAAACCCTCTAATCCCCGGTCTAAAACGATCCCTACTTATTCTATACTACAATCATAAAGTAGGGTATTAAGTTGTGTGCTACAAAAATAGCGCATCATAAAAAAAGATCGATCATTGAGGATGTGCATTGACTCTCGAGAATTAAATAAGGTCAGCATCAAGAATCAATATCCATGTCCACGAATTGATGATTTGTTGGATAAGTTAAGAGGTGACATAGTATTCTCAAAGCTTGATCTTCAGTCTGGGTATCATCAGATGAGGGTTGAAGAGCGGAGTATTCCATTGACTGCGAACCCAATATGGATTATATGAGTATCTAGTGATGCCTTTTCATTTAACAAATGTTCCATCTTTCTTTATGGATATAATAAATCAAGTATTCCACTAGTATTTGGATCAGTTTGTTATAGTTTTCATTGATGATATCTTGGTGTACTCGAGAAGTCGGAAGAGCATAAGGAATACCTTCACATTGTACTACAAACTTAGGGAGATCATCAACTATATGCAAAGTTTAGTAAATGTCATTTTTGGGAATCAGAGGTTCGATTCTCAGGCATGTGATTTCTAGTAGTGGTATTGCAGTAGATTTCGAGAAAGGTGTGGCAGTTAAGTCCCGATGACAACTTCGACTAGGAAGAATATTCCTTTTGTGTGGATGTCACACACCGTTTGTCGAAAATCTTGCTATCGATCATGATTCCCCTATCAGCGGGGCGTGACACAGATTGCAATAAATTAACAAGGCAAACTCCATTGAGCTACAAAGAAGAACAAATACACCACTTATCTGCAAGCCTTTTTTTTACTTTTACTTTTTTCTCTGATATTCTAGATCGTCTTTCTTGAGTCAATATCTTATTTATATATCCTAGTGATATAGCGAGTTGTGCCTTTTTTTCCTTTGTTGACCCGCTCAATAGGGAGGTCATTCCTTGGCTTGTGTGTTGTGTTGCAAGATTTAGGAAAGGGAAATTGTATCTTGACTATTGGGGTGTGAATGAGTTACATAGCATGGGAACTCATGTGAGTTTAGAGCTTGATTTAAATGAAAGACTAAATGGGGGAAATGAAAAAAAAAAGTGTATTAAGTGGTTAGGGCAGTGTTAGTTGTGCAGTTGGTTTAGCAGAGATATGAAGAAAGGATTTTATGGAAGGAAGATGTATCAATTCAAAACAACACATGGGCAAGTATTGTGATTTCGTTTTTTTGAGTTAATTTTTGTCTCCTGATTTTAAGAAATATTTCGGTGTGCAAAGAAAAATTGTAAAAATTTAGAGAATACATGAAATATAAATAATGAATTTTGAAGAGATATTAAATATGTTACAAAAATGATATACATGTAAATAAATGTATTAAACACATTAAATGAAACCAAAATACCTATAACAGAAAATTGGGGGGTAGTTTCAAAAATCAATATATAAGTAGATGAAGTGATAATTAGGAAATTAGGGGGTGGTTTCAAAAATCAACAAATTTTAGCATAAATGATAATTAGAAGAAAAAAAACTTGAAATTTACGGAAAAAAAATACCGAAATTTTTTGAGACAATGTAATTTTAGTAGCTGGTTTTTGTATTTTTACTAAAAAAAAAAACCAAATTTACGAAAAAATCCCAAAATTTTCAAATTTTTTTTTAAAAAACCCTTAAATTTTTTATTTTTTCTTTTGGTAATTTCAAAAAAAACGTGTAAAATTGAAGAAGGGTTTTGTCAAAAGAAAAAATTTCGGTAAAAACCCTCGAAAAAGTAGTTGTTGGTTTGGTCTTTAGTGGGCTAATTTTTGAAATGAGTATGTGGTGAATAAAAAATTAGAAGTGGTTAAATTGAAGAATGGTTTTGAATGGATTAAAAATTAGGGTTTTTTTACAAGGTTTGATTTCCCGAAATTCTTACTCCACCGATACTCGTGCAATTTGGTTTCTCTAAATTTCTTACAAAAAATAAAATTAGGCCTTATTAATATAGTTAAATAATTCACTTTGCATGGAACTATTCAAACTATGAACATGTACATGCAAATACATCGTTAAAATTTTTTTAAAAAATGCACATAGTACACTAAAATAAGAAATTTGGAAAAGAGATTAAGATCTAAAGAAGAATGAGAGAACATTATATTTGTTTTCCATCTCATTTAGTGAATTCAATCTCTAAAGATTTTTTACTCTGGATGTAGTCAATCTTTCGGTGAACCAATTAAGACATGTTGTGTTCTCTTGCTCTTTTACTACTTGTTTCATTGTGTGTATTGTTTTTTCTTTCTCTACTTCAAAGTTCAAACTACTCTATCATGTGCTCGTTGCGTTGTCTCTAACATCAACTAACCAATATCTCATGTGGTGTGTTTAAGATGTGTTGAAGTAAATGTTTTTGTGGGATAAAACACCCACGTCCTCACATGGCATTGTGCCATTTAGAATTGATTTTAGCCATTTTTTCTTTAATTAGACCATTATGTGTACGACTTGAGTCCGCATTGGTATTATTATGTCGATTGATGTTTAGAAAGATTAAATGTTGCTTGAGTCTCAAACCATAAAGACCGAGAGCCATCAGGTCTGTTGGGTTTTGACTCACCAATGTTATTCTCATTGAATACGAGAACTTTTTACTTGCGCCTCTTATCATGATCAGTCCATCTAGATATGGATCGTGCTTTGGATGTTAGTTCCTTATGAGTTTTGTGAGAAAGGGGGGGGGGTGTGGAGGAGGGTTACAATACACATTATTTTTCAAATTGGATTGATTAATGCACAACTATAATTATACCTTAAGCACAATCAATGCGAAATAATAATAATAGTAATGATCATGATGATGATAATAATTATGCCAGTAAAATAAACACACACACACACACACACACACACACATAACATAATATCAACTATGGCGGCAAATGCCAATGTAAGGTCAAACTGCTCGCATTCACTGAGCTCCTTGCAATTATTGAAGGGGCACTAGGCTAAAAGGACTAATTTGGGGTTTTAGTTTCAGCTTAGGATGTCGTTAAGTACTTAAGTTTCATTAGTTAAAAGGACACCCTACCGAAACTAAATAATTTTTTTTTAAATTCGTTTGAGCTAAAAATTTCAGAAAATTTACGGATTGTGCCAAAGTATGAGACCATTTGACATTGTTCATCAAGATACGCGTTTAGGTCCTTGATGTTAAATATATTGATAAATTGTATTTCTGGGTGTTTAAGACTATCCTTTTGGGTGGTCTTAGATAATGGACGCTAGCTAACCTATTGTTCGCTTCGTGATATCAATAAAGAACTTTTCTTTATCCCATTTAATGAGTATCCAAGGCAAACACATCGAAACAAGCTAAAACTTTGAAACCCCAAATATAGTCCTTTTAGAACAATATCTATTTATTGAATCACCCATTCCTAACGCAAAACCTAAATAAAACATAAACTTTTTGAGTCGCAACTTTTTATCATTATACGTTCTTCACTAATTATTTGATAAAATTAGTTGTATGCCAAATTGCTAACTAGGATCATGCCTATGCTTATTAGTAGGGGTGGGCATCCCATCCCGCATTCCCGATCTTGTCCCGAGTTTTTTCGACTCTTATTGGGATTGATCAATCCTATTCTGATCCTGTCCTGTCTCGAATTGAATTTTTAAATATTTAGTATTAATAATTTTAATATATTTATTAGTGATGCGTCCAAAATCCGTGCTCTTGTGAGTTTGATCTGCAAAACAAATGTCAAATTGCCAAAGACCACCCTTATGGTGGTCGAAGGGTGGTCGAATGCACTCCGATGCTTAAGCCAGTAACTTAGTTGGAGATTAAGATAATTATGGACAAAACTCAGTTAAAGTTGCATACCTTTGTCGAATGTTCTCTTTACATTTTATAATGGTCATTCTTAATACCTGCATATCTTAAGCATGTGAGGCGCAACGAGGGGAGATGTTATCTGTAATAGTCTCCTCCTTTTTTAAGATGCGTCCATGGAGGCATAAGTCCATCCACGACTCTTTTTCTTTGTAACATTCCTCCCCCTTAAGGGAGAACTTTATCGGGCATGGATTTGGGTCTCTGATTACGTTTTATTTTGACGAGCCTTATTTGGGCTTTCATGACTGGATTCGTCTACTTTGGGCTTTATGAATTGGCATGGTCTTGGGATACTTAATCCTCGTGATGGATGACCTCTCTCACGTGTATGGTTGTGATGACAGCCTTATTTGATGTATCACCAGCTACCCCCCTTGAGTTAGTGGGTATGCTGTCGTGGCCACTAACTTGGTGACATTTAGACTTTTGATTTCATCATTGCCTCGCATTTAATGTTATTAGCAACTTTTGGTGAATTGGTCTCCTGATATCTTGTTCGTTTATTTTTTCAGGCGTGTTTTGGGATTTCGTGTAGTCATCATATCTTGCACGTGGTCCTATGAGCAGTCTCTTCGTTGCTCGACTACATAAAAGCAAGTGTGATTGATTTATTTATCTCTTTACGCTATCTTTGAAATTAGGGATTATTCTTCTTTCTTCTTATTCGTTTTCCTTGCTATTCCATTCCTTAATGATGTATGTTGGCGATATACAAAGCAATGAGGTGCTTGCTGCTTGTGAAGTTTTTTTCTCGCCCAAGAAAGCTTATCAAGTGACGTTGGACAATGTTCATTCTTACTAGGGGTGGGCAATGTCGGTTCGGTTCGGGTTTAAACCCTAAATCAATTTCGAACCGATTTCATTCGGTTTGCCCAAAACCCAAACCGAAACTGAATTTTGTATTTGTAAACCAATGAATTCGCTTGAACCGAATTTCGGATCGGTTCGGTTCGGTTGGGCCGAAATTTCAGGCTCAAGCATTTGAAAGACTTTCATTAAAACATGTCTACTTTTTTTACAGGCCCAATTTTTTTATAGACCTAATTTTAGCCCAAAATTGAAAACTTTGAGATAAGGGAGTGATTCAGTGCAACAGGGTGTACTGCAGTGCATTTGTTGCACTAATAAGGTATTGACACCTACCTGTTATTTAGTTATTTATATATATCTAATTAATCGGTCGGTTCGGTTATAAATCGGTTGGTTCAAAATCGTAAACCGATTTCGAACCGTTTATAATCGGTTCGATTCGGTTTAAATTATTTTCTTTCTACTCATATTTCGATTCGGTTACCGAACCGAATTTGAAAATCAGTTCGGTCGATTAACCGAATTTAAATCGGTTTTTGCCCACCCCTAATTCTTACTATAATTTGCTATTCGACCTCGAGATCATTCTCCTAGGCATAACGATAGTCCTTGTTGTCCAAGGTCTGGGTATATTGCACTTTATACATGCATATTCCTTTTCGACCTTTGATTCCTAGGGTTCTGCATTCGGTGGTTGGTCTACTGGTGACCAAGGACATTTGCTTATTCCGTTCTTCTATTTGTTTTGGGAAGCTCAATGATGACATCAGAGATTGGTCGAGATTCTGGTTTTACCCTTTTTTCAGCTCTGGCCACTTCAAATTGCGAGTTCGTTTTGAATCCCTAACAAACAAAAGTATTTGCAGTTAACTACGGATGAGCAAATGATCAGTGACCGATTTTTTAAGCTTCCAATGCTTCCCGTGGAGGCATTTCTCTGTGAGGACATCTTGGAGCATAGTGGCTTGTACACTATGAATGAGGAGGAACGAGTTTTGCTTATCGAATCCCGAGCTGAGAGATTGTTGCCCGTGCTGCTTCTGTTGGTGCTAGTAATTCTAGCATTGATGGAGAAGTGAGCTCGGGCAAAGGTGTTATGGATCTCAATGCTTTTGTTAGCATTGGTGTTGTTGGCCCGACTTCCAGGAAGAGGAAGCTTCAGAGGCCTGCTAGCCCGTCGAAGCAACTGTTGATAAGTCCTGGCCATGTTTCGAAGAAGAAACGACTTTCTACTCGTGGTGCTGCTCAGACTGCATCTCGTCCGAGTTCTTCTAATAAGGAAGCTATGAAAGAAAATCGTTTATCCCTCGAGGAGGTCGATGATATGAACTTGGCGCTGGAGATGAACGAGAAGAAAACTACTCGTCCGTTGGACAAGAATGAAAAGAGGTTTTTCCGCCTATGGTGTTCCCGATGATGTTGAATGATCCAACGACGACTCTTGGGCTATCGATGACAAGATGTTCCATCTGGCGGTGGAGCAGTCTAAGGATGTTCCTTCTCGGTCTCCTTCCATTCATGTCGACAATGCGACTAGGTTCTTAGTTTTTCTCCCGTTCGTTTGGATTCTTCTGTTCATGTTGTCGCTACTACTTGTTCTATTCCTACTATGACTACTCCGCATCGAGAAGGCAAGATTAGTTTTTCTATTGTCATCGGTGTTTTGCCTACTCTTCCCGCTGTTGGGGGTGGTTCCTTATTTCGGATCCCCACGTCCCCCATCCACAGATTAGTTGAAAGGAGCCCACCCCGGATCCATATCAAATTGGACGAAAAACTTTGTTTGTTTACTCAACTTGACGTGCATGATGGTGTGCGTAGGTTAATCAATGAATGGCACAGGCAAGCGGTGGAACGATCTCTGATGCCAATGTTGGATCCTAGCACTCATCTCAATTATGGTCTCAAGCAAATAATGGACTAGATGAATCGCCTCACTTATGTCGTGTGATAACGTCGGAGTACAAGGTTGGCTGTGGCCTGGTGGCTGCTCTTGAGAGGAAATTGGCGACACTATTGTTGGTATTTTCTCACGTCCTTCGCCAATTTGACATGGTGAAAGTGCAGTGTGCAAAGCAAGAGAAGGTAGCTGGGCTTGCCTTGGTCTCTCTGAGGGAAGTGGAAAGTACACGAGATCGAGCTGCTATGGAGCTTGAATCTTCAACGGCTGCTTTGAATGGGGTTCGTGCACGTCTGGATGAGTTAGAAAATGAGCTATTTGTTGATCAAGTTGGCCATGATGAGGCTCTGTGTTTTGTGATTGAGCAATCTGTCAGCCATAAAATTGCTGAAGGGTGGGTAGAACAATTAATAATTGCATTTGAAGAAGTCAAGTCAGACATCTCTGCCATGTTGACCACAGCCGAAGGGGAGCTTGATGCGACAAAAGACAAGCTTAAGATTGCGGAGGTGGAAGATTGGAAGAGAGTGGTTGATGGGAGGGTCGAGCTTCTTGACTATATTGAAGGGCTTGGCATTGATTTGTCCGAATATCATCATTTGGTCAATCAAGTCTTCGAGGATGATGATGGTGAGGACAATACTTTAAATCCTTCAAATGATCCTATAGATGAACAACTGTTATTTCCTCACCCTTCCATCCTGGCTTCATCGTCTACTCTCGTTGTTGTAGAGAAAGCCCCGTCTCATCCTGCCACTGGCATTGTTGCCTCTCTTCCATTAGATGTTCTTGTCGCCTCTATCGTATCTTTTTTGAACTTTTTATTTTCTTCTCCAAATGTTCCATCTCCTTCTCCAGATGTACAATCTTCTTCTCTGGATGTAAAAAATGTTGTATTGCCTTTTATATTATTTTTTGTTTCACATGTTTTCTCTTTGAAGTCGTGATTCGTCTTGGGTCATTTGTTGTAACTCATTGTATATGGTAATTGTACTTGCTTTATTCGCCACATTTTTTTGTTCTGATATTCGCATATTCGTTTTGGGATCGAGTGTGTTGGTTGCTCTAGTAGGTCTTGATTTGTATGTCAATGTGCTCCATGTTCCTAAGTATTGGCTGGATTGGATGGTTTTGTGAGCGAGTTGGCTCGTACAACTTTTCTTTTAGGTCCGTTGTTTTTGTCAAAGTAAGTCGTCTTGCACATTTTTAGTTTTCGCTTCTTGGTTCGATACTCTGATTGGCCAGAAGGCCTCTATAACTTCATATTGATTTATATGTTCTGACTTTCTGTTCCGACATATAGTGCTGAATGAATTGACTTGCTCGTCCCAACTTTGTTGGTCTGATATATTAATCGTCCCAAGGTTTTACCCGAGTAAGTTGACTCATTTGTTTCAGTTTTTACTTCGTTGGTTTTGACATGTTGGTTGATCCGAAGTGTATCTGAGTAAGTTGACTTATATGTCCCAACTTTTACTTTGTCAGTCTGACGCATTGGTCGACCCAAAATTTATTTGAGTAAGTTGACCTATTTGTCCCAACATTTACTTCGTTGGTTTGACGTGTTGGTTGACTAGAAGTTTATTAAAATAAGTTGACTTTATCCGTCCCAACTTTTACTTCGCTGGTCTAACGCGTCGGTTGACTCAAATTTTATTTGAGTAAGGTGACTTTATCCATCCCAACCTTTACTTCATGGTTAATCAGACCAAAATTTTTGCGTATGACTTATACGTTCTGACGTTTTGTTTGTGGCTTGAGATGCCAATTGATTCTCATTTTCTGGCTTTAATGCCTCAATTTTGGAGGTAAGATGGAGAGTTTTGAACTCGAAATTTTATTGATAACCCCGTTTCGGGTGTTTAATAATCTATAGTAGTGGTCATTCATTTCTCATAAAGTTACGCTATGTTGTATGTTTTAGATTGTTGCTTGATTTGTTTTGCCTTGAGCTATCTTAATGTTGTTGCTGTAACTTCTTCTTTCATGATTCTCTGTAGTTTTGTTGTTTGTATATTGTTGTTGTGAGGTAGCTAATAAACTCGGAATGTTTCTTGATCGAATTATTGGGTGTGTGTCATTGACAGGTTGGTTCGGACGTAACCTTGAATTGTTCAATCATGCTCACACAGTACCAGCTGCCGAGCTTCATTCGTCGAATCATATGATTTGTCTGTGTCATCTTCGTTGTCAATAATGTAGGAAGCGTTGTTGGCCTTGTCGTTAATAATATGAGTCAAGCTTGTAAGTTCTTGATTATATCGATTGGTTGGCCTCCATTTGAAGTACCAATTTTCTCCGTACTCCTCGTTGTGAGTTGTTGTATTGATTTATCTGGTCTCGTTTGATGACATTGGCGCTCCTATATAGATCAACTCGAATGGGAGACGTTGTTGGTTGTTTCTTTGGTTGGCTTGGTTGTTCGCTTCCTCCAGCTGCGCAATGTAGAGTGTTTATCAGCTCTTTGGGTTGTTCCTTTGATCCCGTAGTGGTGTCCCCCTTCTCTTTCCCCTTGGGTTGTTTATCAGGTAACCCGAAGAATTCGTCAAGTCGTCCTATTTGAACCTAGAGCAGTCTTCAGTTCGTGCTCGTGATCCTTGTGGAAAGAACAGTATTTGCTCTTGTCTCACCCCTCTGCCTCTACTCTCATCTTGAGTGGCCAGTTGACATCTTCTCATTTTGCCATGGCTTTCAGTATGTTTACTTGATTTGTCTTCATGTACGTGTATGGTTTGTACATTTTTTTACCACGTTTGTTACCCATTCATGCTTGGGCCTTGCCGATTGTGGCTTTCAGGATTCTTGCTAGGTAAATTCGGGTTTGCCATTGGTTCGGTGCCTTTTTGACTGAACGTTTTTCTCTCGGGGTCTGTCATCTCTCCTTTTTTCCTCTCTTCTTTCGCGCCTCTATGATTGAGCTTCTCTATCGGATTCATTCTTCTTCCTAGCGGCTATCATCTCCTCGAGAGTGATGTGCTTTTGAGTGGTATTTAATAGAGTTTCCATGCTTTTTAAAGGTTCTAGGTTTAGAGCATCGAAAAATGTCATTTTTTTTCAATCCGCGCGGTAAAGGTAGTGATGGTCTTGTCGTCGTTGCATCCATCGATCATTGTTAACTCGTTAGTAAAATGAGGGACGTATTCCCTTATAGTTTCCTCTGGCTTATGTTTGATATGAAACAAGTAGTGTGGCCCCTTCCTTATCCGATGACTGTCGGTGAACCTCGTGACGAAGGCAGTAACTAATGCCTGGAATGAGTCTATTGACCTTGGCGGTAGGCTGTCGAACCAATTCATCGCTGTGGAGGTGAGACTAGTTGGGAACGTGATGGATTCTATGTTTTTCTTCAACGTCATCATGTGGTGAAAGTGTCGCAAATGGTCGGTCGGATTGGTGGTGCCATCGTATGATTCAAACTTTGTGGGACGAACTTCTTTGACATAGTTCATACAATACATTAGGATCCGTGACTTCGATTTTGAATGAAATTTTAGCGGGTGTCGCGTCCCTTTGGGGGGTCCCATTTTGAATTGGTTTGCTGCTTTTTGAGATTCACCTGTTGAGGTTCTGCATGAACTTTGTTGGCAGAGTTTGTTGAGGCGGAGCTTGGACGAGATCAGCGGACTGAGCACACTTTTGGGTGAATTTTTCTACCATTTTGATCATATAGTCCATTTGAGTCATGGGTAGGTCTGCACGAGGGTTGGTAGCAGTGTCGCCAGACGTATGTGGTGTTTGGGCTACTGCACCGTGTTGATCTCTGTTGCCGGGCTTGATCGGCACGACATTTGTAGCTGGGTCTAAGGTGTGTACTACCGGCAGTGTAGCTTCGTCGGTGGGAAGATTGCTTTGGTTGTTGTCGGGTTGAGGGTATGTATAGCGTTCCATCTGTTCTAAAGGTTTCTAAATCGTTGATTAGAATTGAAGAAATTTGCAATTGTAGATTCACTTCTTGAAAGGAAAACTTATCGTTCCCCACGGATGACAACAAACTGATGCGTCCAAAATCCGTGCTCTTGTAAGTTTGACCTGCAAAACAAATGTTAGACTGCCAAAGACCACCTTTTTGGTGGTTGATGGCACTCTGATGCTTAAGTCGGTAACTCAGTTGGAGATTGAGATAATTTTGGACAAAACTCAGTTAGAGTTGCATATATTTGTTAAATGTCCCCTTTACCTTTATAATGGTCGTTGTTAATTCCCTACGTGACTTAAGCATGTAAGGTGCAATGAGGGGGGACATTTTCTGTAACAATCACCTCCTTTATGAATATACATCCGTGGAGGAGTAACTCCCTCCACGACTTTTTTTTCTTTGTAACGTTCCTCACCCTTAAGGGAGAACTTTATCGGGCCTGGATTTGGGTATCTTATTAGGTTTTATTTTGATAGACCCTGTTTGGGCTTTCATGATTGGATTCGTCTTCTTTGGACTTTATGAATTGACTTGGTATTGGGATACTTGATCCTCGTGATGGGTGATATCTGCCACGTATATGGCTGTGATGACGACCTTATTTAATGTATCATCAATTAGCAATGCTCTTCTCGTAACGTGTAACTTTGTAGTGTGTGTATCTTTTATGTGTTAGATTGAAAAGTTTGACAAACTAAAATCACAGCTCCAAGTTGTAGCGCTGAGAATTCAAGTAAGATTATTTGGATGTGCTTGTTTTAATTTTATATTGCAGAAAGGTAGTACCGGTTATCAGATAGACTTGACTAAAAAAAAACTAAAATATCCTCAAACAAAACAACATTGCTTTCTTGACGAAACAACTTATACTTCGACATATTCTGGCCATGCACTAAAAATGCCCCAATTATTACGAGGCTTATAATTTCGCATTTTGATCATTCACTAAAATGTCAAAACTGCTTAATTATTACGAGGTTATTTAATCATGCAAGACACATTCATATACCTTTGATTCACCATAATTGTTAATTATGATGAAAAACATTTCCATTCATACTTTCTTACTAAAAGTTTGTATTCTTCTTTGCAAGTGTTCAAGACACTAAAATCAACCCAAGCAATGGGGGAAGCTATGAAAGGTGTGTTACAAAAGTGATGGGCCAGATGAATTTGCCTTCATTACAAAAAATAATGCAAGAATTCAGGAATGGCCCGTTCATGCTCCTACTCCAAATAATGAGTTCATAATTTAAGTCAATTAGCAGGGTCCAAATTGAAGAATAAATTTGCCAAAAACATGCTAGATTATGTGCGTGAGCTTAGTAAATTGAAAAAAAAAAAGTAAATTGAAAGTTACAAATTAAAGCATGTTAATTTCATCTCGTCCTGAACCTGTTTGGGATAGGATGAGGTCGGGATGATGTCTATCCCATTTCGATCCCGAAGAAATGGGATGGGATAGGGATTTCCATCACGTCCCATACCCACCCCTACTTATTAGAGATGCTTGAATGCCATGAATACTTTACTGATATTATCCTATTGTATTATTTTCTTCTCAAATGTTTCTTCGACGCCAAGGTACCTCACTTCCCCCTAAAGTGTTGTCATCAAACACAACTTTCCCCTCATTCAACACTATCAATTTTATTGAAAAAAAAATAGATAGAAAGGAAAAAAAAACAAAATGTATCAATTCTGCTCTCCTCCTCAATCCTCCTCATTCCTCACATCACATAGACAATAAGACCCCCTCTCCCCAATATACAATTCGGTGTACCTACTTTGTGTTGTGTGTGAATTTTCATTCTCTCTCTCTCTCTCTCTCACACAACTCTCCTTTCTCTCAACTCAACATTTCTCACACAACTCTCCTTTCTCTCAACTCAACATTTCTCACACCCCACCCCACCTTTCTTCATTTCCTTCCCTTTCTTTCACTCCCACAGTTCCCCTCTCTCCCCACCGCCGCAGAAACAAATTGGATTCTTTAACAAATTTAATAAAAACATTGAGAAAACAAGACTAACTCTTCCTTCCTTTCTTCATCTCAATTTGTTTGACCTGAATCGAATCGGTTGCCAGAAAAAAAGATCCCTTTTTTGGGCGGTTGTAGAGAATTCTCTGGGTGTCTTTGATTCATTTTTCTTTCTCAGGTTTTAGATCGGAGGAGGATTCTTCACTTTGGGGTTTATTTGCAGCCAACAAATCTGCTAAGGTTTGCTTTTTGTTCTATCATTCTCAGCTGTTCTTGATGATGTCGGTTCCCTCTTTGTTTATTAATTGATTATTTATTATCTGCTCTCTAATAATTTTATTATGGCAACTTTTAAGATTTTGTGAAATGGGTATTTAGATTTACCAGTGTTTGGTTGATTGAAATGAAAACAACAGAGTATTTAATAGTGTTTTGTCTCGCAGTTTGCAACCTTTGATGTATTGGGCAAAGCCCATCAGTTAGTATTTGAAAGGTTTTCTTGTTCTGGTTGATTTTGATGTAGTTGTCTGATGCAACCACGTCTGAGTGTTTGTGGGTACTGTGTTTTATCCCCCGAATAGAGCTGTGGCATTTGCTTGATTGAGCTTTTACTAATTAAGAACAGGGGGATTCTTATAATCAGAAAAAGTTCGTACCTGCATTTTTTTGAAACATTGTAATCTTTTTCTTTGGCATTTTTGTTGTTTTCTCACTTATATTAGTTTGAATCAATAGGAGATTGGTGATTCTTATTTGTGGTTTTTACTGATGTAGTTTGGATTGTGGGATGGGGGTGAGGAAATGGATTGTTTCATGATTTTCTGCTGGCTCTTGTTTACTTTTATACATTTAATTATCGCAAAGCATTTGACTCGAAGCTTTCTTCTTTGCAACCAGCGTTTCACATTTTCCGCAGTTTGGAAATATATGGGCTGAATTGGCATTTCATGGGAGGAGTAGAGGACGATGAACCACCCTCGAAACGTGTGAAAGTGTCCTCAGCAGAAGTGAGGAGCCTCTCGGACAGCTCATCTCTTTCTGAACCTGTCACTGGCTTTCTGAGAGACTCAATGGCACGACCTTTACCTTCTGAGGGGGATGAAGAAATGGTTGGTGAAAATAAAGTCATCAAAAAAGTAGAATTTGTGCGGATCATAACCAAAGCATTATACTCACTGGGTTACCAGAGGAGTGGGGCCCTTTTAGAGGAGGAGTCTGGGATACCCTTACATTCCCCTATTGTGACTTTGTTTCGGGAGCAGGTGCTCGCTGGAAAATGGGATGAAGGTGTAGCTACATTGCGTAAAATAGGACTAATTCATGAACATTCACTCAAGAAAGCATGTTTCTTACTATTGGAGCAAAAGTTTTTTGACCAGTTAGGAAAGGGAAAATTCATGGATGCTTTGAAGACACTGAGGACAGAGATTGTACCCCTTAATGTTTACAAGAACCTTTTGCCTGAGCTCGCTTCATGCATTGTGTCTCCTTCACACTGCATAGTACCTGGCTTTTCCAGTTTGGATATTTTGGGAAAGGACTCGAGGATGAAACTTATGGAGAAATTGCAGGAATTGCTTCCCCCAACAGTTATGATACCTGAAAGAAGGTTGGAACATCTTGTCGAACAGGCTCTCAGGGTGCAACGAGATTCATGTGTCTTTCACAACTCTTTGGATAGTGAAATGTCTTTGTATACAAATCATCAGTGTGGAAGAGATCAGATTCCTACTCAAACTTTACAGGTTAGAACTTGTATATTAGACGATAAAGCTTGTTATATTCCTCTCTTCTCCATTCTTGCCTTAATTATCCTCAGAATAGTGTAGTTTGCTGGTTATTGTTTTCTGCAGTACATTAAGTGAAATTTTCAGATATAATCAGTCACTTGAATAATAGGCTAGATATATATCCTATACCAATGTTGTAGTGTTTCCTGAATAATAAGCATGTTATCTGTTGCACCTTTTTACAAAACTTGTATTTTGATCATGCTGCTCACAGTCAGTACTCAGTAGTGAGAAATTGTATTTCCATTAATTAGTGTTCTAAAAAGCGTTAGGCGGGCGGCGAGCAGGTGCCTAGCGCCTAGGCGGTTTTAGGTTTTGTATTATAACTTTAATAATTTACAAAAGTTAAGCATAATACTTTATCAATTACATCCAATTTAATGTCAAGATACATATGCAAAATTTAAAAACATGAAAATGAATAATCATGAACAAAATTTATTGAAACTCAAATATTGAAGTTGGTTATGATGGGTACTTTATACAAAGTTGAATTTGTGGACAAATATCCAAATCTACTTTTATTTTTCTTCAAATTGCATGAATGGTCTCAATCATGTTTGATAAAATCTACATTACTAAAATTGATACCGGCAAATCCTTTGAGAATTCCATTAAGTTATCATCATTTGCTACATTCAGACATATACTGAATAAAAACAATTAAATTGTTTATTTCCAAAAAAGGGGATTGAAAAATAAAATAAGAACACAATCAGCCTTATTCAAAAAAAAAAAAAACTCTTTTAGACCGCCTAGATTGCCCAGACCTCGCCTAGACCGCCAAAAACCCGCCCAGCCATTAATCTGGGCGTTTCTCTAACGCCTAGGCCGTTTTTTAGAATACTGCCATTAACCACGACATTTCTACCATCTAAAAAAAGTGAAACAAACCATGATCTTTTCGTGGAATGATAGAATAAACAGTAAGTCAGTGAAATTAAATGTGCAATAGTAACCTGTGTTGGTTTAGGTAGAATAAAAGGCTATTTGCTCTTTAGAATTTGGAATTGGGCTATTGAAAATGGAAGTATGCATGAGCTCAATTGTATTGGAAAGGGATGATGTTTGGAGTAGGACATGCCAATCTTTAAATTATGGTTGATTTAGTAGTGGTGGATTAGAACCTTCAAGAAGATTAGCATTGCGCTCCTACGGGAAGTAGTATGGAGATATTACGAGTTGGAATGCCTTTGGAGGAAGGTCATTAAAGCCAAATATGAAATGATATCACTGGGATTGGCTAGATTTTTCTTCATTCTTTGTGGTACTATGGTACAATTTTGTCGAAGAGCATTTCTAACATGGAGCTAAGTTTCCTTCAAGGGGTGGAACATGTCCTTGGGTTAATGGGATGAGATTAAATTTTGGCAGGACAAGTGGTGCAGGCCAGTGGCTCTAAAGGCTATATTTCCTAGATTGTTTTGGTAAAGTTCAGGACGTGAACTGTGAGAGACAATGTAGTCAAGGCAACTGCCTAGACGCGCCTCTAGGCGTTTTCATCGAATTCTGCCTCAAAGTGAGACAATGTGGTACGATAATCCAAAAATGATTGTAGTCAGCTCAATTACAGCCCATTTACAACCCATTTGCAACTCAATTGTAGCAAAAAAAGGTTGCAACTCACTCTATAATAGGATTTTATGTTTCTTGGTGTAATATTTGATAATTTAATTAAAACAAGATAAAACGTTTCTAAGTTTTGATAAATTTGTACATTTTTTTTAATTATTTTTTGGAGAAAACATATATTGATCTGTGATGAACGTCAATCTTGATTTTTCATAGAGTAGTTCAATGATTTTTATGCTTTTAGAATATAATAGTGATCATACTTGTGGATTTTTACTGTCCATTACAATAATTTCTTCTAACAAATGCTCAATATTTTCAAGTTTCTATTTTTTCAAGATTATTAATTTTTAATAATTTAGTGGACGTTTGCAAGTTACTTAGACACTTATGTAGTGCTTCTTTTCGCTATGCTATACAACTTTATTATATTTCTATTTTGATTTTAGGTAGTTGTGTCACTTTTTGTACATATTTGTTTATGATACTTATCAAAATGATGATGTATACTACTATGCTGATATGTTTCGAATTGATTATAAAAAACTCTTTAAAAGTATTAAGACCGCCTCACTTCAAGATGTCTGCCTCGCCTCACGCCTTAGGTGTTCTCGGGCCCGTCCTAATTTCATCCAAGCATATGGGTAGATTGGGTTAAGTCTATTGAGAATGTGTTCTTAGGTGGAAGTGTCAAGCTTATTCAAAGGTGGAGGGGGAGTGGTGTGGAGCCTTATTCCATATGCCCTATGCGATTGTGTGGGTCATTTGACAAGAGAAACAAAAGGCTGCTTGACTTGAGGGATCATAGTGTTAAAGATGCAATGAGTGCTTTCTTATGGTATATGTGCACATCCATGGTCCTTTTGAAGGAGCTCGTTTTCATGAATGCATTGCCTTGTCGAAGGAATTATGAGGGTCCATGGGGCCTTGCCTTTGGTCTTTTAGCTCTTGTAAATATTTCCATTTTTCAAACTCTTGGATCGGTTAAAAAAATTCACACAAAGGAAAAAGTGGTAGTGGATACCTTTTACTTGAGGTTGTTGTTTGGGAGATATTTTGAATTGCTTTAGGGTATTAATGTAGGCACAGGTGATTGGAGGGGTCACATTGTTTTAGGAGTATCTGATGGCATGAAGATTTATTCAGATTGACCTATGTCTGGGGGGAGAATTAGAGAATACGGATCATGTTGGCTTAATTTCATCCAAGCATGTGAGATAGATTGTATAAAGTCTATTGAGAATGTGTTCCTTGTGTGGGAGTGTCAAACTTATTCAAAGGTGGAGGGGGAGTGGCATGGAGCCTTATTCCATATCCCACCCTATGCGATAGTGTGGGTCATTTGACAAGAGAAAAAAAAAGACTGTTTGACTTGAGGGGTCATATTGTTACAGATGCAATGAGTGCTTTCTTATGGTATATGTGCAGATCCATGATCTTTTTAAAAAGGAGCTCGTTTTGATGAGTGTATTGTCTCTTGGAATTTATGATGGTCCATGGGGCCTTGTCTTTTGGTTTTTTAGTTCTTGTAAGTCTTTCTCAATTTTCAAAAACTCTTGGAACAGCTAAACAAAAGCACACAAAAAAAAAGTGGTAATAGATGCCTTGTGATTGTTGTTTGGGAGATATTTTAAATTGCTTTAGGGTATTAATATAGGCACAAGCGATTGGAGGGGTCACATATTTTTAGGAGTATCTGATGGCATGAAGATTGTTAGATTGACCTATGTGTGGGGGAGAATCAGAGACTAGGGATCATGTTGGCTTAATTTCATCCAAGCATGTGGGGTAGATTGGATTAAGTCTATTGAGAATGTGTTCCTTGGGTAGAAGGGTCAAGCTCATTCAAAGGTGGAGAGGGAGTGGCTTGGGCCTTATTCCATATCCCCTATGCGATAGTGTGGGTCATTTGACATGAGAAAACAAAAGGCTGCTTGACTTGAGGGATCATATTGTTATGGATGCAATGAGTGTTTTCTTGTGGTATATGTGCACATCCCTGGTCTTTTTAAAGGAGCTTGTTTTGATGAGTGTATTGCCTCTTGGAGGGAATTTATGAGGGTCCATGGAGACTTGCCTTTTTCTTTTAGCATTTGCAATTATTTTCCCGTTTTCAGTAACTCTTGGAATGGTTAAAAAAGCACAAAAAAAAAGGAAAAAGTGGTAATAGATGCCTTTTACTTGTGATTGTCGTTTGAGATATCTTAAATTGCTTTAGGGTATTAATGTAGGCACAGGCGATTGGCGGGGTCACATTGTTTTAGGAGTATCTACTTTCAGATAGACTTTCTTGCACCAAAACCTACCTCTTGTCACTAATCTCTTTAATTTTGAGTCGGATGAACAAGGAGCTCTAGTTTTTTGTAAATGTATTGTTGGTCGGTGGTGGCAAATGAGTGTATCAATCTTTGAAGGAACTCCAGACACTTGGCGTCTAACATTATCAAAATTCGTCTTGTAACTTGAAACCAAAAGTCAAGATATGGGTACTGTAACTTAGTGTATTATAAGATACGGTGTGACATTGCATATATGTAAATACACTACTACTGCTATGTAGATTTTTAGTGTCTTTCTGATATAGATAACATTATTTAGGCAAATAGGCCCCAAAAAAATTTTCTTTGTATTTCATAGTTGTGATAAGTTGTTGGAATCGACATTGATGTGTATGTCAAATCAAACGCTAGATAAAGATACTTTCAATGAGGTCCAGTGATATATTTACAAAAAAGTTCCAAAACTTGAAATAAAACCACAAATCTGACCAACATGGAGAAAGCTATATTGATTATGGTCCTTCGAGAGCGAAGTTCTTGGTTTTAAAAAAATCCCTCTAACCCCTGCCAACTTGGCATTGTTCAAGCGTCAAACACAATTTTGAAACATAAAGATGGTTGGTAATAAAAAAGGAGGGGAAAAAAGTTAATTTACCCGCATTCTGTGCTATTAATGCGGCCTAAAATCGGCCAAAAAGCGCTATGTGGGGCTGGACCGAATCGCACAGGGTCGACTCGGTCGGCTTTAAACGAAACCAGTAAAATCGGTCAAACTCGATCAAAAGCGGTAAAAAATTGGTGAATCAGCACTTAATCGGCCAACCTGACTCGCTGATTTGTAGGTATTTATATATGAAAAAAAACCTGAAGAAGAAGAGGAAGCGTCGAAGACGAAGACAAGAAGAAGAGACGAAGAAGAAGAGAAGTAGATCTGAAATCTGAATCATCAACCTGTCTTCCTCCCTTCCTTCAACCGAATCATCAAGCTGAAGGGGTTGCTGCTGAAGTGTTGAATCGATCAATCGAACACACTACTCAGAGTTCCAAATCAGGTACGCCTTCCCTCTCCTTCCAGTCCATTCGTTTCTTCGGTTCTTCCATTCGTTTCTTCCCATTGCTGAATCGATCAATCGATGGTGTTGAGCAAGTATGACTATGATCAATCGATAAATGCATGTGTCCGCCTCCATGATTAGAAACAAAGTCAAGCCTTACCATATTGATGATACCCCTGTCCGTCGACTACATTGAAGGTCTGAGCATTGCTTCTTTCAAGTCATAAGCAAACTCGGCTAACAAAAACTTCCCTGTAGTCTGGCTAGATGGATTAGTACTATGCCCTTCAAACCATCCAGAAATCCTGCAATCTTTTGGAGCACTTGTTATGTCGTAAGCCATACTCTAATAAGCAAAAATCAAGAATCAGTATGCAAATGTGTAGAGATTAATTTCAGTATATTCATTTAAGGTGATTTAAGGTGTACTAAAATATGATTTAAGGTGATAAAATTTGTATTGATTTAATTTCAAATTTAATACAGTTATAGCTTATGATATGAATGTTCAAAGTCCTTGATTATACTTATGATATGAATGTTTTGGACTAACATTTGCTTATGCTACTTTTGCTATAGAAATAGATTGATACTTCATACTCATGTAATGTGACATGATTACATTACATCATTTGCTTATGTTACAACTTGCTACAACTATACACTTGCTACACCTACAACTCTATAATGTGCTACTTTTATTGTTGTATACATTTGCTACTGTTGTTGCTTTAATTTTTGTTGTTTTTTGCAACTCTTGACTTCTTGCTCTTATTGCTTGTGGTTCTTGCTGTTGGGGTTATTGCTATGCCTATGATGAGTTGCTGTTATTGTTTTCGTTGTATTGGTTGTTCGTAAACAAGTTCAGGTAACTATAAGTGCTCCAACCTGCAAAATTAAATGCAAAATTAAATTCATTTGATTAATTAGGGAAATAATACATGACTATGATTACATATTTACACCCTTTTGATTAATTATTTATTTTGTAATCTATGACTATGATTAAATTTTAAAAATATATGCTTTGAAAAAATTGTCCGCATAATTCCGCTTAGTCCCGCATAATTATGAAAAATCATAATGCAGTTCTGACCGTTTTCTGCATTAACTACTTAGCCCACAATACTTGCAAAAACTACTTTAAAGTGAACCCACATAAATGTATGGTGTATGTAGACTTTTAGTTGGTGTCTTGGTCCTCACTTTGATCTTTGGTTCATTCAGCTTGTCTCGGAGATTTAAATGTTTCTAGAGTTATTTGATAAGGTTATGCTATGTCCCATTCCTTTTTCTATTATTGTTGAGAGCAAGTTGGTAATAAAGACATTGTATAGGGAGCATAGTTTCAGCTTTGAAGTAAGCTCTTGTAGTCCGAGGGTAGCTCCTCATCCATTTGCTACGATACTTGATTTTTTTGAATGATATGGCTCGTGCGATTAACTTGAAAACTAATCATCTGCCAAGTTTGTTTCTTGATTGAGATCAACTTTCTAAGAGTATGGTGTATGTCATGGGGTCGGGCTAATTATTTGATGGGAACAATACTTTGGGGTATATGTAGGAATCGTACTTTTCCATCATTTACTTGTGGCTTCCGTTTGGAGCAAGAAGAACTGCATTAAAGGATTTATGGCATCCTGTCTCAAAGGTGATGGGAAGAGACTTCAATATGAAAGGATAAACTCTTATGAAAAGGTGATTAATGAACTCTTATCAGAAGTGTTTTTGCTAATGTGCCGATGTACTGCACCTCATTATTTCATATGCCAAAGTTTGTGTCAGATAGAATTGAGAAATTGGTGTGAAACTTCTTGTGGTGTGGTAGTGAGAACGACAAGGGCTTTCATGCTTTGGTTTGTACATCAAAGGAGATGGCTGGTTTAGGATTCATCCTATTCAACTTATGAATAAGTCTCTTAGGGTCAAATTGTTGCCAATTGTGGTGGAGGCATGGGCCAATAAGGAAGGTCTATGAAAGCAAATCATTAAAGATAAATATGATCCTTATGCATTTCTCTAGAGCTTTCACGGCATGCTACTTATATGAGGAGTATTTTCAACTTTAAGACCTCTTTTTTTGAAGGTGTTAAGGGAAATTGGGTGAAGGTGTAAACGATGCTCAGTCCTTCTTGTTTAACTCCCTAGATGATTTGCCTGAAAATGGGTTGCTATGGAGTTTGGGCAAGTTGAGTGAGATATCACAGATTCTTCACTTGTGCAGTCGCCCTTTCCAAATTGGAATGTGCATGGTACTCGCCCTAGCCTATTAGTAAATTAGCAATCCACTAATGCAATTACTTAACACATACATAGTTGCAAACATCCGCTATGCTATAGAATTTTATTATATTTCCATTTCGATTTTAGGTAGATGTGTTACTTATCAAAATGATAATAATACTGCCATGCTAATATGTTTCAATTTATTATAAAAAAATTTTAAAAATGTTTTACTGAGGCGTCCGCCTCGCCTCAAGCATTTCAGGCCTGTCCAGCTCCCCACTGCCTCAACGCCTTAACTACAATGCATTAATATATTTTTTCTTGTTAATATATATGTATATGTTACCAATAATAAGTGGAACTATGGTAACTTTTTAGTTCTGAATTTTACTGAATCCCAACTATCAGTTATGAACTTGTTCACAATGAAATCAAAATGCAACTGCTCTCTTTGTTAAATACTTTGCTTGTTATGTCACATTGGTTTCCTTTAGTGGCACCTTTCTACTGGTGAGTCCATACTTTGTGCTGGAGATCTAACCAAGTGTTATAAATGCAGTTAGTATACTAAACCTACCTTTAGATTGTTTGATTTACCTTAAATGGAGTGATGATGAGTTTTTCCTACAGAGATCTCTTGATGTTGAACAGTTCTCAGCTGCATTGTCTTTTCCTTGAATGAAGCAGGTATTAAAAGGACACCATGATGAAGTATGGTTTTTGCAGTTTTCCCATAATGGGAAATTTTTGGCCTCATCCTCCAATGATCGGTCAGCAATTATATGGGAGGTAATCATGTAAAATATTGTTGGTTATTTCCTTCTCTTTTTTCCTTTTTTTTTTTAAAGTTTGTCAAGCACACAGCAAAAGATTTATTTAGCATAAATGAATAGTGAGAGAGGGTCTTCAAGATTAAAAAAGGAGAAATAGGTAACATATTACCTTGTACACTGAGAAGCCTGTTTCTACATAATGAATCAAAAGAGATGCCCTTGATTGGCCCCAAGATGTAACCCTTCAGCCACTGATTAGCCTTGGTCTTTGTAAACCACCAATCAGTTGTGCCATGTTTGTCATATTTTCGATGATTCCTCTCGTGCCAGATTATATAGAAAAGAGCATAGGGGATATGGTCCTAAAGCCAGTACCTTGGAGGGTAAAGCTCTAGCTTTTTACAACTATGTAACAACGACACTCTATTTTTATAAGAAAAAGCGTGTTGACATATGTCACGTCGGATACTCGTTGACACTCAAATACTCTTACCGGACACTCCATTCTAAGATCATCAACTTTTTCACATATATTTGAAAATTTTCAATTATATACTAATCTTACAAGCATATTATGACAACTTAGTAGCACATGAGTAGCAATATTGACCTATAAGTGAATTAAAGTGACTAATAGTTCAAAACTTATTGTTGGAAAGTAAATAATCCTAATATGTACAAATGTGTTACCTAGTGTATTTCGTATTGTGTTTTCTAGCCAACGTGTATGACACTTGGTATCCATGTCAGATACAATACTTGTATCAAGTTTCGTTGTTACGTAGCTTTTTTGTTAGAATGCGCCATTAGATGATGGAGCCTTTGGTATGACCCGTTGGTTGTAAAATTTTGCATGAATTGATTCTAAAGTCAAGAGTTAAGGCGCAAGGACATTATAAAAAGACGTGATCAAGCGACTCCCTACCCTTTGTCAGAGACTCAAAATATGCATATAATTGGTAGCATATCTCCGGTCAGATTTTCTCGATAAGGAAAGTGATCCTTGGAGGAGCTTGCTTGGCCCACACTTGGAGATTCTGAAAAGCTGGAACATGAGAATTATGCATCTACCCCAAATCCCTGAAGAACTTGACTCTGACAGGTGGTATTTTGTTTGGCATCTTGCATTCAAGAATTAGGATTAATGTCTGAAATATTGTTTCCCACAAGCTTTTGGTTAACTTCCCATTCATGAAAGCCTCTTCCCCATCTAGTTTATAATCCACAAGTGAGTCCTTTGCCTAATTCCTATAATATAGGAGATGAAAAATGTGAGGGAGGGTTATGGTTCATAACACTTTCCAGAAACCAGTTATAAAAGTCAAGTCTTTATATTTTAGGAGATGAAAGGTGTGAGGGAGGATTATGGTTCACAACTCTTTCCAGGGAGACCAATCATAAAAGCCAATCGTGGTCTGTGCAACTTTGACGACTTCTCAAGGTCTCATTCTCGACCTATGTAGTTAAAACGAATAACGAACCCATAACGGTTCAGGAGCGTTGTAGGTTACAATGGGATATAACGGAATATTTTGTTATATATATTTTTAATACTCTCACAAAGTATTGATGTATTATAGAGACAAAAAAGTAAATCATGTTCATAACATTAAATTAAATAATATCAAAACATTAATAAAAAAATCTTCCCTTTGTATGAAAGTGAGATTGCAATAGAGAGTGTGATCGACTCTACGTCTTCTTCCCTTCTTCTCTCGTTCTATGTCAACAAGCGAAGTCTCGTTTTCTGTCGATTGGCGAGCTCTGGTCCTTCTTCTGTCGAGAATGAATGGATGATTTTTTATATATTAGAACAAAAGTTAAAACGACGTTATTGAAAAAAATGCTACTTCAATCACGGCCACATAACGACGTTATATCGGAGTCGAGATACAAAAACGTGATAATCTCATAACGTAACGACTTATCCTCATTCAGCGTTATATCGGCGTTATAACGTTGTTTTAACGTCACAATTCTAGACTCAAAATTATCATTCTTTGGAAAGGAAAGCCATATTGTAAGTTTAACTCTAATACCAAGCCCCACATTTTCCTTGGGCATATACACCTTGTTTCAAGCATTAGGCATATACACCTTTCTTCAAGCAGTGGTGACATTTTTTTGGAAGAACGTGAGGTATTTCAAGTGAAAGTATTAGGTGTTTCTCATAAGCATTAGGTATTTTTTGGAAGAATGTGACCCAATCCAGGGAAACAAATATAGAAATGAAAGTGGAACAATAATCCTTCATTCGGATTACTTTATCAAGGTGAAACTGTAGTCCTTCATTATTTGGATGAAAGGAATGATGCATGGACACGGACACGTGCGTGGTGTCATACAAGGACACAACACGTTGATTCGACAATTTCTTAAAAACTAGGACTCGAGGAAACGCTGAAACGTCATACCATTTTTTTATTAAGCCATATAAATATAAATAATAATCTAATAAAGTGTCTTCCTAGAGTGTTTGAAGAAGATGACACTCTGTTGCAAGAAAAAAATAAAGTAAAAAAAGTATAGTAGAGGAGAGAAGAAGCAAAGATTAGGAAGCATAGACTACTATATATTTTAAGTGTCTTTTTGCCCTATTTGTCTTAAATCACAATTGAAAAAATCACAACTGAAAGGGTCATTCACTTCAGATGGATCAACAACCATTAAATTAGGTCATTATTTGCAAACATCTAAAAGTAAAAAATTAAAGAAAGTTGATTTTTGAGTCTTAATGTCCTGGTCGAGTTTCGGGTGTATCGGAGGTGTGTTCGACACGTTGACCACATTGACCATGTGTCTGACATCTGTCGGCACATTGACCAAGTACTCGATGCATGTCAAAGGCGTGTCAAGCGAGTGTCAGTGTCGGATACATGTTAGACACGGATACGACAAGTTTTTCAAAGAGTCCATACTTCTTTGGATGAAAGAGATTCTTGCGAGGGCAACTTGTCTCATGTGGACTGGTGAGTTCTTCATGGCACTATTGATCATATCAACAAAAGAGGAATGTCCTTCCCTAATATTGTGTGCTATATGGCCAAGATGCAAAATCTATTGATAATCTTATGTCTTGCCTTTGGATCATTGTTTTATCTGAGTTCCTTGTACAAGCTACCTTTGCTCCATTTTTGGAATGGTTAGAGCATTGACATTCTCTTTCCATCGCACCTTCTAATTTAACCCCTTTGGAAAATGGTTGTGGAATGTGTGTGTGATGGATGAATAGAAATGACATAATCTTCATAGATAAAAGGAAAACAATATTGGATCAGCTGGAGAAATTTGGGGATATTATGTTCAATTGGTATTGTACGGTGTTGTGTACGGACACTTAGTGTTTATTTTGTGTTTTCTTTTTGCTTTGTTTGTTGGGCTTAGCAGGCCTTTAGTTGCTATCCTACCTCCCTTTTGTATCTCTCAATGTTCATAAATGTATACATATACACAAAGTTGTTTTATGGATAAAAAAAAAGAGATCCTTAGTCCACTAGATCACCTGGTCTAGAAACTCCAGTGTCTTCGTTGCCTTCGTGATCAGTCACCAAATTGTGTTTATCTAGCAAATCTTGTTAATGTCTAGATTTTCTTAGGACTTTACCAACAAGCTTTTACTTTCTGTTGAACACCCTTCTACTTTCATGTCTATTTGATATGTACACCCTTCTTGGGCTGATTTTCAAGTTTATCGATGTACACCCTTCTTGGGTTGATTTTCATCTCAAATGAGAACATGTGAAAATAAAAAGAAATCAATGACGTTAAATAGTGGAAGCTGTTTTTCGTTGATTTGATATCAACCTAGGTTTCCTCAAATAAGTCGGATCTCAAAGAAAACAATTTTTTTGTCAGTGATGACTGGAATAAAAGAACCGTACGCATTCAACCCTAGTAAGTTTACCTGTTCATTATCATGGGTAAAACAAAAAAATTCATCAACGGGAAGAAAAAAGGAGCTGCATGTGAGAAATGTTTTCACTAGGAATGTAATCTTAAATAATTATGGAAAAGCAATTTCCCCATGGAAATGGTATCAAATTAAAATATATGCACTTGATCAATAGAGCCATTTGATGTCATACAATGCTCTTTGCAACAACCATATCCTTTGATGTGCATCCACTGTAGCCTCTGGTACCATCTCTAGGAACATTCTTTGTGGAAGCAGTTGAATTAATCAACAAAGAGGCTGATCCTCAAAGGGTTTCCAATTAGAAACACAAATAACTCAAATTGGTGGGTATCCATTCCAGGGCTATGATACCATCTCTGGTAAAGTTCTTCGTGAAGCAATTAAAGTCAATCAAGAAAAAGGTTGATCCTCAGGGTTTTCAATAAGTAACCCTAAACAACTAAGTTTGAGAACCTGATTTCTTATACTTGAGATTCGGGTTTTCAACCCTTGCAATAAACTAACCACGGGACACAAAAAAAAGGTAAGAAATAAAAAATGATAAAATAAGTGCTAATGGATGGTTCAAGCTACCCTTATGCACCTGCATCCACATGTTCCCTACTATTATCAATCAATCTCCAATGTTTCTACATCATAAATTCACTTTCACCACATGTCATCGATAGATGTTGAATATGGCTTGACCTTCTTGTAAGAGGTAGTGTTATAGCATAAATTGTACCAATTTGAGATAGTGTAGCTGTAAACATAATTTGGCGGAGCATCATATTGTGATGCTTGTTTTTGCACTCTCGGTTATGCTTAATTAATTTATCATTTTTTCTTGTCTTTTGTTTAATCCGTTGCCCATTTATAAGTGGGTTGGGGGGAGGGTGTGGAAATTTTACAGCTCTCAGTTGCTTGTGCCCTCTATGACATGCACACTTGATCTTGGATTACGTTGTCTTTCTCTATTTTTATGGGCTTGTGTCCATATTTAGGAATTAATGTACTTGTGTGCATGTTAAGCATTCTTACAGATCACATACACGAATAGTACTGCTTGCAATAGGCGTCCTTCTAGGTCCTACAAACAACTGAAATATGGTCGAGGGAAAAACAGGCTATTTGATGAGCCTTCCTCCTGTACACATTGATTGATCCATAAATGATCCATTGGAAGAATCTTTTGGATCTTTCCCACAATCACGATAAGTGAATATAAATAAGTAGTCTACAAATTGAAGAACTCTTGACCATCTCTTTTATCAACTTTGAAATTAGATATGATAGGTATAACCTTCGAAAGGACTATTTTGGTGGAGTTGAGTTGCAGAAGAGACTATACTTTCAAAAACTTCTACGTGGTCAATAGACGTCTGGTGAAAACTTTGGTCAGGGATCCCTTAACCAATTCTATTGTAAGTAGATTATTGGTGTTTTAATATTGTAGAAGTAAAGCCTTATAACATGCTTCTCCAGTATGCCACTGTCCTTGTTATACAGCTCTATGGTGATTGGTGATCATAGTTTCCATGATCAACTGATGATATAGCGAACTTTGTCCAAAGGATTGTGATTCCATTTGTTAAGATCAATTAGGAAATCACTACTATAGTTCTATATCACTTCAAAAATTTCATTTTTTTTCCTTTTTTGTTTGCCATGAATATATTATCAATAATTTGAAGCAGGATCATTTCCATTGCTACTTTCTTTCAATTGTCTGCCAGTGATGTTGTTGTAATAAATGTAAATGTTTTAGGTTAATGCGGAAGGAGGGTCCTTGAAGCACACACTAGTGGGTCATCAGAAACCTGTTTTCACTGTTTCTTGGAGTCCTGATGACACTCAGCTCCTCACCTGCGGAGTGGAGGAGGTTATTAGACGCTGGGATGCGAGTTCTGGTGAATGTCTCCATGTTTATGAGAAACCTGGTCTTGGCCTGATTTCCTGTGGATGGTCTCCTGATGGGAAATGGGTGTTCTCTGGGTTAACTGACAAGAGTATCTGCATGTGGGAGTTGGATGGGAAAGAGATGGAATCTTGGAAAGGTCAGCAAACACTTAAAATCTCAGATATCGCCATAACAAATGATGGTAAATGGATTATTAGCATGTGCAAGGAAACTGCTATATTGCTATTCGACAGGGAAGAGAAAGCTGAGAGAATGATTGAAGAGGAACAAACAATAACCTCTTTCTCTTTATCAAGGGACAATAAATTCTTGCTTGTTAATCTCTTAAATCAAGAGATACATTTATGGAGTATAGAAGGTGACCAGAAACTTATTGCCAAGTACAAAGGTCACAAGCGCACTAGATTTGTCATTAGGTCTTGTTTTGGTGGACTTGAACAAGCTTTCATTGCAAGTGGGAGTGAAGATTCTCAGGTATGGAAATCTTTTCTTTCCTTTTCTCAAGTAGATTTTCTTTTTTCGCCCGTTTGAAGTAGTAAAACTTAATTTCTTTCTATCGTGGTTAGTTGATTGAGTATTTTACTTTTTATTTTACGAACTTTAAATGAAATATATTATATTTGTTACCATAAGTAAAAATTTATACATTTTTTTATAAGGACACACTTGCCAAGAAGTTATTCATGATAAAATTCTCTTTTCTGGAAAGGAAGTGGATAAAAGTATTCCTTTGTGCAAAACTAGATAAAGGTATTCTTTTGTGTAAAAACTGTCTTGATTGAGACTAAGGATGTGTTTGATTTCAAGGAAATTTGTCATGGGAAAATTGCAAAAAAAAAAAAAAAAAAAAAGAAATAGAAGAGGATATGAGAAAATTTTCTCCATCTTGAGGTAGAAGATGACTATTGTTGGCAAAATATTTTCTTAGCTCTCAGTGAGAAAATATTTTTCACAATTTTGTGATAAACTGAGAGGATAGTGAGCATCGTAAAATTCATGGTCTTCGTTCTCTCTTCCACTTTCATTCCTCTCCCTTCTCATTTTTGCAAATTTTCTTGGGAAAATGTTCCTTGGAATCCAACATACCCTAAGTCAAATTTTCTTTTGTACGTATGAGTTAGCTTCAGTTGACTGTTGGCTATTACTCGTGTAACCATCAGACCTCAATTAGCCATATGGTCAGTGTGCACCCATTTTCCGGCTGCGTGGGAACATGAATTGCCATAGGACCTCCAGAAGCGTATGTCATTTCCTTTCCAACAATTTCTTCCTCTTGTCAATTGAAGGTTCCTTCATATTGTGGAGATGATCCTTCAGGCAGTTATGCCACTTGAGTTTTGTCACTTACTTGTGCATATTCCCTTTTGAATTATTTCTCATTATATATTGCACTTTGGTAATACTGTGAGTGTGTGGGACTATCCTGAATGTTGAAACTACTCCATTCTCTGCCTTTTGTGGGTGATCCGTGGTCCTTTTAAGTCACTGTCCATAGTCATATAACTTTGAAATGCCTTATTCTACATGTCGCATTATCAGCCACCAACTTGCAATTGTTCTGACGAGAATCAAGTTCCATCTTAATGGTTTTTTTTGGGTCATTGGATAGGCTCCAAACTATTTTTCAACTTTTGACATGGGGAGAGAGGGCAAAGACATGAAGTTCGCGAAAATACTAGTCAAGGTGTTATCAGAGAACAATTTCATTTCCAGACCCCCTAAAATGCTTCAACAACAAAATTTTCATTCACACCATTTTTTGTGTAAGATATGTGTATGTAACATGCCAGAGTACACACTAGATATAATTCCCCTTACTATCCATTTCTTCTCTAAGTTTGCTAAATATATTACTTTCACCAAAGTCCATGTTTAGCCATAAAATGACTGACGATTATGTCAAGATCATTAAATTCTCTCCATGAGAACTGTTAGTTATTCTCTTAAATGTCTTTAGATAGTCCATGTGTACACTAATAATGAATGGCAAATGCTTTTCCTTGTGTAAATTCTATTTTAATAGGAACTTCAGTATCCTTCAAGTGTTATTGTTATTATTTTGTTATTATTATTACTATTGTTATTATTATTATTATTGTTATTTTACTCGATAAAAAAAATAACATTATTAATAAATAAATAAAAATCAAAGCTGGTGAATGAGAAAATCAACTAATAACCCTACACAAACTAACCCCCAAAAATAAACCTTACAACTTACCTATAGAAAATACTGCAAATACCGCCCCAGTTGAAAATACAAACATAACATGGAAAGGCTGATCAGTGATGATACCCCAAATGTTTCCTCAATGCACACTAAGGACTTGATGTAATTGATGATGGAGGAGATGTCTTTTTGTTCTGCTTTGTAAATTTTTAGGTTTCTCTCCTTCCAAATGACCCATATGGTAGTAAGAAGCACTCTGTCCCAAAGCCAACTTCCTCTTAGGGATAAATTAGGTCTCCTCCAAGTTGACACCAGTAGATTGGTGGCAGATTTTGCAAATCAAGGTCCAGCAACAAAAGAATAATTGTTCAATGTTCCAGATCATCACCTCAAAGGACACATTTGTTGGGAATAATAAGACTCCTACTGGCTAGGTTGTCCAAAGTGAGAATCTTGCCATGACCCAAAGCCCAAATAAAGAAATTAACCCTTGGAGAGACCTACTTTTTCCAAAAAATTGAGTATCCAAAAGGATTAGTCAAGTTAGGGTTCTGCATGATAAATAGGTGATAGTTTTGAAGTTTCAAATGAGCATCCACCACTGAAATTTTGCCAGACTTGTCTTCTCAACTCTATTGATCTTTCTCACTAGGAGAAATCAATAGCAGAACATCAAGCGATAAGAATAAGGTGGTCATTTCTTCATTTTAACCCCTCTTCCAAGTTTAAGGCCCCAGCAAGGAGAATTCTTGAAGTTTCCCATAAACACATGACACCATAACTAATTTGGCTAGAGATAGACTATAGATTGGATAAAAAAATCCCTCTGAAAGGTTTGGGCTGCACCAACCGTGAAAAGGATTCTATAACCATTTGGAAATGAGGTTTTGGTTGAACATTCTCAGGTTCTAATGCCTAGCCCCATAGTAGCAAAACATTTATTGTATTGTATATCAGAAACCTAAATTTAAAATATGTATCGTAATATATCGTGTATCATAAAATACGGTGCAAAAATCACTAAAAGGTTATATATATATATAAGCATATAAAAGACATAAATAAGAGTTATTCAAGCAAGGAAGTCACACTAACATTAACATATTACTTGTGACTTGTGTAACACGTATTAGCAAACTATTGCTTATCATCCTTCCATTCATTCATGTCATTGTACATGAATAGTACATCTGCATCATCTTATATCGGTATCATATGACAGATATTTATCGTATCGATGAGGCTTTAGTACGACATAGATCGTATCGTATGTATCATAAGATATTGAAAATTATGCCTAGCCCCACCCCCACTGATCTCTAGGCTTACAAAGATTTTTCACTCCAACAGGTGATAGGTTTTAGCTTGACGGTTGGTACCCTAAAAAAAATCTCTACAGAGTTTTTCAATGTCTTGTTGAATAGAAACATGCATCATAATGCAATACATAAGAAAGACTGGAATACTAGCCAGAGTGCTTTTGATTAAGGTTACTCTCCCAGCCTTAGAAATGAATTTGGATTTCCAAACAATTAACTTTACTTTGATTCTGTAAACACTTGCCTATTTTGTATTTGGCACCTAAAGGCATGGCTAAGTAGTGGGGTGATCTCCTTGTTGTCAATTCAAAACATCAACCATTTAAGCAACCGGAAAGATTGTGGAAATTGATAACCCAGAGACCACTTCGAACTAGAGCAGGACTTATTGAACCTTGTTAATGTGCTTAATATTGAAGTGGAAGACATGTAATGAAACCTGGTTTCAGTGTTGTATCACTTGATCGTTGTTAGTGATAGAAATTATTGGCAGAAGCTTCAACAATTACTACCAATAAATAAACAGGGTTTGAGGATTCTTCAAACCTTATCAATACTAAAAAACTCAATTAATAAACTTATATGATAACCAGTTATAGTGAGAGGCTTTAGACCTTATCTGGCTTGCTCCTAGAAAAAACCTTAATTAAATACTAAATACTACCACAATCTTAGTCATATTTTTAAAATATACACAAATTAAAACATGCTTAGATGTAATTCCTTTCATACTCCCTGACTTGGAAAAGTTAGTTAATTAAAAAATAAGTACACCAAGAGGAGACACTCTGAATTCACACGAACAACACAATTTTCCTCCAACCATAAGGACCAACCAAAATAATTGCCATAAACCGCATGGGAATAGCATATGTTGCAAGCATACCTTCCCAGAAATAGGTGTTAGGCATGATTGAAGAAAAAATTCTAGCCAAGTAGGATCACAGAGAGTATCAACTGGTGGAGCATAGAGTTCTTAGCGTGCTGAATAGTTAGACATTCGATGGAGAGCAATCTGGGGATGTAGATACGTCCTTTTAAAAGAATGACCGTGTAAGACTTGTTCGCGGTTGCTAGAAAGAAAGGGCTTCTTAAGAAATGGTCTGAACCATGGTTTGAAAAATCATTAAAAGGTTTTGGGGCTGTGTGAACTAGGCCTGCCACATTAAATGGAGTTAAGGGTCCAAGAGATTTTGAATTAGATAATAGGATGGGGGTTATGGGTCTCCTATAACCTAACCTGCATAATACCTCAAAAGGAGTCACCTCAGAACATTGAATGTGGAGAGAACCAACAAATTCTGGTGGAATCGAAGCCCATGCCATGGAATCCCGTTGTCTCAAAGTAGAACACGAGTTGGGTGGACAAGGAAGCTGACCGGATCCTCGATTTGACTCGAGGTTTCGAGGTCCCTCCCCGTTTATTGTTTACTGAATCTTCGAACAATAGATGATATAGCTTTCCAACTTCATTCCCCATGATGAAAACACTAGTGTTGGAGACCAAGGACTAATTCATTCACTCAAGAATGGTTTTATTTTCATATTGAGGTTTTTGGGATTTCTCGAGTTTGCAACCCCGTTTGTTAGTTTTTTATTTATTTAAGTTTTCATATGGAAGATTTTATTTGACATGTGATTCAATGGTCGTACCTCTTAGATAGGTATTCTTTGATGTACCCAAGGATACATGGATTCTTCGAAAAATCCCCATTTAAAAAATCGAATACGTGTATGACACATACATGCGCTCGACACGTATTCGACACGCGATCAACGGTCAAGACACGTTGAATGATTGGGATGGCAACGGGGCGGATTTGAGCAAACCTATCTCCGCCCCGCATATTCGTTTATCATTTTTTTTAAACCATCCCCGCCCCGGCCCATTTAACCCAAAAAAAAAAACAGATCTCAGATATCTATAGAACTGATTTGAAATCCATAAAAAAAAGATCGAGAAAAATAAGATTGAGATGAAGATCTGAAACCCATAAAAAAAAGATCTGAAGATGAAGAAGATCGAGATGAAGATCTGAAACTCAAAAAAAAAAAGATCGAAATGAAGATCTGATCATCTGAAACCCTAAAAAAAAAGATATGAAGATGAAGAAGATCGAGATGAAGATTTGAAACCAAAAAAAAAAAAAGATCGAGATGAAGTTCTGATCATCTGAAATCCAGAAAAAAAATATGAAGATGAAGAAGATCAGATCTTCATCTTCCTCGTTTTTTTTTTCATCTCTAAATTTTCAACAAACTCTTCTTCCTTCTTCAAAAAGGTCTTCTTGAACTCCATCAGATCTTCTCCTCATTTCAAAATTGTTCCATTTCTTCAGATTTACCAAAACAATGTGAGAGCTCGAGTCTTCTTCGAGTTTTTTTTCCTCTGCTTCGAAAGTGAGTCTGAGAGTGAGAGATGTAACTGATCGAATGGGCAGGTTTTTTTTTTCCTTTTTATAGGGTCAGGGGTATTTATGTAAATTTCATACTTAAACGGATATCGTGGGGCAGATATGGCCAAATTCGTATCCGCCCCGAATATTCGACGGATGTTGTTTGGATATTCGTATTCGCCCCGAAATCCGTTTAGCCATATCCAAATCCGTCCCATACAGATTGGGTGGGGCGAATATCCGTGAAAATCCGCCCCACTGCCATCCCTACTGAATGGATCTCGGATACGGTCCAGACACGACAACATGTATTTTTCTCTTGGGTGCAAATAGCCCATTAGGGCTTCTTTTTAGACAAAAAGACAAAGACTGAGAGAGGGGATGCGCAGATTCGAGAGAGACGGAGTGAGAGAGAGATCGAGGGAGGGAAATCTGTAATAACTTGTTTTGACGGAGAGAGACTGAGAGCTTGAGATCGAGAGATTTGTTGATGTCGACAACAGTATCAGGTAATCACTTGGTTCTTCTCTTTTGCTTTTTCAGATTTGAAGTCTCTCTCCCTCCCTCCCTCTTGTCCGATGATAGAAACCAGAAACCTGCATCTTCTATACACACTTTTGAGCTTACTGACCCCTTAATCATGGCCACCCATGACGACTTCAAAACAAAGTCGAGGAGTTTGCCAAATTAGGTCAGACTCCAAGCGTTACTAGCAGTAAATTGACCCTTATTGGGCATTTTGCAGTTCAAGCTTATCTGCTTTGTTTCAAGATTTCGCTAAATAAAAATACTATTGCTTTCAGTATGAGATTGCTTGCTTAGAAGGTGTACATGCCATCACACTTTCTGATCTGGTTTCATAGAATTGAAAATGTATGACCAATCTAGCATGCCATTTGGATTAGAAGAAACTCTGTCATGTTTCTTTGTTTGGGTCTGAACTATGTTATTTTCAGCCATAGAAGGCTATGGCAAGGTATATGTTCGAATGCCAATTGAAGCTTAGAAGTCTCAGTGGCTGCAAAATGTTATATGTTGGATGCATTTATTTATTGTCGACATCTGTGTAGTATATGTTATATGTTGATGATCTGTTAGTATGTCTATTTGAAATGTGTAGTATATGTGTGCTAATTTCTTTATATGATCTGATTGTGTAGTATCCGTGTTTGTGCATCCTTGAATGTACCGCATGTGCTTTAATGATTCTTCTAGTGCGTTGATCCTTTTCCCTTCAACAATTTCCCAAGGATATTGTTGCTTTATTGTAAATATGATAGAAGACTTTGGTGGAAGGCTGGGAACTTTCATAATAACTACCAGTAAATAAATTGGGTAGAAAATTCTCAAATCCCGATTGAGTATGTAATAATATAACTTGAAAGAAACCAATGTGACTGAGAAAGTCGCAAGCAAGAGGTTACAAAGTAAATAATCTATCCCAATCAAACATATGAACATGATATTCCACATTTGGGATGTACCCTAAATATGTCCCCAGTGCCCCAATACTCAAAATCTCAATTCATAAACTAGTGACAATGATTGCTAGGTTTTGTTTACAATGAAACTATTCCTAACAAGGAAACCCCAATTAAATACTACTACAAGACTAATTGTGTTTTATTTTAGAATTTTATGCACAAGAGTCATCATCATCAAAGCTCATTCCTGATACTTTCGGGGTTGGCTACATGGATTTTGGTTTTCCAATCTACGCGGTCTTTCCACATATCCTCGCCTAATCCAAGCTCAATGATGTCTTCCTTTACCGTCTTTATTCAAGTTTTCAACGGTCATCTCATTCGTCTACACCCTCTATTAACTTGTCAATCTAGACATTTTCTAATTGGCGTCGTGCTTGGTCTCCTCTGCATGTGATCAAACCACGTTACACCTAAGTATCTCCTAACTCTTTCAGTCCTAATTTTATTTTTACAGGTTTTACCACACATCAATCTTAACATACGCATTTCTGCTACCGCAATCCTATGCGTATGTTGTCCCGTAGTAGCCAAACATTTTGAACCATATAGCATGGCTGATCGAACAATTGTCTTGTAACATTTCCCTTTTAACTTTGCAGACATCATTCTATTGCATAATACTTCTAACGTCATTCTCCATTTTGTCCAACCAGTTTTAATCCTATGGTTTACATCTTCTCTAACAGCCCATTCTTTTGAATTATTGATCCTAGATATCGAAAAGCCTCACACTCTGGTACTTCCACGCATTCAATCTCAATTGCATTACTCATCCCTCGTGGTTCACAACCAAAGTTATCTGGTGGGTGCTTGGAAGGAGGAAAGTGTCTCAATAACTTTCTGGGGACCCTATTGTAGGCTTTTTCCTAATCAATAAAAACTATATGTAAACTCTTATGTTCCTCTCGATATTTTTCTATAATTTGCCTAAGCAAGATGGTCTCCGTAGTAGACCTACCCGGCATAAATCCAATTTCATTCTTTGAAACAGTGGTTAAATTTCTAAGTCTTTGTTCTATGACCCTCTCCCCAAGTTTCATCGTATGACTCGTAAGCTTTATCCCTCTATAGTTCAAGCAGTTTTGAATATCTCGCTTGTTATAAATTGGTACCACAATGTTGTGCCTCCAGGAATCTAGCATTTTTCTAGTTTCTAAAATCCTATTAAATATCCTAGTTAGTCATTGAATCATAACTTCTCTTAGACATCCACGCTTTAATTGGTATATTATCCGGTCCAACGACCTTCCTTGTCTTCATTCTTTTCAAAGTTTTTCTTACTTATTTCCAACTGACTCTTGGATGAAACACGTGATACCTCCCTTCATGTGAAACATTCCCCTCCAAGTTTAACTCCCCTACATGAGTTCCATTGAGTATGTTCCAAAAGTAATCCCTCCATCTATCTAAAATAGTTTTATCATGCATTAAAACTCTTCCATTCATGCTTAACATGACTCAAATCCCTAGTCTTTTGCTCTCTTACTTTAGCTATCTTGAAGAGATCATTCTCCCCTCCCTTTGTACCTAGCCTATTATACAAATCATCATATGTTATCTTTTTAGCTTCCCCTATTGCTTTACTACTCAACCCGTTATTCATAAGACTCTGGGCATCTATTTCTATGTCACTCCTTAAAGCATCTATTCTTTTCCGTAATGGCTTGTTGACATCAACGTTCCACCACCACGTCACCTCGTCATATACACCTCTTTTGGCCCTCCTAATTCTTCCTTCGCACCTCTTCTTATTCGGTTCACCAAATGCTCAAAAAGATCTGCGCTGCTAGTCTTATCCTTTGGTTCTAGATTCTCCCAATCCTCTGAAACTGACTGAACACCCAAAATCTTCTTTTTAAATTGTTGGCGCAATCTCCCTGTAAGGTCCACCACTTAATTCTTGGTATAACTTGTTCTTTAGCAATACGATCCATACTCTTAGACAAAAATCGAGGTCTAACAACCTATGTTGGTTTGTCAGACACTCCCTTGGTATAACCTTACAACTTGTACACCTACCTAAATCGTGTCTCCTAACACAAATATAATCAATGACTTCTATTACACCCACTCGCAAAGGTCACCAAGTGATATTTTCTCTTATAAAAAATATTGATGATGCCAAAATCCTTAGCTAAAGTAAAATCTAGAATAAATGCCCATAGTGTTTCGATCCCCAAAGCCTTGACTTCCATGAACCCTCTCATACCCAACTTTGTTCCTACCAATATGGCTATTCAAATCTCCGTATAGGAAACCTTTTTGGAATAGGGGATTCCATGAACTAACTCCTTTAAAGAGTCTCAAAAACCCTTTATAGTCTCCTCGTCTAAATCCACTTGAGGTGCATATGCGCTAATAACATGCACTATCTCTAGTTCTAAAGTTAATTTAATACTTAAAATTCTACTCTTAAACCTCTTAACGTCGACTATTGCATCCTTAAAATTTTACCTACCACTATTCCCACTCCATTCCTAGTTTCATCTTTTTTAGAATAGAAAATTTTGAACTTTCTTCCTAAATCTCTAGCCTTGTTCCCCTTCTACTTTGTCTCTTGGAGACAAGCTATGTTTATCTTCCTCCTACGCAGGACATCCACTAGTTTTATTGACTTACCCTTCAAGGTTCTTACATTCCAAGAGACTAATCTAATCATTCTAGCTCTAGCCTGGACTAGCTTATTTACCCGCCCCATTCAGAATGGTGTGAGTATCCTTAACACTACAGTCGGGCGCCACTGCAGTGCGCCTTACACATTTGTCACTACACCCGAGCGTAGGTGCAGCACGTCGCTTATAATGGAAAGGGATGTGATGAGTTTTTTTACAGTTGGTTGTCACGAGCCTAACACCAACCCTCCTTTATCGGACCTTGAAACCGGCCATTGCAACGGGCGGAGTTAATTTTAGGCACAAGAATAAACACTTAAGTTATCAATCACTCCAGACCACCCAAGTGAATTTATCAGTTTTTTGTGCTGATGATGAACTTCAGGTCTTGCCCGCTGCACGAATAAGATCTTAAACTTCCGCGGTGCAAGTTTTCGATCAGTTTTGATGTTTGCCGCAAGATTCAGCCACTTTGTTGTTGCATCTTGCATGATGACGAGGAACGACCATTCTGAAGCTGAGAATACACAAGTAGGATCTAAATGGTGTTTGAGCATGAAATTAGGGGTCGAGGGTGTTCATCCTTGAACCTGATACTCCTTTTTTCCCCACCATAATGCTATGACTTGCATTGGAATGGCAAAGGAAATTGGGGGAAAGGACACCTTAGTACTTGCAAAGAATCCCACGTGAGTGTATCTTAACAGACAGGAAATCTGTCACTGTGAAGCATAGCTTGATCCATGTCTCTGTCCCTTTTTTTTCTAAAAGATAAATAAACAAATTAATGGGGAAAGAAAAGAAGTATAATACACATCGTGAGTTCTGACAGTGAATTGTAGATCAATCTTGGATTCTTGGACTCAAATCAGTATGTTTGTTTACAATCCAGTACTCCATCAAGATCCCACGTGAGTGTATCTTAACAGACAGGAAATCTGTCACTGTGAAGCATAGCTTGATCCATGTCTTCTGTCCCTTTTTTTTCTTAAAGATAAATAAACAAATTAATGGGGAAAGAAAAGAAGTATAATACACATTGTGAGTTCTGACTGTGAATTGTAGATCAATCTTGGATTCTTGGACTCAAATCAGTGTGTTTGTTTACAATCCAGTACTCCATCAAGGATGCATTACTAACATTTGAAGTATTATTTATTTCTTCTCTTATGCTCAACTTTTTATGACCCATGTCATTCTCTATGATATTCACATATTGCATTACATCTCGTACGCACACATATGCCTCTTGCATGACTTTTTCTCTTAACCTAAATGGGTACATAATTGCAGGTTTATATATGGCACAGAAGCAATGTGGAGTGCCTTGAAGAATTGGCTGGACATTCGGGAGCTGTTAACTGTGTGAGCTGGAACCCAGTGAATCCCCATATTCTGGCATCAGGAAGTGATGACCGTACAATTCGCATATGGGGTTTAAATAAGATAAACTTGAAGCCCAAGGACACCTACAGCAATGGTGTTGTCCACCACTGTAATGGAGGAACTTAGAAGATCAATATGATGAAAAGACCATCAAGTGGTCAGGTATTAATGTTCTCTGAAGCCCATTCCATTTGTGTAAATTCTCTGTCTTGTCAATCTTGGCATTCATAGCAAACAAGCATTTAAGTTCTGTAGCTGCTATTTGCCAATAAACCATCTACTCATAAACGTCTATTTTTCTGAATCCTTTTAATTAGATTTCCTTAATGCATTTATATGTAACCATAGTTGAACACTTTATTTGTTTTGGTTTATACCCATTTCCTCCTTTTTAATGGGTATTAGGGAAAATGCTAATATTTAGGTCTTTAATAGGAATTAGCACATTTGGGACAACAAAGCATTTTGACTGCACTTGGTTTTCATTTACACATAAGGACACTAATACCTATATCATTTGAGCTCCATTTGAGCTTAAAATGTAAGGAAAATAAAAAATCACATAAGAAACAATATGTAAGAGTTTTAGACCATGTATGTCGCGAGGCATTAATGTGAAATGTGGATTTCTCTATCATGATCACGCAAAGGTGGTTCTTAAACACCCTAGACCGTTATCAAGATATTTAATGCATGGGCATGAACACGTATCTTGAGGAACAGAGTTTGAACAAGCAAAAAACTTCGACACGTTTCTAATGTTAATCCTTAGTTTTCCTCAAATTTTCAGCTCAAATGAATTAAAAATCTTTTTTGTTTGGTCTAGTAGTGTCCTTTTAAGTGTAAATAATAACTTAGTAATTCTAAATGGATAGGCCAAATGGTTTTTTGTCCCTAAACTGCCAATCCCATGTCTTATCACAAACCTACACTATTTAATGGTTGAGGTACACTCATAGTTCATACAATCAATAATAATTCGACTTGTTGGACATTTATTGCTTATATGTAATGAGATTGGTATTGTCATAAGCGTTTTTTGTGTCCAGAAATGACCGAGGTGTTCCCATCTCTTTTGTTTCTTTTTAGTTTTATGTTGTTTCAAGGATGGACTTTGCTCTATCCAATCAGTGATTGATTGCAAATAAGTTTTTATTTGGGGTATGATACTACTTGCTGCTTGAAGAGGGCCACAGTTGCAAGTGCAAACTGTTTCTGCAACATGACCATGTCCCTGACAGGATACATTGGTATTTTGGAGCCTATATCTTTTGATACTTGAATGTGTTGGCATTGTGAACATATCTGATGGTGTTCTAAAGTGTATTTGCGGGCACTTCTGATCGAAATGTTCAAACTTGAAATGCTATATTTCATTTTATCTTTGTAGCTAGAACAAGAGAAGAAAGTCAGACTTTGTAGAAAGAAAGTATTCACACCTTTATTCAATTAAAATTAAAGAGTTGTTCCTTATGATAGAGTGAGCATCAACTTTACTGGTTCTGTTGAGTTCATTTTGGATCTTTCTTTGTCATTATAATTACTATTTGTGCTTATTAGATACTAGACCAAGTGTGGAGGAACGGGTGAAGAGGATGCAGAGTGAGACAGACGAAAGCACGTGGTAGAATCATGGAATTCAGCGAATTTTCTCATGTTTTAGAGAGTAAAAACATACACTGAAACACTCATCATGTCTTAGTAGATGAAAACTGTGGGTTTTGTATTATTTTCCTTCTGTTTGTGTACATTTATTGGATAAAAACAGTCTGGTTTCTCCCATCTGATTTGATTTTCTCATTCGAAGGAAATCATCGTCAATGGACTGAAAAGATGAAAATAAGAGGTAGATGCAGTGAGATTGGTTTATACTATGCGAGTCGGTTTGGATTGCCATTAGCTCCAAGTTTCTGAAAGAACTTTCCCTGCATCTCCTATTACTCTATTGGTATCATTGCAAAGCTTCGCTTTTGAGAGCTATGATGTTTCTTTCAGTGAAAACGATATTTATGTCTGTGCTACACATCTCTTAGTGTCTGTGAAACAAAGTTTGTTCCATGTTCACAATACTTGAAATGAACGGCCTGCAACAGCTATACTGGGAGGGTTCAACAAAACATGGCTGAAGCTGGCTTTAGGACTGTGACTCCTACTTGCAAATCGTATCCTATAATTAAGTAGGATCTTCAGAATCTGTGCAACCAACAAGTGACTCTTTGGCAATCTCCCCTCATCTGATTGTCCTTGTGGATGGGCTTTCACTTGCCGGGAAGGAGTATTGCAACTTCTAACCTCTCTCACTGAACGAATATGCAATAAAAGGTTTCCGTTGCTGTCACTGGTTGGGCCTAGCCACAGGCAGGCATGCGTGAGACCTAGAGGCGAAAAATGTTCATGAGAACACTTGTGTGCACATAAACTTACATGATCAATTGGCAACAGTAACCCTTACAAACGACACATTTTGACCCTTTTTAAGAGGAGATAAAATATACAAACAACACAATATGACTTTTTTAAGATGAACAAGTATTAATAATCCAGATTGAAGGAAGGGTTGGAACGTGGACCACTCACTATTTGCCGCTCTCTCTTTTGTAATATCCCTGTTTCTTTTTTTGACTATTGTACTTATTTATTATGTATTTATATTCTCTAATTTCCCAAAAACTTAAGCGTTGCCACAAAATGATACAGACCTCATTCTGTACATACCATTTCACCTTTACACAAAGGTTGACTGTAAGCAAGGAGGTGTTCTTCAGCTTGCAGTAGCAAGTATCCATCATCCCATTCATCACGATAACTATCTGGTTGAGCAATATACTTCTTAACAATAGCTGCAAGCATCAGCTTCCTTCATTATTCTGAAGCTGGATGTCTACAGGCAGCAGCAAGCCAGCGGTAGTACTCACACTTAAACATATGGTAAAACATAATAATTCCTAAGAAGAATCTTGACTTAGAAATTTGGATTAATAACTAGAATACTTTGTTTTTGTCAAATCCAATCTTAAGTTTGGATTTGAAAGAGACACGTTTTGAAGAAACGGGGGTGGGGTGCATGAAGAAAGGAATGCAAGTATTTGTAGCTTCATAATGAACAAATTGCAAAAAATTCATGTCCAAAGACCTTTTGATTTGGTCCAAATCACCTGAAAATTGCCCAAGCAATGAATGGTATACTGTCAGATTCAAGCTTCGAGTAAAGTGCTTGAACATTAGAAGTCATTTCTTCTTTTGATGGAAGTAAAACCTGCCCAGATAAAACAGCAGCCACCCTCAATGGATTTCATCTTGAAAAGTTATTATATAATTCAAAGCAGAAGAAAGGCAAGCACCTGGCTGGAAATACAATTATACCATGTTCTCTCTAACAAGCCCAAGCCAAGAACCTCATGGCAACAAGGTATCACACAACTTCAAAAGGAACAAACCCTGAATGGTAACCCAATGAATGAGAGCCCTGGAGCCAGACTTGCCGGTATGTGACACTCAAACTCAACACTATCACCTATCTTTAGGAAAGGAAAATGAAAAATAGTAATTCTTGATTTGAACTTTTTTAGTGCATTTAATCAATAATAAAAATCTTGGTAGCTGCATGCATGAGTTGGAAGTAAAATCTTATTCTCTAACAATATCTCACAATTAAAGTATCTTAATCTTCTCTCATGTTTCAGTATCCCAAAATTTCCGTACTTTTCTGTGTCAAATTCTCATTCGTAATTCCTTGAACTTCTTTACTAACCACAAAGGAGGAAGTTTGTTTGGCACATTTTATTACTTAAAAGAGTTAAAGAGGAATGTTGTTTGGATAGTCCTTGACTCAATCTCTTCTTTATATATCCCAGTGATATGATGAGTTGTGCCCCCCTGTTATTATTAATTTTCTTTTCCTTTGTTGAGCTGGTCAATAGGGAGATCGTGCTTTTGCTCGTGTGTTGTGGTGCAAGATTTAGGGAGGAGAGATGCGAGAGAGGGATTGCATCTGGACTATTTTTGGGGTGTGAATCAGGAAGTTTATGAATGTGTACATGTGACTATTCAAACTATGTACATGTGCATGCTGAAAGTGATTTCTATGTTATAAGTAGGTGCATAAGATATGATGAGCAAGAGCAGGGCAGAGTGAATCTTTTTGAAAAAAAAAATCATATTTTAAAAATTTTGCAAAGACAATGAGACTATACGAACACTTAGTAAATATTTCATGCTCAAAATAATCTCCTAGACCTAATCGTTAATCAAAACGTTAAAAGATAGGAATAGAATATTAAATGATTCAACTCTAGGTCATAAGTAAAATACTTTTGCAAAGTAGATCCAAGACTTGATGCACAAATTGAACAAGCTAAACTATTATTTGTAAAACTTATACCACGTAAAATAAGAAAGATAAGATATCAAAGACAATACGATAAACATACATGCATATTTAAGTAAAGAGATGTGAAAAAGACATACGACACGTAAATATAACGAGATTCACCTAAGTCGAGGTTTAACTGTCTTCGATCAGTTGCTTCCTCAGTGGAAAGAGAATGCAAGCAAGCTTCAATTTTTTTTTATTAAAAGAGAACGACACTGTCAAATAATGTTCCATAACCTCGCCAGGTCAAATCGTCACATTTCAACTTAGTCTTATGTTCGTGCTTCGCGAGACTTATCGAATAGCCAATGATCATACTATCACAGAATGTGACATAACAAAGTCTGACCTCCTATTTAGGTTTCTCATGACGCTTACTCGTACGAATCTAGTCAACACATTCAAGAATCCTCACGGTGTAAATTGAGTTTATGCAAGCTAAAAACAGTCAAAAGGGTTTCTCTAGTAGTGTTTCTAAAATAGACGCATGGAATAAAATTTAAGATCGGATATACTTTATAGAGTAGAAGTGAGGTTCACCCTTACAAGTGTGAAGGTTTGTGGTAACAAAGAAAGTTTCTTTCTAGAGTCTTTAAATCAAACAAATAAGTTGTTTGGTCTAGGTTAAGCTCATTTTTCAAGCCCTAGATCTCTCTCGTTTCTTTTGAAGCTCACTTAAAGATAGTATGGAAAGATTGAGAAATTTCCTTTTGAACAATGGGGAGAAACTTGTTTTCTTCTTGTTAGATCTACTATTTTTTTTAATTCTCTAACAAGTTTCTATTGAACTCCCAATATTGATGAAGGCAAATAAGAATGCAACTATTTATAGACTAGTCCTAAAGGGGTGAAGTCGACTTCGCTGGCCTCAAAGTTTGCTTTTCAAAATGGCTAGATTCAAAACATCTATTTGCCTTTTTCAGAACGACTTTTGTTTACAACAACACTTGAAGAGTGAAGTCGACTTTGCCATGCCATACAACTTTTTTAATATAAAGTTTATCTTTTATCACATGTCCATGAACTTTACATGGACATCTCCTTTAAGCACATGGGCATGTCTTTTGAGGGAATATCAATTGTCAAGAGAATATTCATTCTCATGTGGGAGGATCACTCAAATTTAAACTTTGAATTTTGGTTTCCAAACATTAATATGTACAAATAGTTTTTGGCTCTTCATTTGAAATATAGTCACCCATAAGTTACTTTGCCTTGTCATCATATGCCATTTGTCTCGATCCACCTTCTTGGACTTTAATCATCCTGTCTTCTTGAAGTTTTGATATTGCTTGACCGATCTTCATATTTTTGACTTCAGTCTTCTTGAGTAGACTTTGTCAATGGTTGAGTTTAGCTTTGACTTTAATTGGTGCATACTTCAATACATTTTATTGCATTAATTGATGCCTTTGGTTGATTATTCATGGTCACATTCAAAAGATTTAATTTCATCGACACAACCTAATATGCATGACTTTATAATTCAGTCATATATTTTTACAATAATACTCCACTCATCCTATATTGGTTTTACAAGCTAAAAACATGATTGTATTTGCTCTAATTCACAAATAACATTTTCACATGCAATACAACATTAAAATTAAAATTTGCATATGGTACATTAACATAAGTGAATGCACGAGTTAGGTTAAATAGGAAAATTGTGTTCAAATGGACGTCGAAAGTGCCTCTAAAATATTGGTAAATGTGCATAATTAGGCACTTATCATATCCCTGATGACGTTAAGTCCGCGCTAAGAGGCCACCTCCGTCTACCATTTCCACCATTTCTGGCCGTAAAAACCCTGATTTGCATATTTTTAGGGTTGCACTTGCTTCTCATATGTAGACGTACCCAATTGATAATAAATTTATTTAGGTTCTATTTTAAATTTTAAGTTTCTCACCAGGTATCAATCAATCATTCTCCCTTTTATTTATCTTCATTTATTCCTTATTCCTTTTCTCTCGTCTTGTAATTTTCTTAATTTATTTTTCTTCCTTCACTGTCACCACCATAGCAAAGTGTGTCACCGCCAGCATTTCCCTTTTTTCCTTCTCAACCTCTCCCACATTCCCCCCTTTTTTCATTTATGTTTTTGTAATCATTTTTACTCAGTTTTGTTGTCGAGGCTCCTTAATGCGATTTGGCCAATCAAATTGAGTTTCATAAAGGATATTCGACCAGTCAAAATAAATCTCCTAAAGGATATACATCCAACCAAACCATCGACACCTTATAAATTAATATGACATAATTCGGCTAGCCAAGCCGTATCTTTTCAAGGACATTTGATTTGGATGGTCGAATCTCATTAAAGGCATTCCATTATTAACTTGTTGAATCTCATTAAAGACATTATATATGTTTGGCCAGTTCAAGCTACCATCAAGATGTTCAACGTGGATGCAAAAAAAATGGAGAATGATAATGAATAGTAGAGAAAATGGGGAATAAAGGGAGGTGCATGGCGGTGGTAAAGACGATTTTTTTTTTATGACAGCACACGTAAAATAGGAGGAAGATACGAGACATAAGAAAATTAAAAGAAGATGATGGGTGATGCAGGTGATCTAAGGGTTATTGAACTGATTATTGGAAAATTTTACATTTTATGATACTTTTATTGCATAATTCGAAATAACATGGAAAATTTTCGTGGAAATTATGGTGTAACTGATTTTATGGTTTTCCATGGAGAAAGAAATTTTTTTCTAAAAAAGCCAATTTTCAACTGTTTGATTTTAATTTGGGAGAGTAAAAAAATGTCTCACAAGTACTAGCTTTTCTAACTTCATATAGGAAAATTTTACTTAGGATCTCCCTACGAAAAAAATCATCATCTATTTTTTCTCCTCCCTCGATCACATCTATCTCACTTGACCTCATTTTCTACGAAATTATGATATTTATTTGAGAAAATAAAAAAGATTTGAGAATTTTTGTAGATTGCTAAAGTAACTTTTGAATACTTTGACCCTCTAAGGAACTAACGAAAGTGATTCCAAGTCTTCATTGATTGAATCTTGGATTAATAGAAATTATACAAAGTTCATTTATTTGATTGTGTAATAATATTGGGATACACAATAGAAGATTCAGATGGCCTTCAATTCATAAATGTAATTGCATTAAATTGTATCCCTTAAAATTGCCACACATTTTCTTATTTTATGATATCCCTCTCCTATAGAGAAACTAAGTAACTTTCGAGTTGAGACTTTCGGAGTAGGGCACCCATTTTCTTAAATAGAAACTAACTTTCGGGTTGGGTTTTGCGAAAGTGACTTGAAATGCCTAAAAGATGCTTGATTATTTATCTGTAAAAAATTTGATGTGAGATATTATGACCATAGTTAGCCCTAATGTGGCTTTTATGGTACTCGTATAGTTAGGAATATCTGGAAATACATGTCCGTATGTGATTTTACCACTTAGGCATAGATAATGGAGAAGTCCTCCTTTATATGAAATAGACATATGAACATGTAGTTTCAGCACAAAGGTGTTGCGAATGTGGTATAGTCTATGGTGATCAATTTTCATTTCTTTTAACCGAATAAGTTATTTAAGACAAATAATTTGTGGATCCAACTGTCTAGATTGATGAATTTAGTTTCATTAAGATATTACATTTATTTTTCCTCTAATAATTTCGCACGGGAGGACAAGTCTACCAATATTTTTGCATATTAGACTTGTCATGATCAACCTCCACAGAGTAAGTACATGTAAGGTAAATAATTACTAAAGTATGTATAAATTTATTTAATATTAGACCAATGCATCATTAAGGAACTACATGTTTTGATTGATGTTTTTGGTACTTAATTTTATGTCATCCCCTGTTAAATTATTGATTTTAAAAATGAAGAATTTTCACACCAGCTTAATTGGTAACGTAAATGAGTTTTGACTTCTTAGGTACATTCCTTGGAAATATAGTCAACTAACTTTGTTTCAGGACTAGTAGATTTTAGGAGAGGGTAGAGAAGTTTGTTTCATGAGAAACATACCTTGCTGAAGAGTTGCCCGCTATCCCAAGAGTTTATATTTTTTTTAGGTGATCGTTTATTCTATTGTAGTAGAACTTTTAGCAGCATTTCATTTTAAGGAGAATTATATTACTGGCGAGTTGATTTTTGATAGTGCCGAAACTATGAGATTACAATTTTTTTTTGTGGACTATTAAAATCAATTATTATATTTTGGTTACCATGGTAAATTGTGCTACTAATTATTTCTCGTGGATGCCAACTGTATTATTAGTTTGATGGGTTTCAAGCTTGAATTTTGAGAAAATTGGTTTTCTAAATGGATATTAGGATTTCGATTTTTCTCAAAAATTGGGATGTAACAGTTTGGTATCAGAATACAACTTACCCTAAGTTATGAAGAGCATGTGGGGTCCTCGAAATGTGATTGTGGGTAAGAAATACAGTGTCTTATATATTTTATGGAGGATCTAATTAGTGTTATTTTGAAATAAAGGTTATGGCTAGAGAACATGCTTGTAAAAGTCCAATGGGAGCACTATAACAGTAACAGTAGAAATGTTGTTCCAAATGGAATTGACAACGTGAATGACAATGGAAGTGGGAATGTATTTGTGAATAACACGATTCAGTTGAGTCAGGCTATGATGATGCAGTTGCTACTAGGGTTACAATAGGATGGTAATTCGATTGACCCTTTTGCTAGAAGGGTTAAGTAATTTGAAACTTTAGGTGGTAAGAGGTTCAAAGGGGATAATTCGAGAGATGTTGATGTTTGAATTCAAAGCTGCGAGACTATTTTTTGGAGTATGCAACTTACTGATGTTGATAAACAAGAGTTAGATGCACATCATTTGGATTGTGCTGCAAGTTACTGATGGGGATGCTTTACTTCCTTTCGTTGAGTTGGACGACTTCATGAGTCAATATGAGTATAGATTCGTGCCTAATGCAGTTAAGGAGCAGTGGGCTACCGAGTTTAATATGTTGAAGTGCATATTGGGAATATGATTGTTGAATAGTATGTTATTAAGTTTAATGAGTTGTCTCGCTATGCTCATTGCTTGGTAGATACCCGAGAAAAGAAAAAACAACAAATTTATTGGGGGTTTTCATCACTACTTATCAATGGTTATTCTTACAGCTGACATATAGAATTTTGACAGAGTTTTGGACTTGACATTGAAGTATGAGAACAAAACAAGTTGTATAATGGGAGTAGGGAGAAAAGAAAATCGAAGTTGGGTGAGGCAGTAGGAGACACTCGCCACAGGGTGCGACACGTGAGCATCACAAAGATCGTAATCATTTTCGTCTTTATGATCAAGGGAAAAAGGGTCAATAGTTTCATAATCAGATGTCTGAAGGTAGTTACTAGAACCAACAGCAGAGAGGTACCCAATTCCAGAGACAGGGTGGTAATCAGTTTCAGAATAGGGTGGTAATTAGAGACGGAGTGATAGTTAGTATCAGAAACAGGATGAAACCAATTTCATCGTCAAGTTAACTAGCAACAAAGTTATCAAGGTCAACATAACCAGACTAGCCAAGTCGCGTCAAGGGGATAGGTTGTGGCTTGCTTTACTTGTGTTCAACCAGGTCGTTTGATGCAACTTTGCCATAATGATAAGACAACCCAACATAATAGGCAAGGTCAAATCTCCCAGAGTCGTGTACTTGCCGCTCTACCACACCAGGAAAACATCCAAGGTCCACCTGAGTTTTCTATCTCTAATGTTAAGGGCTTTTTCAATATTGGTGCATCACATTCTTTCATATCTAGGCGGCTTGTTAGCAGAAAAAAAAATTGAAAACATTTTTGGACTACTTACACGAGGAACTTTTTGTGATGAAAATACTTTATTTTTGAATCTAGTGTGAGAATTAACTAGTTTATATATTATGTATTTGTTACTGTAGGGGTGTACCCCAAGAGGTATACTATGTCCTTACGAACGGAGACATGGTTGGACATTGTTAAAAACACCACACGCACACTGTCGTCCATCCGATCGGCCGATTCGGTTTAGGGCTTAGCATGGGCTTGGTGGGTTCAATTATTATCCTCTTTCCAAATTTTTATTTGGGCCTTAACTTAAAATTAGTTTTATAGTTTTTTGTTGGACTATTGTGTCTTTAGTTTCTTTGCCAACGGAAAAAATAATTTTCAGTTATTTGTTGAACCAATGTGTCTCCTGCTTAAATTGACTTCAAACAAGCCATTTGAAATCAATCAATTAACTTTTGTTTATTACAGTATTAGCAGAGTTTAAAAGGTTTCTTTCTTCTCAGAGTTATTGTTTTATCAATTTTTTGTTCCCCAGAGTTTTTGTATACTGTGTAGTACTAAAAAATAACGAATTGTTGTATCTTGGGAGACCAACGATGATCAACTGTTGCACCAAAGACATGATCGAATATTGTCTTAAGAAGATTGCACTTGTAAGCCTCAGTTCAATAATCTCTTCTTCTTCTTTTGTGTTATTTGTTGCAAATTGTCCAAAAATCTTAAGACAATATTTCGTTTGTACAATACAAATTGTTCATATTTAGGTTCTTACGAATATAAATATATCAATTAACAAAATAAATATGAGTAAAAGTTAAATTACCTAGTAATCATTTGAAAGAGTGGAAACTAAGTCCTTTGTTGAAGTAGTTGAATGGAACAACTTATTCTTGTACCACTGATAATGTCCCTTTTATGCATTCCCGTTAACCTTAGTGGGGATAGAACATCTGGCTTGTGATACTATTTTTGACATCCTTAATCGACTAAGCCAACCATCAACTCCTATAAGCTATATAAAACAAGTTACAATTCCCCACCTTTGAACATAATCGTTTTTTGCTCTGGTACTTAAGATAGAGATGACTCTATTATAAGTGAGAAGATTGTAACATCCCAAATCCTAATAAGTGAGGATGGTGCAATGTTAAAAATGTATTTAGTTCATGGAGTGGTGATGGATGTGTTCCTACACAGTTGCATAATCATACAAGTGAATAGTCTTGTAAGAACTTATACTCTATAACAATGTCACCCAATTATTTCCCATTATTCTATATATATATATATATATATATATATATATATATATATATATATATATATATATTAATTCTTCTTGTTGTGACTATTCGAATGTTCAGTGTTTTTGTTTCATCTTCAGTTGATGACCATTTGTATTGTTGGGTTGGATATCTCAGTACAGTCTTATAGACAATGAATTTGGCAAATAGTCAAAACTAATTTTGTGTTGTTTGAACTTGGAGGTGATTAATAGCCACCATACTAAAAAAAAAAACACTCACTCTAGGTGTCACTTGTTCATCTGTAGTGAGAAAATATCATTTTGAGAGTGAAATAAATGTTAAACATGATCAAAAAATATAATGATGGATTCAAAGTCATTTTGAGGTGGATTGAGGTCCCATGGAAACTTGTTTTAGATCTGATTGTTGTAAAAAAAATGCATTTGTGATGTGTCTATACTGGATCAGGCGAATGAGATCTTATGTTAAGTTTAATCCATGAAATTCTTTTTCATTATCTATTGCACGTGAGTTTATTCAAAGTTTTACATTACATGCTTAAAATTTGAAGTTTTACACTTCATCTTCCCCGTTTCAGATCTGTGTATTGGTAAATGAAGATTCCACTGACATGTCTGATGATAGAGTGGGAGTAAATGTAGTTAATGGTATGATATTTAAGAAATCTTGTTAAATTGCATTTTTTTAAAATTATTTTGGTAAGATAAATTGGTTATTTCCCATTATGAAAGAGTTGGAAATCTTATTCATGTTTAGAGGACGATTCATGTTGAAAAATGAGAAATAAATTAGAACCAAAGTCAAACTTAAGCTATAATTTAAGTTGAAACTTGCCTATCTTGGAAATAACAAATATACAATTTTGGGAGATATTTTTGAATGAGTATTCATACTTACACAAGGATGTTTTGTATATCAAAAGTTTTCTCTTTTCGCCTAGTTCCTTATAATTTTTATAGTTTAGAAATTTGTATTGTCTATCTAGAGTTACACTAGTTTATTGACACAGTGTCGAGTAATCGACAATCTAAATATCCTGAAATGTTCTGATTTTGGGTATGTACTGACCGTCTTCTTTCCATTAGGAGTACATAGATGGTTGTATTGCTCTTTGAATGTAATTTATAATGGCTTTGATCGTATCACATTATAGAACAAGTTGTGATCTAGACATTGAGTGGTTATATCTGCCAACAAACGATTGGTGACTTGAATTCATTGTAACACATGTATTATTTTAAGAATAATCAGATAATATATCTTATAAGTTGAAAACCTCTTTGTGCTTATTTTCTAGAGCCTCAAACAATATTCAATTTGAAATTTCAATGTGAGAGCTATGTGCGTTGGAGTGACAACATGTCAAGTTGTCCTAGCTCGGATTTGCTTGCTCGTTGCTTATATTGTTTTGGGTTGTGATTCAAAGCTCGACTAGGGGCTAATTTGGATGAGTTTGAAATAGTTCCGTTTTAAGAGAGAAAGTTGTGACATCACGAGTTCTGATATGAAAGAGGACGATGGGTTGTTAAAAATGCCCATAGCTCATAGGGTGGAAAAGATTATATTCCCACGTGCTTAGACTATTGTCCAAGTGATGATTCTTAAGTATGGACTTGCGCTCTTATGAAGACCATCTACAGTTTATATCATAGTAATCTCTGTCTTATAGCAGAGTGATGATAATAATTTACAAGATTAATTATCAAAGTGATGATTTTAAGTATGGACTTGCACTTTTATGATATCAACGTCTTTTTTCATTTGAACCAATCAAGATCTTGACGAATGATATCACAAAAAGACAGCTGATAAAAACACAAGTTTATATTATAATCCCCTCAAATTTGTATCAAGCTCAACAACATAGTGTACTCATATTCAAACTAAGTCCAAGCAGTAACACATTTATGAAAGTCACATACCATTCTCTCCCTAAAAACATATAATTTTTATATTGGTGTACAATAACCTATGTAATTAACCAACAAACAATTGTTTCCTCATCGTTTCACATCTTCCTCGTTTGCACCAACATGCACCGCCTACCTCTTCCTTTATTTTCCTCATCACTATAACTATATGTCTAAACGAATACCAGTGTTCTAAAAATTGGCCTAAGCAGCGCCTAGGAGCTAGAAGGTAGAAAAACGCCCAGATTAATGGTTCTGGACAGGTCTGGGCGGCCTAGACGTGGTGTGGACGAATTTTTTTAAATTTTTTAATAAGGCTGATTGTGTTTTTATTTTATTTTTATTTTCTCTTTTTTAAAAATAAACAATTTAATTGTTTTTTATTCATTATATGTCTAAATGTCGCAAATGATGATTACTTAATGGAATTCTTAAAGGATCTAGTCGGGTCGGTTTCTATGTGATTTTAACCAACCGAACCGACCGAATATATATAATAAATAATATATATTTTATATATAACTAATACAATATGTTTAATATAGTCGGTCGATTCGGTTTTATTTTGGTTCGGTTACAGTTTGCATAAATTAGAATTGGTTCGGTTTTGTTAATGGTTGGTTCGGTTTCGGTTTGAAAATTTTAAAACCGACCTAAGTCGGTTCGGTTCACGATTTTTTCGGTACAAATTTTAGTAATGTAGATTTTATCAAAAATGACTGGGGTTATTCATGGAATTTGAAAAAAAATAAAAGAGTAGATTTGGATATTTGTCCACAAATTCAACTTTGTATAAAGTACCCCATCATGACCAACTTCAATCATTTGAGTTTTAATAAATTTTGTTCATGATTGTTAATTTTTCATGTTTTTAAATTTTGCATATGTACTTGGCATTAAATTGGATGTAATTGATAATGTATTATGCTTAACTTTTGTAAATGATTAAAGTTGTAATACAAAATCTAAGACCGCCTAGTCCCCTGGGCGCTAGGCACCTGCTCGCAGCCCGCCCACTGCCTAGCGCTTTTTAAAACACTGACGGAGACTAAGAAAGAAAATGCCTGATATGTGGCACTTTCTCATGACCCCCATGATAAGGTCTCTCACGACCCAATGCTAAGGTGCATGCTTTAAAATCCATGAAAAATTGGAGAAAATCGACAAAAATAAGAAAGAGAAAATAAAATTTTGAAAATTTGATATGTAATGTCAACATTCTCAAACATGTATTCCTTCATTGTGAAACAAAATTTCAAACTCCATAATATTTAAAAATAAATTCTATAAAATACTTAAAAGCCGATTTTTATAATGTCTAGGTTTCGTGAAAACAACATTTTGCTTGCACGTGGTTTTTGTCCAGTAAAATAGTATTCTCCAACAACATTGTTATCAATGCATTTTTTGCTTCATCTCCTTCCCCAACTATGTATTGTAAAAAAATGTAACCCTCTTAATTATCATGCATTTTAAATTAAAAATAACCTCAAGTCTACCCATGATTTTTGTCCAACAAATGAAAATTGTTAAACTAATGCATTTTTGTTTTATCTTCTTCTCCAATAAGTATTATAACAAATATAACCTCCTTTATTACCGTACAACATTATTTGTTTGGCTATAAATTTTGTTCCAAAAGAATATTCTCTAAGAAAATGTAACTAAGCCTTAATCTCACAATCACAATTCGACAGTTAGAAATTTTTTCTTTTTAGAGTTCGTCGTTTTAGTTAGTTTTTTCATTTTCATTTGGTTTGTTTGTGTTTGTGTTTTATCTTCATGATTTCCTCTTCATCTCTAAGTCACCCGTAAAAATTTTGAATTTTAAAGCTTTAATCTGAAAGATAAAAAAATAAAAGAAAAGTTATGCTTGGGGAATGAGAGATGAAAAAAAAATGTTGGGGGGGGGGGGGGGGGGCGGAAGAAGTGCTGCTGGTCAAGAGTGATCGGATAATCCCCTCTGTCTCGCTCAAAATTGAGTAAAACCAGTAAAATGGTGGTGTTCGAAATGAAACTGGTGGGTACACCGTACACATAATAACAAACTTTAACAAAGCCATTGGAGATAATCAAACATTTTTTATTTCTTTTAAATCTTCCCCTACTTAAATATTGTATTTCATTACCTAGGAAAGAAGTCTCTTGGAAGAAGTGAACAAAAAATCTTTTTGAGATGCCCTTCAAAGCCAAGTTGGAGATGCTCTTCAAAGCCTCTTTTACGATGGAAAGGTGAACAAAAACCTCTTTTTTAGAAGTGAACAAAAAGTCTCTTTTATGATGGAGATGCTCTTCAAGCCAAGTTGGAAATAAGAAATCCAAATTTAAGTTGTGAATGGTAGAACATACAAAAATTGTGAAACATGCGTTGGGTGTGATATCATATTTGGGTTTCCTTCCTCCCCCAACTTTGATAATGACATACCCCATTTGGAGTAAGAGCATCTCCAATGGTAAAAGTTAAAATGGGGGATGATCCCACATTTTAACCAAAAGCTAAATTTAGAGGTCCCCTTATTTCTTCATCACTCCAAGCATATCCCCTATTTTAACTTATTTATCATTATTTTAATATATCTTCAATTTTTCTATACCAATTTAATTTCAACTTAATGTAATTATAATATTATTAGTTTCAACTATATTATTATTAAATATATACTATTATTAATTTCAACTTAATTTAAATTTGACTAATTAAAAAATTTGGGAGTTTTTAAAAAAATTAGTTTTTATCATTATTTAAATATAATTTAATTTCCTTTTGACTAATTAAATATAATATAATTTAATGTAAATATAATTTAACTAATTAAAGAAGAGGGGAAGGCAGTTGAGGGGTTTTTTTTTGTTTTTAATTTAGAAAATTAGATATTAGAAATATTTTATTATTATATGAGACATATGAGATGGTTAACTTCCCCTAAATTTAGGGAAAAGTTGTATGTAGAGTTATTATAAGGGATTGTTTAGGAGATGATTAGAGCAAGAATGAGGGATAATTGGAGATGCTCTAAGGCAGACCATAACTTTTGGTTAATTTTATCATACCTCCCTATTATGAACACTAAACTAAAGATGTCTCCCACAGTTGTCACGGTTAGGTTAACTGTAAGTCTTTCTAAACCTTAGTTCCCGCCGATCGTGAAAATAGCAAACTCCATGGTTTGAACTGACGTGTGGATGTAAGAAATTTTTTGAAGCATTTGTTATTAGTTTACATGGCCGCTTCTAACCAAGAAAATTCAAAATTGACAGTTAGGCCAATCATAAGGAGGTTATGATAATGACCCATAATTAGGATATGTGACTCTAAAATAACCAAGGTTATGAGAAGGCATCACTAAATAAGTAAAAAAGTTGGATTTGCCCTAATCTAAATGGGGTATGCTGGGCACGGTCCAGATCGGTTCCAAATTTAAGGAACCTAACTGGTAAATGGTTATGGTCCGGTCCAGTTCAAATTCTCTCATTTTGAACATTGAGACCAAACCCAACTCGATCGTTCCAAACGGTTCGATTCCTACGGTTCCAAGTAGTTCCAGATTTAACATCAATTTATTTTTCATTCAAGATACAATTGTAAACATGATATGATTAGAGCATTTTTATTTTGTTACATATTTCTGCAGAGCATATTCCATCTAAGAACCAATATTTACTTTCAAGTTTCAAGTGAATGTAGAACAATAATCATCAATATGTGGAGCAATGCTAATAATACCAAATTGTGCTAATAATACCAAATTGTAAATGACTATTGTATCATTACAATCATGATCGAACTAAGATAAGCAAAAATATGACTAAAGGAATGCCCAACCCAAATGATATGAACATTATAGACCTTCATTTTAGTTTTGAATTTTCCTTTTTATATATAACAGTCATGGACATGAAAAAAAAGTTGTATCAAGTTCCTATTGAAAAATTCATATAAAATAAACCAAAGACGTGGGGTTAAACCACCACAGCCTTAACCATCCAACTAGACTACCATTGGCTATGGAGAGAAATTTTTCTGGCATGGTTAGTGCTGCCCACATACAGATAAGTAATCCAAAAAATAATTAAACTAGTACATGAAACTCTCAAACCCTAAAAACATATACACTTGGTTTACAAATTCAAGAATAAAAAAATAGTGCAAATCTTGATAGAAGAGGCCCTGAAAACTCTTCTTCAATGATCTTCAACAATCCACTATCTGTAAATTAGTTATTGAAGTTAGATCTCAATGACTTAAAAAACCTTAAATTGTGGTTCGAACCCTAACAATCCACTATGTGCAAATTAGTTATTGAAGTTAGATCTCAATGACTTAAAAAACCTTAAATTGTGGTTCAAACCCTAATTTTTGAAAAAACTTACATTGAATAGTGGCATAAGCGGTGTGAGAGAGGACTACAACACCGAAGACGCCGATCAAGAACCCTAAATTCATGTATGATTATTGGATTATGGTTTATTTAAGGTTTCGCAAAGTCGAAATTAGTTGATAGATGAGAGGAAAAGATCAGGGCGTTAGAGTGGTGTGCACTTACAACTGACCATGTTTCTTCACTTGGTTGATGGACACTTAGGCAGTGTTGGCAGCAGATGATTTGACGGCAGATGAGGCTGTGGTGGTGATGAAAAATGGCACTTCACAAGAAAAACTGAGGGAGGAGGAACAGAAGTGAACTCCAAAGAGGAGAAAAAAAAAATGGGAAGAGAGAGTTTGTTTTCAGTTTTTACTTTTTAGCCACTCATATTAAGATACGTGGAAGGTGTTATTTAAAATGGTTTGCACCCTTTGAATATACATAATTGGAACTGGGCTCGAACCGTTCTACAACGGATTCGAATCATATCTTAAATTACAAATTTAAAACCAGACTATTTGGAGTAAAGTAATCCGGTTCGGTTTGGATCCACGGTTACTCGACCCGTTTGCCCGCTAATAGCCTCCTTCGTTATTGATAGAGAGAGAGCGAAAGAGAAGGAGAGAGAGAGAGAGAGATCTCATCTTCAACTTCATCTCAATCACCTGTGATAAGTAAGTCACAGTGTGCTGTGTTTGCTTGTGAGGAAAGCGTCGGTACGCCATGTCAAAAAACGATCCCGATAAGCTGATGCTCAGAGCCGATAAACTGTGAGTTGTTGAGTTTTACTTATTTCACTTTTCTTGATTTATTTTCTGATGATGCAATTTTTCTCATCTATATATCAATCTAGTTAGTTACATAGATCTCCATTTCTACTCACTTCATCTTCCGATCATTTGATTGATTTACAGCATCTCAAATTTCCCAATTTTTTTTTTATCAGAGTTTCTTTTTTTCAATCACAAATTCTCCCCAAAGTGCAGTGCAGTGTCGTGCTGTTTCCGAAAATTCAACGTGGTTCTTGAAACCGATTTCCTGCATGTCCTTCCTTGTCATTCTTTTCCCCACCCAACCACCACTTTTATTGTAATAATATCACACACCAATTCAAAGCTGATAGGCAACTCTAGTGGATTTTAAGAAGCCAATACTCCTCAAAATCATGAGCTGATGAGGAGTGGAAAGCTAATTACTTAACTAGTATTGTAACTTTCCATCACACTTCCAAAGTCAATGTCCGTTGTCAACTTAGGACTACCTCCAAGCACAATACCAAACTATGCCAACCCACTCTATTAACTTGATCATAGCTTTCTCCCTTTTGGGGGCTATTTTATGTAATAATAGCACAACTTAGCACTATGCTCATCCACTCATAATATCAAGCTATTTTATTCCATGGGCATATGCTCTGATGCCAATTGTTAACAATCAGCCAATACTAAAAATCCAAGCTAATAAGGAGTGGAAAGCTAATTACTTAATTAGGATTGTAATAAAAAGCTATCTACTTCCTTAACTAACCTCCCCTTGGGAGTGGGTGACGGGGAAGATTGTTTAGTTCGGACTATCCAGCTATTTTTTTAGGCTTCATTCTTCAAATGATCTCATAGAGACGCTAATTGTATACTTCATTCCTTCCTATGCTTGAAAATTAAAATATTCTATTGCCCCTTTTGTTTGTTCTTCTTTGTTGCATGATTTCGATGGTAGAGGTTATAAGACCTTAAACTCTTGTTCTACTACGAGCTTTACATATACCCTCTCGGCCTCTCTGAACCAATAGTTAATAAAAAGATACGAAGAGTCAAGGAAAACTGATTAATAATGTCAATACCTACTCTACAAGGTTTGAGACTCTTCAGATTTTGTCGGCTGAGATGGTTACTGCAAATTAATTTTTTAAGTCTCCTAGATTGATTATAGGTCAATGCATTTAGCAAACTACTTCCCATAATTCTGACTACTTCGGTATTAGCTAGATCATTCTCAAATGAAGACGTCCTGCAGTAGATGAGGTAGAAAACAATTATGGGATTTCTGTTTCTTTGGACTGTAAAATTAGAGTGATTAGAGGAAAGGAAAAGTGATTCAAATAAGTCCGAGATAGCATCAAGGAAAGAAGACAACAAACTAAGAAACACAACAACAAACTCAAGAAAACAAGAGATGGAAATATTTTTCCATGAGAAATGAAGGTTTTCCTAGTGGATTGCATAAAAGCATATGCCTAGAAGTGCCACAACACTATACACCAAAGTTGGAAATATTTGATTAAGTTGGGATGTTCAACATAAAGGACAAAAGCTACATTCTTATATAGTATGCATTAAGACACTATCAAGCTTTCCATGCCAAGTGGCGGGGCAGGCACCTCAATCAACTTGTGTTGCTTGGTCTTACTTAGTGCCTTCAGTTTTCAGAATCAATTTTGAAACCTTCAGTTTTCAGAATTGATTTTGAAACTTGGAAGTCAGTGGAGTTTTGGCTGTCGCGCTGCTGTGGAGCTCCTTACATTAATGACACTTTTGACATGCTGAAATCATGTCTTCAATTGTTCGTAGGACTCTTCCATGCCTTTTCAAATCCATTTCAGACTTAAAAGTCTCCTTGCCATAGTTATCAAAATGTTATTATATTGTATATTTTAAACCTAAATTTAAGATATATTTCACATAAAGTATTGTGTCTACGGTGCTAAAATCAATATATAGATATAAAAGTATATTCTATATATTGAAGCATATAAAAGACATAAATAAGACTTATTTAAGCAAGGAGGTCCCAAAAACACTTCCATTGATATATGACTTGTAAAATTGGGAGTGAGCACATGACAAGATGGACCTCATACCGTTGCTTTATCTTCGGGAATGGATCAGGACGAGATAGACCTCATCCCATCCCAAAATGATATGGAACGGGACATGACTATATGGTACTAAAAAAATTTCCCGCAGCAACAAATTTATTCAAGTCTAAAATTCACACCAAATATAATTCAACAGTATAATATTACACGATTCAAGTCTTACACATCAACAACATCAATGATCAAGACTGACAAAGTTAATACTACAAGTACATGATCATCAACAACATCAAGAATCAAAATCAAGTCAGACTTGATTAAAATATTAAAAGAAATAAGTTCGGGACTAGATGGGATGGACGGGATTGATTTTATCCCAATCCTATCCCACTCTAGATCGGGAGGGGACGGGATCGAGATGGTGGTATGTGATGCCTACCCCTATGTGTAACACATATTAGCAATCTATTGGTTATCATCCTTCCATCCATCCATGTCACTTGTACAAGGAAACTACATATCTGCATCATCTTGTATGTACCATATCGATGATGCTTAGATATGATACATATGATGTATTGTGTCGTATTTATTGTAGATATTAATAAATATGCTCCTTGCAATCCTTGGTTGCAGCATTCCCTCTTTCTTTCAAGAATTCGACCATGAATTCAAGTCCTACCAATCAATCCACGATCTATTAGTCATCATGCACTCAACCAACTAAGCACAAAATGAAACAAGTCCCATGTATGTAACCCCATGTAGTAAGAGAGGGACTTAAGCCGACACTAGCATGAAGGTACATCAAGGTGAATTTTCCAAGCTTCAAGCATTACCACCCGGATAACCAGTGGAGATATTGATGTGAAACCTTGCCCCCTGGGAAAGTATAGCAACCAATCCAGAAGAATCGTGCGGCTCAAATCTATGCTTAGTTTTGTCAAGGGAAAAACAAACCATTTTTCACCAACTAATAACGATGATACTCTTGGAATAAATTCTCCCATGGAATTTTTCCATATATCTTAATAATTTTTACGAAGAATTGGAATGAATTAGGAGTAGGACATAGAATTCCTTCTATACCAACGGCATATTGGAAAGATTTAGTTAAGTTGTAATATAATGCTTTTAGCCCGTTGAGTCTTTTGACTTTGGTCAAGTGGATACCCTGATTTTATGTACTTATTTAAGGGTTTTTTTTTAAAAGATAAGAAAGAGAGTTGTACTTCTAACCATGTCCTTGATTTGTGTTACTGTCAAATGCTTGCACGTCTGTAATTTTTTTGCTCGTGTCTACTTTATATTGATTCTTGACCTCATCAACTTGGCCTTGTTGAGGTTTTGTGACCTCTGGTTTGTCATCTTTCCATTCCTCATTGTACTCCAACTTGTTCTTGTTTCTTTTGACATTATCCTTGTCACCAATTTATTTAGAATATCATTGGATGATTCCGTTATCTTTGCATTTGATTCTTGAGTCATTCTTTTGACATATCAGTGAAAGAATGGTACTGAGATCTATCTCCTAGGATCACTCCCTCCCCCCTTGATCAAAGAGTCAACAACTTGCACTTTCTCATCTCCTCTAGAGATCTCTCCTAGAGCCTCCTTCCTCTTGTGGACTGTTCTTCATGGTAGAGCCTCCTTCCTCTTTATTCCAAACGATTGTGTGCTCTGGGCAGAGTCTATTGATCACTTACTTCTGAGTTGCCCTCTTGTTGTAATGCTCTGAGTCAAAGCATTAGCTGAGTTTCAGTTGCATGCCCCTTTGCTCCTTCGTTTTTGTCTTGGGTGGAAAGTTTACTGTTTTCAAATTGTCAGCTTTTGGTAAATGGGCTTGGGCTTAGGAAATGATTATCCATGCAGTGGTTTAGAGATAAAGAAATAAAAGAATTTTTAGAGATGGACATAAAACAACTGATAGTTTCTGGATAGATACTAAAGTTACTTTATGGTTATGGGGCAGAGTCGGGATAAGTTTAAAGAGATACAATTTTTTTTTTGTATTCTCAGCTGGGCTGGCATTGTTTATGATAGCAATATTTGATGTAATCTTTTGTGGGGAGCCAATTTTCTTTTCCCACCGGAAGCTCCCCTTTCCTTTTATTAATACAATTTATGTTTTATTTTATTTTATTAAAAGAGAGTAAGCTTTGATTTTTGAGTTATAAAATCCCAGTTTGTTGATTGACGTTTGTTTGTTGTTGCTCCAGCCAACGATTTACATAAGTCATACTCATATTTCAACATTATCACCACTTAAAATTTGTCTTGGCTAAAAAAGTATCAATACCATTATGATATGCACGATACAATACATGATATAAATCGTAGCTAGGCCTTATCGATATGATGCACAATAATTTACAATACACTAATATAGGATGATGCAGGGATGTAGCATCCTTGTATAAGTGACATGAATGAATGGGTGATAGGCAATAGCTTGTTAATATTCATACAAGTCATATAGCGATGGATGTGAATTTTGTGACCTCCTTACTTGAATTATAAGTTAACCCCATGGATGTCAAAATGTCGTATAATCCACCTAGTTCCTCATAAATTAATATTGAACTCGTGGATGTCCATAAGGTTGGATGCATACGGATCTTTACGCATTTTACCCTGTCTTCCAACATTCTCTCTATTGCGTTGATTAGCCATGCCATTTATTCTTCGCTTGATATTGGCACATTATTAGATAACTTTGTGTGATATATCATGAGTTCACCAACATGTGCTAGCTCAGCTACAAATGTCATCACTAGTCTAGGGTTCGGACCCTGCCAAAGGCATTTAAATGGTTCTGGGGTCCATTATAAGTTCTGGGGTCCATTAAATGGTTCTGGGGTCCATTATAAGTTCTGCTAGCCTTTCTATATGTATGTGTGTATATATCATGGTTCAACGTTACCTTGTACTCTGTTATCTATGTAGAATAGGGAATATCTTACCATTAATAGATTCTACAACTTCCATTAGCAGAATCCTGGTGGCTGGAATCTCTCCTTGAGGAGAGCTTCATATGATTGGGAGGAGGGGAAGATGTGGTTTCTTTGATGGCATTATTGGATCTCAGGGCTCAGGGTCCGATGAGGATGGGTGGAGTGTTTTTTCAATAATCAAACTGAGCAATATATTGATAAAAATGCCCAAGTGACTGAGAGGATCACTTGGCAGGGAGAAGTACAGATGAGAAATTACAAAAGAGTCCCCCAATCAGGATGGGTGAGAGCTGGAAATGGGATAAGAGTGGATATTATTCTACAGTCACCTGGTTGTGGAGACTCCTATTCCAGATTTCCAGGTTTTAGAGCGAACTTTCCCTCTTCCATTGTGTGGAGATGTGTGCCTCCCAAGGAGTTTTTTTTCTCTGGCCGATCGGCCACATTGGAGGTTTTGGCTAGGAGGGGCATGGCGGCGGATCGTGATTGCCCTATGTGTAATCAAGATGTAATGTAGAGACGCGAGATCATCTCTTGCTTCATTGTGCTCGTCGCACTTGATGTGGCACCATTTTACCCGTGCTTCCGGGGTCTCATGAGTGATGCCACAGTCCATTACTGACGTGTTCAGCGGATTGTACTGTCAAGCTTTCTCCAAAGTCAGGGGCGGGTTGTTTGGTCTGTTATCCCCTACGCCACTGTGTGAATTTTGTGGCAGGAGAGAAATAGACGTACCTTTGGAGGTTTTTCCATTTCTAGGGTTGCTTGGTGATGGATGTCCTTGGTTTCTTGTGGCATGTTCACACTCCCACTGTGCCTTCAACTGTGTCCACTTCGTCCAGTTCATGCGTGAGTGGAAAGACTTCAAGGGAGTTCAATAGATTTTGTAAGATTGTGCTTTTTTTTGGGAGGGGGACTTCTCGCCATTTAACCCGTTGTATCCTGGTGATTTTGTATAGTTTTTTGGCTTCTCTCAATAAAATTGGATCCCGTTCAAAAAAAAAAAAAAACCTTCCATGGATAATGACTTAAAAAAAAGATAAATACTGATGTGACTTATTTCTTTGTTACAGAACAAAACTCAGTCTTACTAGATGGAGTGCAGATTGGAGGGCAGCCACTCTTCTGTATGAGCAGGCTGGTGTGTTGTTACTATGCTCTAATATTGTTTGTAAGGAACAATAGGGGTACTTTGTGGCCACTTTTCTCATATGTGCTTCTGTTGGTGCAGCTGTGGGATTCAGGATTGCCAAAGATAATGTGAAATTGAAGCTAGCACTTGAAAAGGCTTCAAAAGGGCAAGAGATGCTCTCTGCGTATCCTCTTTCTCTTTATGTTATTTAGAAAAGATATGGATGTCTGGTGTTGTTACACAGGAATGTCAAACATGGTTAGGCCCCAAATTGACATCTGTACTTACTCCAACTTGGAAAATTCCTGCAAATATGTTCAATAGTTACTTAGTGTCCGTAATTGGTAATAGTATTTTGTATTTCGTTCCTTGTCTCTGTTTTGTATATCCTTACAAGTTTAACAGGCCGTGGATGCTGCTAAGCATATGGAGTCTGCTGGTGCTGTATCTAAGGAACTTGGAAGTTGGAATGAAGTTGCTGACTTTTACAGAAGGGCATCTGAATTGTACAATGAGTGTGGAAGATCACAGCCAGCATCTGATGCTCTTGCAAAAGGTGCACGGTATGAACATAGGCCCCATTTCCATCATTATGAGTTCCAACCCTTTTGGCAAGATATTCAGTCTAAGTACCTTTGATATGGTCATCTTCCGATGTTATCCCGTAATGTTTCAATCAACTACCTTTTTTTCCCTTTAAAAACTGATAAAATATACTAGCTTTCCATAGTCATTATATGTCGAATAAAAACTACCCACCAGTATGGTGACACACTTGTTGTTTTTTCACCTTAAAACTTATTTGCTTTCCATATTTTTTTCTAACGTATGAGCCACTAACTTTCAATAATTTATATTATTATAAGATAAGAATTGAAACCTTCGAAAGATTTGTGATAAAGATGATATAAGCATGAAGTGTCTGAGTGTCCAGTTCGGGTTAGACAATTTTTTTTTTCTTTTTTCAGTTGCATCTTTGTTTTTGCTGATTTAATAATTTAATTGATGAAACAAAATTGGTACATCTTAAGAGCTTCCCTTGCCACTATATTCTTAAGAACAAATTTTTTTGGCTGCTACGTTTTTTGGTTTATTTACCTTTTGGTACCCACAAAAGTTTTTAAATTATTGGATAGTATAAAAAAATTGTAACGCCAGTTTAATACCCATTTTTACTCTTGACTGTTAGGTCAAGGATGTTTATCTGCCCAATCCACCCTTATTTCTTAAAATACTAAAATGCCCATGATCACATTTGGACAAAAAAAAGTCTCTATAAATATCACGAGATATACATCAAATGGCTAGGAAATAAACCCATCATCTCCCACCACTTGTTCCCTATCAACCATTGAAACCCTTCCTCCACCTTTTTTGTGTCAAACCACTACCACCACCACGCACCACAAAAGTCGTATGTATGATTGCACCATCTTGGTCACTGCTCTCTTCTTCCCCATCAATCTCTGCCACCATTAAAACCCTGCTCCCCCTCGTCCCTTTCAATGACAAAGGATGAGGACATGTGTCAAACATCTCCATTTTTTCATCTATCTTGTTGGCCATGGGGAGGATGAGTTGTGGTGAAGAGGGCTTGCTTGAACCACTCGCAAGTGCATTTCTTCGTCGTTCCCACCATCCATGTTTCCCCTCATAACCCAAATCCACTAACAACATCGAGAATTGAGAGTCAAATTGATGCAGTCGTTGCTCCGAGCATCAAGAATCGATGAACAAAAGAAATGAGAAATTGAGCTTGTTTCAAAGATTCAATCTAGAGTTGGGGATTTAGCGAATTTGTTACTAAATGTCTCGACCAGCGAGAGAAAAAGGGAGGAGGGACTAGCACCATTTGAGTGGTTAATTATGTGTTTGGAATGGTTGATTGAAGGACTTATCACACTCTCTCCGAAAATATTCTTCTTCAACCACTCTCCAAAGCCCCATCAACCATTTTCTTCCTCGTTAATCATTATTTGAACGGTGAAATCCCACCCAACTTTTTCCACATCGACCACAAACTAAAACCACCCTTGTTTCTTCTTCATCGCGAACTGCAAGCCCTCCCCTTCATCGTGAACGGAAGAGGGGAGTAATCCCTTCTCTCCAACCACAACAACAACAGTCGCATGAGGGTGGTGGTGTTCTTCTTCTCTAAAGAATGGTTGGTTCTTCTTTCTCACAGTCCTCTTTCCCTTCTCTCTGACAGTCCCTGGTTTAAGAGGGTGAAGGTCAGGGTTGTTAGCATAGATAGAGAGTGGTGGAAACGACATTCAAGAGGGTGAGATAAGGAGAGAGAAAAAACAAGTGGTCAAGGAGGGAGAAAAAACATTATATCAATCATTCAACTCATGCATATATAATTCTTAGATTTCTTGTAAGAATTTTAAGAAACCACAAACCTTGCTAATATTATTTTTTTCAAAACCAATTGCGAACTAGGGCCAAACTTAGCTAGCTTTTGTTTTCATTAAGAATTAGGAAGGTTGAAATAAAAAATATTTAATAAGTTTATTTTTATTTACTGGAGTCACAAGTTTTGCTTCTAATTAGAAGCCAATTAGAAACTCAAAGTTTTATTCAGAAGCGGCTTCTGCCCTAAGTTCTTATTTTTGTTTCTTATCGACATCTAATTAGAAGTAAAACTTCTGACTCCAGCAAGAAAAATTAAATACTTACTAAATACTTATGACTGCTTACTCTAATTAAAAGTTAACCTTCTTACTTCTTAATGCAAACAAACACCAATTTAGTCGGGCTTGTCAACCTTAATGGAACGAAACCCAATGTTGGTAAACCTCAACCCTAACTTGGACCCACTTCGGGTTGGAATGGTCTATCCAAGCCCAACCCAGGTAGGTCGAGTGGCTTAATTGTTTTGATGAATTCAGTGGTTCAAATTTGTTTTATTTTATTTTTAATGTACTACTTTATATTGATAATGTGAAGTGATAGTCTACACTAAAAAAATGTAAAGTACCATATAATAAGGAAAATTAAATAAATCAAAGGCAAGAAAAAAGCGCAGGAAGTTATATGGCTTGGAGACAATTAATTATGTCATAGATAGATTCTTACTAACAAAGTTTGAAATTTCAAAGATTTCGCCTAGTTTCTCAAAAAAAAAAAAAAGCAGAGTGATAGTAGGTTAACTTTACAAACATACTTGTATAATAAAAAATAATTCATAGCATAATGTATATTCATAGCTAAGTATACTATAAAGTTTCTATAGATTGGATTGGGCTGTCCAAACACTCAAACTATCCCATCATAACCCGGAACTAATTTTTGGTCATGTCATAATTTTGATTGAAACTTTTCTGCACTCCCTACCCAATTCCAGGTTAGGCTTTGGTGATGGGTTGGACCCGTCCAAGTTTCCTTTGTTGCAATCCAACTAGATCGAACATGTATAAATCAACACTGCACAAAATTATGTCAATCAAAATGGCACAAGTTTCCGCGAAACTGTTGAATTTGAATTTATGTACAAGAATACATGTTGTAGCACTCAAGTTGGATCAAGAAAATCATTTTCTACATATGGTATTACATTATACTATAATGAGCTTTGCTAGGGCGCACCGGTATTTCAACCGGATGGTGCTAGGCACGTGCGATTAAGGTGAGAAAAAAAAAAAAAAAAACACAAACAACCCATTCTTTCCCCAAATGAACAATGCCAAAGTTAAACCCATGAACTAAAAATTCCATTGTAACCCAATAACAAAAACAAAAACAAAAAACCTAACTGCGGCCCTTCTTCAGTTCCCTAAACCAATTGCAAACTATGGGTTTTCTTCAATTCCCCCAAAATCACAATTCCTTTCTATTGGGTATCTAAGTTTCCACCTCATGACTTCAAATTCATATGAAATAGGTTTTTCATCAAACACCTAAAAATCAAAACTTTTACTTCAACTCACACAAAGCCTCCAATCCAAACCAATGGGGTGATCCCAATTTCAATCAAAACCACTCTACCATAATTCAAATCCAAAGAAACAAAATTACCTCATTGCCCAGCAAAAAAGCAGTGCTCTTCTTGAAGGGGTGTTGGTTGACAGGAAGAGACTCCTCAGTGATTTCGACCCCACAGATGTCAAAGTCCCGATCTTTGAGGTATTGGCGAGCATCTTTGAGAGAGAAGAAGTGTTTGAAACGGAGATGAGAAGTGGAGCCGTGGCTTCCAAAGGCGTTGAAGTCTCTTCTGCCCACCAGTATCAACTCTGATACACCGAAGGCCGTCGCGCTTCGCGCCATTGTTCCCACGTTGTGTCTCTTCGCTATGTTGTGAACTAGTATGCTGCTCCTCAATCTTCTTCTCCTCCATCTCTCCCTGTGCCAAAACCTCTCTTTTTTGCCTTGCTTTAGTCACACGTGCCTGGCACGCCTGGATGGGCACGTGCCTAGCACCATCCAGGTGAAATACCAGTCAAAAAACCGGTGCGTTTTAGAATTTTCGTACTATAATATGCCGTTTTTGCTTAAATTAATTGTTTTTCTAATTTTTTTCCAAAGTCATACAAATTAAGACAAAATAGTTTCCTTTTATTTATTTTTGAATTTTTTATACAGGAGCAACTCCATAGGAAGTGACCTTCAAAAGTACTAGAATGTCCCCCAAATAGTCTTAATAAAACATGTTTTGTCATGATGCCCTTAAACGATCCAATCTATTATAGTTGTCGTCACAACATCATTTAAACCATAAACTCACAAGCAAACAATACAGAAAAACACCAAACATATGTTAATATATACTCTAAAATCTACTTGTCCAACACACACAAAGACAAGGTTTTTGGATTATTCGACTAACAAAAAAAGAAGGGGTTTTGGATTATTTTTCCTCTCCAATTTTATTCTCATAATGCCAAGTCTAATTTAAAAAATATCTTTATTATGGAAAAGAAAAAAAGATATCCTAAAGAAACTAGATGATCCCACTGGCCTGCTTCGCTGGCTTTAATTCACTTCAACTCTTTTCTTTTTTCCCTTCGATATTTTAAACCACATTCATTACATAAAGTCTGAAATTCAATAAAAGAAAAAGGGAAAATAATGTAAGAATTAATGAAAATGACATGCAATTGTGCTAATAATAACTCAGTTTGGATTGGTAATCATGCTTTAAAGGTTATTTTTTCTACGAATTATAATCTTCTCGAGTAAACAAAATTTCTTAAATAAATAAATGACGTATAGTTACCTCTTTCCCAACTGGACCATTATTCCTCCAAGCAAGAGTTTCTGTTGTTCTGCATTCCATACATTTTTTTCTTATTTACAATCTGTTGGAACAAAACATAATCGCCCCAAAGGAGACATGATAAAATTAGGAAATTTTCCGCAAACGTCAGTTTCAAAATTGATGCAGGAGGGTTTCTAGGGTTCTTAATTTGAGTTTCTAGGGTTTTTAATTTGGATTTCTAGGGTTCCTAATTTTGCTCTCAAAGTTATTTACTAAATAACTTATTCGTAATCTTTCAATTTAATTAGGAGTCTTTTTAGTTTCTTTTTAGGATTATGCTTTACTTTTTCTTTTAGGAATACACTGCTTGTTATTTTAATATTTAATTCTACTTTTTCTTTTAGAAATAGGCTTCTTATTATTCAAGTTATTTGAGCACTATAAATAGAGTTCTTCCTCAATATTGTAAGAGACATTTGATTTGAATAATTTAATTGAACATTAGAGTTATTTGAATGTGTTTTTGGGCGAATTTCTTGTATCTTTTCCTTGTGAATTGTCTGTTGAAGAAGCATGCAGGATAATCGTTATTTTGCCCGGCGTCAGTTGGTATCAGAGCTTCAACATCTTGTTGGGGTGAGATTTCATCAGTTTCTATGGCTGGTGGTCGTGATCGTTGCGGACAGGTTCCGAACAAGGAAGCCTCTCACCGTGATCGTAGTGTTCTGGATGTGATGATTGAGCATTTACAGAGACAAGTTGCAGAGTTAACCCGGCGTCTAATGGCGCAGGATTTCGATAATTGTGAGATGGAAGACTACGATTCTGATTTCAGTTTCGAAAATCCGTATCACAATCGTGCTCAATTCTGGAGCACCGTGGTCGGGAGGATCGTCATGGAGACCTCGGATTCAGAGTGGATCTATCCGAGTTTTCTGGTACGTTACAGGCCGAAGGATTCATCGATTGATTGCATAAAGTAGAGCGTATTTTTTAGTATAAGGAAGTCCCAGATCATGTCAAGGTGAAATTGGTCGCCAAAAAACTCAAAGGCAGAGCATCTGCGTAGTGGAAGCAGTTGAAGCGAGCACGAGACAAACAGGGCAATGCCAAAGATCATTGATTGGGAGAAGATGAAGGGTCACTTCCTTTCGGCTACACAACCCTTATTTCAGCAATTTCACTCGTTGAGTCTATTTTTGAAGCATACCAACGTGCACTTGCTGTGGAAAAACAACAGAGCAGGAGGCCAATAATCAACAGTGATCAAAGCGGTTGGCCAGTTCGCCCTCAGGAATTCCGTCTTGCCCAGCAGCCACCACAGGGTAATTCCAACTCAAATATTAGATATTTTAGATGTGGTGAATATGGGCGTAGAGCGACTAAGTGCAGGAAGTCTACTATTCAGAAGGGTAATAATCTCCTGATTGAGAAAGACGTGGTAGATGAAACTGTAGAGCTTGGAGAGCCTGTGTATGACACTGATGAAAAGTTGGATATTGTTGATGTAGAATGGGGATGTTGGAGTTGTTATTGAAGACAATGAAGTGCACGAAGAAACTAATGGGGGAAGGAGGTTGGGACCTTGAGGACTTGGAGCTGCCACTAGAAGTTGATACACCAAGGACTACTATGAATACCCGCTCTTCAGTATTTGTCACCCGACTCATCTGGATCCAAAAATCAGCTCTTTGAGTAGCAGCTGGTAATTTTGATACAACGATGCGGCTGCTGAACCGACAACTGGGTATAACGAACTTTGCACCTTTGAAGCCCATGCTTCTTGATCTGCACAATGGACGTCATTCATACATACACGCGTTTTCCCTCTCTCCAGTGATTTCATTCGCAGTGGAGTGCGTCAGCGAGCCTGAATGTGAAGGGGCCACTATCACTTGTGTACAACTTCTCCCAGCTAGAAGAAAAATTGAAGGCTGATTACAGAGCTACTATTAATGGGAAGTTCATGGAGGTTGTACGATTGTTTTTAAGTATTTTGCATACTATACCACTTATTGTTGAGTCGAGGAGAGAGGTTGATGAAGTCAAGGAATTGATTATTATGGTAGAGGAGTATGTGCTAGGTTTGCAGATGGAGCTCGAGAGAAGGGAAATGAAAGACAATCCAGTACGCCAGCAGCTATCTGAGTTTTCTGACCTGATACCAGAGGATCTTCCTCCTGGGCTGCCGCCAGAGGATTTCGATGAAGCTATTGTGAACTCGATGACGAGTTTTTTCCAATTTGGGGCGACTAATGCAGGAGGGCTTCTAGGGTTCATAATTTGAGTTTCTAGGGTTCTTAATTTGGGTTTCTAGGGTTCATAATTTTGATGTCAAAGTTATTTACTAAATAACTTATTCGTAATCTTTCAATTTAATTAGTAGTTTTTTTAGTTTCCTTTTAGGATTAGGCTTTACTTTTTATTTTAGGAATAGACAGCTTGTTATTTTAGTATTTGATTCTACTTTTTCTTTTAGGAATAGGTTTCTTATTATTCAAGTTATTTGAGTACTATAAATAAAGTTCTTCCTTAATATTGTAGGAGACCTTTGATTTGAATAATTTAATTGAACATTAGAGTTATTTCTCTGTGTTTTCGGGCGAATCTCTTGTATCTTTTCCTTGTGAATTGTCTATTGAATAGCCTGCAGGATAATCGTTATTTTGCCCGGCGTAAAAAATGCGCCCGAGTTCATAAATATGAAGGATAACTTTCGTGACACTTGCAAACAAGGATGACAAAGGTGCATTTAAAATTTTAACTGAAACATATTAGAAATACAAGCTAAAGTTAGTTTTTTTAAGCATTAGCTTCCAATATTAGATGGTTACAATCCACATGTCAAAATAGTACTATTTCATATCATTTTCGTAGCTGGAGATAAATAAATAACTAGAAAGAAATATTTTGAAAGATTGTGAGATTTGCATGTGTTCTTCACCAATGAAATCCATTTAAGGCACATTGTGCACATATCAAGGATTGCTCTATAGTTACTTATTACTACTTATGAAACAAAATAGCTTTATATGCTGTAAACTGTCAAGGAAATAAGAGGGTTGTTGACTGCAGAAGGATATGAGGCATGTGCTGTGCGAATTGAGGTGATCATGGCTGCAATGCGTGGGAACACAAAAGGTGATTGGTAGGGGTGGTTGCATGATGGCGAGGTGGTGGTTAAATGATGATCAGCAGAGATAGCTCAGTGATGCTAGGGTGGTGGTTCAATTGTGGGTTTACTGGTTCCATGATGAGGCGTGCTAGTATTTTGATGGTTTTGGTGAGTTTGATGATGAGGGGAGTGTGAAGGAATTTTGGAAGAAGGAACTGAAAAAAATTAAAAAAATTAAAAATTAACAAATGAACCTTTAGACATCCTTGCAATCTACGCTCAACTGATTTCTTGGATGATGAATATAGTCCATTAATTTGTAACTCACTTTTTGTAATTATGTGCCTAGCTTATCCCATTAAAACAAAAGGGTAATTTGGTCCCAAACCAGCCTTCACCAGTTAAGGTCACTGTATGTTTCTGTAGAAAAAATGTTGTGTGGGTGGGGGTGGACAAAAAAATAATCAAATTTTTTGCACCGATATCGAATATGGAAGGACCAATAGGAGAAAAAAGTTTAAAAGAATCCTTAAAATAAAAATAATGTGCATTAGAAAGTAGAAACTCATTGTACTAAATAGAAGCATATTTTTTATTTTTTTTATTTTCTATCTTAGACAATAATCTCAATGTGAAAAAATACTTCTCTTCCAATACCAGGTAATCCCAATCTGAGAGTAGTGTCTACATCTTCCACAATCTTTTCCATTGATGTATCAAATTCTTGCAAAGGAAATATAAGTGATAAAGAACAACTATGCATCTATACAAACAATTCATAAGTAGGTGTTTAAGCACCTGAAGTTTTGCCTGGCGCTAAAAGACAGACTACAAAAGAGAGAAAACAGTCAAATGCAAGGGTAATGAACTTGCAGTGTGTTATTTATAGTATGCTAATTTACTTTCATAATCACTCTACAAGCGTTACACAATGCAGGCATACTTGGAATGTTATGGTCAAAAGCGTAGTTGTACATAATTGTATCGAAATTAAGGGGTCAAACCACGATTTTGACCCAAATGTTAATAATTCACATGGGGTTAGTTCAGATTGAGCAAACTAGTTAAATTCACACCAACTGCATGACTGCAAAATTATTTAAAAACTTTGTCATATGCTACTTGTGGTTATAGTTTGACTTCACATTGTTCTTCTAAAACTTCAATTACATTCACTAGTCTATTGAAAAGATTTATTTTGTCATTCTTAGTGCCATATCTCAAACAGCGATCACATTTTATATCGATTCATTGTGACACCAATTGAAAAATGAGTAGAAAATATTGTCAATTTCTGCAATGATCTTGCCTAAATGGTATAAAACACGAGCCCTGCTAGAAAATGCATGGAGCACAGCGTGGCTTTTGATACTCCTTCTAGTGGCTTAATAAAAAATATATATGGGAAAATCCAAGTTTGAAGGCCGCCTAGATACACTCCAAGCTTTTGATCTACATAAAATGATTTTGGAGTTATTATCATTATTAGTGTAATTTTATTTATTTTTAAGGTAATCTTAATATGATGTTAGAATGCTACCAAGTTTAATCCATTTTGATATTTGTCACATTAGTGAGCAATAATAAACTTAACAACCATTCACTTTTGTTGCTAAACTGCAGACCCATTTTATGAACATAGAGATCATCCTAAAATTTTAAATTTTCGAGACTTCTATGTGGGCGTTTAGAATTCAATTTCTTTGGGTTTCTCGGTTTAATGTTGTGTTAAGATAAAAAAAAATGATAAAATTCTTCTTGTTTTTACTGATCTTTATCAGTTTTTGAAATAGTGAATTAGAAATAATAGAAACTTAACGACCATTCACTTTTGATGCTAAATTGAAGACCCATCTTATGAACATAGAGAGCATCCTAAAGTGTTAAGATTTCGAGACTTCTATGTGGGCGTTTATAGTTCAATTTATTTAGGTTTCTCAGTTTAATGTTATGTTAAGAAAAAAATGACAAAATTCTTCTTTTTTTTATTGATCTGTGTCAGTTTTTGAAATAATGAATTACTTAAATCCTTGTGTGAGTAAATATGGTAGCCCCCGAATAGAATCAAAAATTTATGTGAATATTGACTAGCCTAATAGAATATAAACGAATCCAGAGAGATCTGGCTGAGTGGCCTCATGATACATCTCCAACCCCGTAGTACTTTGAAAGCCTTGAAAATCTGCTGGGATCATTGAAAACTCTCCTATTCCTCTCCTGCCAAGTGATGGCATATGGAGAGGTATCCCAAAGCCAATTTTCTGTTGTGGAGAAAGTCCTGGTTTTAAGCCAGTTCACTATAGTTAGATGGTGTTCTGTGTTTGATTCTCCATTTGTGCAACAAAACCAATTATCGAGGAAACGCCAAGGTGTTATACCATATTGACAAAGGTTTTTTTGCTGACAAAAGAAGAAAAAAGGTTCACAAGACTGATTTAGTTTATTTTCTTTTCTTTACAGTGCGATTGAAGATGCTTCCCCAGATGAAGCCATTCGGATGTATACCGAGGCTTGTGCTATTCTTGAAGAGGATCAAAAGGAACAAATGGCCTTTGATCTATATCGTGAGACAACAAGTGTTTATCTTAAGCTTGATAGGTAAGCAACTAAATCCATGTTCCCATCTGCTGAGCTATAACATGAAGCAGTGAAAACAACGAATAGTACATTGTTGTTCAGTGGTCAACTGTCTTCCAAAATCTTCTTATTTTCACTGTTAAGAATAATTGACATTTAGAAGGAAAGAAAAATCAGCCAGCATGCGTTCAGCTCTTTGGACGGCCCGTTTTAAATTGATTTTGGTTGATTCTAGTTTCTATTTTAGGTAGACTTTCGGTTTCAAACTAGTTGGCTTTCCCATTTGTTTTAGGTTCTCTTGTAGGTTTTTTCTTTTCACTTGGATGGGATAGTTAACACTTAGCAGGTATATGTATTCTGTTTGTTTTTCAAGTTCTATTGGATTTGGATTTCCAAGTAAATTTTGTTGTTTGTAATATAAGCTGGATAATAAAAAGTTAGCAGGTATTTGTATTTTGTTTGCAATCAAAAGTTGGTCAATATATAGCAGAGCTTTGTGAGCTCTTAGCACATCAATCAAGTAAGTTTTTTCTATTCTTTCTCTATTTGTTCTAACATGGTATCTAGCAAGTTGCTCTAGAGGGCATTCACATGCTAATGTGCCGACACTCTCCGCTAATGCATTGATAGTGCAAGTGTTTGGATTACTAGCTTTTGGGTGCCCTAGTGCAAGATGCTGGCACTGAATTACGCGTGTATCATGGATCTGGTGTTCTAATGCCAACATACAACCAGTGCGCCTTCCCAGCCACACGTTTGCTCTCTAGCTACCAAAGCTTGCATGTTGGCATCCTCATGTCGATGAGTTAGAACTTGTGTGCTACCATGGGGCACCTTAACCAGCATGTTGGCACATGTGTAGGGCTTGTCCTTTCTACTCTTTTTTTTTTTTTTTTTTTTTTTTTTTTTTTTTTTTTTACGGTTATTTGATTTTTTCATATCATGGCAACATCTTTTCTTTGTTCGCATGACCTAGTTGACTTTGCCTATACCCTGTTTTGCATAGTTGTTAGCTTTTGATCTTAACATTATCAGAGAGCACCAAGGGCAAAAAGGCCAAGCAAATAAAGGTTTAACATAGCTTGCACACTAGGGCCCAAGGATGTCGATTGGTTGATGTAGTCCACAAACAATTTGGTAATTCCAGTATGTTTGGGGTATCCAGAACTACTCAGTAAATGACTGGGGAGGTCATTGAAATCCATGTGACCAAAATGGCCATGCCATGTGGCACGTACCTTTGTAGGAGGTTGTCTAGCAATATTTCTAGGTTCATGCAATGGTCAAATGTCAAGATCTCAACAAGAATTTTTGGAAAAAGTGAAGGTGGAGTAGATGTTGCACAATATAGACTCGTATTTAACAAATTTGCATTAGGCCTTCCATGAGTAGAATTTTTTCCAAAGGTGGAATTTCGTTGCCTCTAGTAGTTACCCTGCCAAGCCAATAACTTGGGATATGATTCCATTACCAAAAGTGACTTGAGAAACTTGACCATCATGAAAATCTTTTGATTGGGTGGATTTGGTTGTCTTCCCTCATCGGTCATGTCTTGAGAATTCAGTGAATTTAAGTCATTAAGAGAGCATGGGGAGATTGATCATCAGTATGATGATGGGAATGGAAGGTAACTATGGAAAGCAAGTTTCTATGAGTGTAGACCTTGAGGATTTAGTGGGCTCATTGAAGATTCCCACCGTGTTACCTTTTTGACTTGATGGACTTAGTAGGTGCAGTTGAATAGTTATTTTTATTTGTATCCCACAATAAGGAGAATCATGATCATACACAAAAGATACTAAAAAAATTTGGCAATATGCCACTTATATCCACAATACTCTCAAGAGAATGTTTGTGGCTTAGGATGAAGTGATGGAGATATCTGTAGATTTTCACTCGGGTTGAAATTATCTTTTATTGAGTTCTAGCTTTTGTACTGGATAGCTTGGGTAAGAGCAAAATAGATCTTTGACAAACTTTGCCGTAGTTTGAGAAGTTGAACCGTTGCCATACCCAAGTTCTTGTTTGTTGTTAGCAACGGCTTGCCAGCTTGATAAATTATCAAGCTTTTTGCACCATGTGTGAAAGTTTGAAAGTGAGTAGGGATTGCAACGGGGAGGATTTGGCCATATCCGTCCCTGCCTCGGCTAAAAAGCCTCCCTCCCGAATCCGTCCTGCTCCCCAACATTTTTCTAAATGCAACCCGTATCCCCAGCCGACTCGAAAAAGCCCCAATTGGATTAAAAAAATTGTAACCATTGTAAAGGCTCGCCCAGACAAGCCAATAGCCCAATAAAGCTAAGAGCCAGACTTTGAGTACGATCAAATGGTGGTGAGTGGTGGCGATTTAGTTGTAGTATGGTAGTGGTGGCTATGATGGCGGTGGGGTGATGATAGCAATGGTTGTGGTATGGTGGTGGTGCTTGTGATTGTGGGTTGTGGAGATGATGCTGATTACTATGACTATGGGGGTTGCGGTGGTAGTGGGGTTATTATGCTATGGCAGTGTTGGTCGCTAAAGCTATGCAGGTGTTGGTGTGTGGTTATGCTATGGTGGTTGCGGCGAGCATGAAGGTGGTGGTGATTATGCTATGGGTGTAGGTGGTTGTGCTATGAAGGCGGATGTGGTGAGTGTGAAGGTGGGGTGATTTTGCTATGCATGTTGGTGTTATGGTCGAGAAGAGAGTTATGCACTTATGCTATGCTGGTTGTGGCAAGGTGGAGTAATTCATTTATCTCCTTGCTAACTGCATAATTTAGAAAATTAATGGTGGAATATTGGCCCGTATTTTGTTAACCTCTGAATTTTTACTTACAATTCTACTCACATTGGAGTGTGGTAGATTTATGTGACACTGGACTAGATAAGCAAGAAATCAACCACATGCAAAGGAAATAGCAACAATTACAAAAAATTGATGTAATTGTAATGAATTCGGTAAAAAAATTTGGGTCCTTCCGTCAAATTCTGCAATTCGTTATTGGTACTTGCTTCTAGTTGTTTATCCTTTAAAATATTTTTTGATATCAGATTGTTTATATCTTCTGGTTGTGGCATTTTAGATAACTTTTCAATTTGGTGACTATTGTGAAATTATCAATTGACTAGTTTTTTTTCAATTTTTTATTTACAGGTAACTGATGCTGCAACATTTCTACTAAGATGGGGGTTATCAGCAGATCAGTGCAAGGCCATTAATAGTCAGTGCAAGGTAATAAATTTTCCTCCGGTAACTTCTGCACAAGGATGTTTGATTGCTTTGAATGTTTATTTCCAGGGAAAGGCTGTTGTTTGGTGCTTGATTACAATGTAGGTAGTGAACTGATTTTTTCCCGATCTTCCAAAGTCATTTTCACTTGCAACTATCAAATTAAGAGTTTCCAATAAGCTTCGTTCCTTCCTTGGTCCAGAACAAGAATTCTTGTGAAAGGGTTGATGAAACCCTTTGGGAAGGTAAGACTGATGACTTGTCTGTCAAGAGAATGTTTGAGATGATCAATGAAGGTGCAACTACCACACATGGGGGCAGTTTTGTTTCTGCCAACAAGGGCAACATCCCATGTTTCGGGGCTCCGCAAGGCTCTATTTTTAATTTAAAGTGCCTCTCCCTAGCCTTAAAGTGCCGCAGAGCCATACACTAGTCAAGGTGGAGGTTATTATACTGAAATCTCTACCCTATAAAAAAGGCTCCACAGCCACAGCACCTTGCCTTGCTAAGGCTCTAGAAACGGACCTTGGCCCCTTATGCCCCGCCTCGCCCCTGACAACATTGGCAAAATTTGGGTCAAGTATTGTCCCTCTAAGCTCAATTTCCTCGTGTGGGCCACCCCAAATAAAATCCTACCTGTGGACAACCTGAAGAAAAGGGGAATTCACACTCCTAATCAGTGTGTCCTTGACAGGAGGAGAATGTGCATCATCTTCTTATCAGTTGCAGCTATGTCAAAGCAGTATTGGAAAGGTTTTTAAATGAATTCAGAATGTCCCTCCCCTCTCATGATACAATTCAACGGTAGTTGGCTGGATGGAAATCCTCTAACCTATGGCAGAGCATACACTTTGTGACTTGGGCTTTACGGTAGTTGGCTGAATCTCTTGTATTCCTGATAGGACAGTCCAGCAGATAACTGCATGTTTAGTTAGGAATAGGATAGCTGGGTGAATATGTAATCCTATCTCTGCTTTAGGATTATGTTTATGACCAGCTCACTTACTCATTGTATCCGCTTTTCTATGAATATATTGTGTTTGATTTTTTTTTTTTTAAATCACGAATTTATTATTAATTTTTAAGGTAGAAGTGTAAAACAGCATATAGATAAAATGAGGAATACAAGCGATTCAGTGTAGAACTCAAACCCGAGATCAAAGAAGGACAAAGAGATTATCAACACAGCAACGGATGCCAATCAAACATAAAGTTATCAAGAGACCCATTGACTATGATCCTAAAGGTTGACCCCCATTTTCAAGTATCCTCTTTCATGGTATGGAAGACAATCTGCTCTGATTGACTTCCGCCCTAACAAATCCTTCTGTTCGTTCTTTCCATAAAACCAAAGAAACTAAGTGAATACCATAGCTCTAAGTCCACTTCCTCAAAAGTGACAGTCAATCTTTCATTCTTCCGCTGTCATAACCTAGCTTGGATACTCCCTCAGTGACGCTCCGTGCGACTAAATCATTGATCAATCCCTGGTTAATCAGCAACTAATTTCTATTCAGACTTTGCAATACGATTTTACACTGAAGCGAATTTAGGCTGATTCAGTCAAGCAAATTGCCGATTATAATGTAATTAACTGTCAACTCAAATCAGAGCTTAACCCGAATATTAGAAAAATTATTGTTAAGTAAATTCTGGTTAGAAAATTTTACCATATACTACCCAAATCAACTGCAGATGTACCAAGAGTTGGGGAGAGAAGAGAAGAGCGAAACAAGAAAGAAAGAAATGATTTTTTTATCTTTTTTTTTTTTTGTTACTAGTGCTTGTTTGTATATTGTGTTACTTTGATGTGGTTGCAGTTCTTTATTATTATTAATATATAATTTACTGTATTTTATGAACAATGACACGATTTTATACCTGTATATGTTGACACATAATGGTTATCTACATTTGTATGCATTATTGTTCATCATTTTATTGTATTACATATTACTTATACAGGTAGAGAAAAGTGTATTAGAACAAAAAAACAACCAGTTGATTTTTATTAATCCCAAGTAATTTCACATGGCTTGACTGATTAGGATTTACTACATAATTGACTCTACTAACTCTGCATCCATTTAAAAAGGAAGATCCCAATGTGTTTGGCATGGCTGCAGTTGATGATAAGTGGTCCACTGATTATTCATAGACCCCAAACATATCCTATGTAAGTATGTAACAACGACACAGACACAGATTAGAGGTCTAGGACACGTCAACCAAAAAGCATAGTACAGGGACACTGTACATTTTGTATGTTTTACTTTGTCTGCAGTCGTTTTATACTATTAGTCATATTCTTTCACTTGTATGTGCTATTAACATGCCATATATATGTATTTAACATTTGTAAAGAATTGATACTTTTGAATGATATGTGAAGATGTTGATGACCTAAGCATGGAGTGTCTGAACAACCGTGTGAGTGTCTAATATGTGTTTCGAACGGAAATTTTTTTGAAATGAAGTGTCGTTGTTACATGCTAATAACACATGTATAGGGAATAAAATGATGCCCTAAGCGAAAGTTTCTAATGGTAAGAATTCTCTCTTGGAGCAGAGTCCACAAAATCTATATTCTCTTAAAAATGTCAGCCAATAAAGTTATTCCCATTCAGATGTCGTGAGGCTCATGAAGCTTGGAATACAGACTGTAGAGTGTGAAGTTCCAGCTTTTCCTTCCCACAAAATCTGATGATCACCATTGGTACAATATAAACTCCCCATGTGGTTGAAGAACTTTAAGTTTATTTCCTCATTTCCCATTCGTGATGTTGCGACGTAGGATGATTTCCAGCCCAATGTTGTATTCTGTTGACCAGAAATCTGCTCTGAGCACTTCTTTGTGTTACTCACAGATCAAACCCATTCGGAACAAGTCTTAGGAGATACATCACCTGTCTATTTGTCTGTCCAAGAGGTCTTGGATGTCTCCTGATTACACTTGGAAAAGAAGGATATGAGCAGCTACACTTTCTTTAATCGAAAACCAAGCCTCGTCCATTAGCCCTTCCCTGTCCTGAAAACACATCCATGAATGTTAAACTTGCTCAGAACATCAAACAACTCCTTCAAAAAATGATTATCAAGTCAATGCATGATTGTTCCTTGCTTCTTTTTTTTTCTTATTATATATATATAATATATTATTTTTGACAAAAAGGGGGCTTTAGGTGAAAAACATGGGAGAAAAGTGAGCAAGCTAACCACCCAACTTACTTTTCTTTACTGTCCCTGGCAGTTCATGCCACCAAACACCATTAACTCCCCTTTGTAGCACCATTAAACGCGATTCTAATCAAATGAAGGCCTTATACTTCCCCAATCGAGCTTAAATTTTGAGGATGTATGTGTAAGTGCACCAAAAACTAGAGCTTGTTATGGTAGTCAAATTTTATGTTATCCAAAGACATTAAACTTCACAAAATCACCTCACTAGGGATGGTATGACTATGGCGGTTATTGTGGTAAAACAAAATCCTCAAGTTTTTATCAAAACTAGTTTGTGTTTGGTCAAAAGGTGGTGGTGACTTTGGTTGTGGTGATGTTGGTCTTTTTTCAAAAAATGCTTTATTATTATTATTGTTTTTTTTTTCTAAAGATGGTGTTGGTGGTCATGGCTATGGTAGTGGTGGTTGTGGCTTCACTATTGCAGCGATTGATTGCAGCCCCATAGTAGGACATGTTGAGCAATTTTCTTTCTCTGCAATTGTTTTCAGATTTATATTTTCGTTCTCTGATAAATTTGATCGAGCATAACACCACTGACTCCTCTTTGACATATGCAGGGGCATTACCTCAGTGCCAATTATAGTGTACCTTTATGCACATGATGTGAAGCAAGCAGAGAAGTGCTACAATGATTGTTCTCAGTTAAGTTCTTCTTTCCTATAGTACCCCTATGATTAAAAATAACAGTTTCCACGTGATCTAAATCTAACTTCCATGTTTGATGTCTTTCACCATTTTAATTTGAATTTTTTTAAGGATTTGTTATGTGAAGAAAAAAAAAAGGTTTGCTACTGTGGTCTCTATCAAATGCGTGGAACAAGAGTTCAAGACAGATTTTCACCATTTTGAAATGTCTTTTGTAAAAAGCTTGACTAGAGGCTTATTGGTCAGAATGTTTGTGTATCATGTAGTTATACCACATTATGTTTGCTGTGTATTTCTGTTGTTTTACATCCGTGTCTTTGAATAGACAAAATAAATGATAATAAATCAAAAATTAAACAAATAAAAAACATGAATTGGTACTGTTTAAAGATTTGTTTATGTTCCATCCCCATCACAATTCATGGTCAAGCATCCTTGCAGGAATCAACGATTTTGACTTGAGTGCATAGACAGTTATCTTCTTCGCTACTTCGATAAAATTTTCATTGACACAATTTTTAACACTGATCTTTCATGCTTTATTTTGGAGGTTATTTGAAGTGAATTTTATCTTTAAAAAATGAAGAAAATGCATGCATGTGAGGTAATTGAAATTTTTAAGTGAGGTTTATTTATTCATTTGTGAGGTCTAAACCAGTGTAGTTAAGGCGTTGAGGCGGCGGGGAGGTGGATGACCTTGAAAACGCCTCAGAGGCGAGGCGGTAGGCGAGGCGGACGCCTCACTTCACTGAGGCGGTCTTTAACATTTTTAAAGATATTTTATTATAATAAATTGAAACACATTTAGATAAGTAATATTCATCATCATTTTGATAACTTGCATATGCTAATATGTATAAAAAGTCATACAACTATTTAGAATTGAAATAGAAACATAATAAAGTTGCATAATATAGCAAAAAGATGCACTACATAAGTGTACTTAACTTGCCTATCCACTAAATCACTAAAAAGAAACAAACAAGAAAAACATCAAAGCATAATGTAAACTAGTTCATCAACTTCTCATTAGTTTAACTTTGGAAATTTGAAACAGTGTTTGGAAAATTAATGGTTGAATTTGAAACATTGTTTGGAAAATTACAATTTGGTGAGCATCGCCCAGCAGGTCTCATTGGTTAACTTTGAAAATTTGCACCAAATTTCGATCCATATACTAAAATATTACGATCCATACACTAAAATATTACTTATTATTGTTTATTGTGAAAAAAAACGCAGCAGAACAAATCATATAAAAAAGGAGCATAACAAATCATATAAAAAAACACATAACAGATCATTAAGAAAAAGAGTAGAACAGATGATATAAAAAAGAGTAGAACGGATCATTAAAAAAAAGCTGCAAAACATATCATATAAAAAAACACAAGGAGAGAGAAGAAGAAGAGAAAGGAGGAAGAAGAAGAGAGGAAACATCCTGATATGAAAGAGGCAACACCTAATTTGAAGAAGAGGAACCTGATTAGAAGGAGAATAACACACACAACAACAACAATAGCCCCCAAGGAGTCGTTCTCTTGTCTAAAACTCTAAATACCCCCATCTTAACCTTAAAAGACAAGTGGGCTGCAATAGGCTTTTGATTTCTAAGCTGTAAATGGGCTGAGGC